>CM035165.1:20484342-21084342 GCA_020205615.1 Panax quinquefolius
AAAGGATAACTCTTTCGGCGAAGAACATCATAACTCTTTTGTGATCTTGTGAGGTTTTTATACGCCATTTCGATCGCTTCAATCTTTTTTGTAGTCATATCGCATTAACTTCGGCCGCAACAATGTTGTTTCACCCACCTCATCCCAAAGATACCATAGAATCCACACTTTTCTTCCATACAATGCTTCAATGGAGCCATGCCAATACTTGCTTAATAGCCGTTGTCAGTAGAAAACTCCACAAATGGTAAGAACTTATCCCAACTTCCTTGAAGTCAAGGACACAGTAGTCTTAATAAATCTTTAAGATTTTGAATAGTCCTCTCCGTCGTCTCATCCGTCTCCGAGGATGATATGCCGAACTAAATCAGAATCTGCGCCCATAGCTTTTTGTAAACTAACCCAAAATCGTGGAAGTGAATCTGGTCTCGATCAAAAACTATGGATAATCGACATACCATGCGCCTTACAATCTCGCTTATGTAATACGAGCAAGACGTTCATGTATATAAGTTTCACATACTCCAGAAGAAATGAGCGATTTGGTCAATCTATCAACAATGACCCAAATCGATCTACGCCTTTGAGAAACCTTAGGAAGACCCCAGAATAAAATCCATGGTAATGTACTACCACTTCTATTCGAATTTCAAGTGGTTGCAATGGACCTTTTGGTACTTGATGCTCCGCCTTAACTCGCTGACAAGTTAGACACCTTTGAGATAAACAACGCTATCTCTCTCTTCATATTGCTCCACCAAAATGTACGACGAAGATCACGATACATTTTGGTGCTCCAGGATGGATTACAAACGGTGTGTTTTGCGCCCATCATGATTTTATACTTTAAATCGTGGTCGTTAGAACACAAAGTCCGGAGTCACTCAAAGTATTCCTTCTTCATCGATTCTTGCTTCCTAATATAGCACCTTCTTGCATTTTCTTCCTCATACGCATCGGGCCTGTGTCCAGAGCTTTGAGCAAATTTTAACTTTATCGATTAAAGTCTGCTCTACTCAGATATTCGCCATCATCACATGGGTCCCCTCAAGTCTTTAACTCTATCTCCATCCTTTGCAAGTCACACAAAATGGGCCTTTGCATATGACAATATCGCACTCAGCATTCAAGATACGATCGCTTCACTCAACGCGCCAACTACCACGCTCATTTTTCTAGATGGTATCGATGGTACGATCATAATCTTTCAATAGTTAAAGCCAACGTCATGTCGCATGTTGAGTTCCTTTTGGGTGAAGAAATATTTGAGGCTTTTTACGATCCGTGAAAGATCTCCACTTTCTCCCCATACAAGTAATGCCTCAAAATTTTAAGTGCAAAGACAATATCTGCCAACTCTAGATCATAATTAGAATAATTCCTCTCATATTCTTTGAGTTTCCGAGAGGCATATGCTATGAATTTCCCATGTCAGATGAGAACACATCCTAACCTTTTCGCCTCACATGCACTATAGATGACAAATCCTCCGAGCCGATGGTATCACGTAATGCGTGTCAAATGAGTCTCCTCTTGAGTTCTTGAAAACTCTTCTCACATTCCACGCTCTAACCAAATTTATATCTTTCCAAGTCAGCTGAGTTAATGGAGTAGCGATTCGAGAAAACCCTTCCATGAATCTCCGATAATAACGAGCTAATCCGAGAAAGCTACGTACTTCGATCACTGATTTAGGTTACTCCCAGCTTTGAATAGCTTCAATCATTTTCGGGTCAATAGATATTCCATGACTTGATACTACGTGCCCAAGGAATGCTACTTCCTCGCCGCCGTAACTCACATTTCTTCAACTTGCATAAAGCTTGTTTTCACGAAGATTTTGGAGTATCACCTCAAGTGTTGCTCATGATTTTCACGGCTTTTGAATATATGAGGATCTCATCAATAAAGACGACCACAAAGTGATCCAAATATTCCTCAATACTTGGTTCATCATATCAATGAAGGCAAGCAGGAGCATTAGTCAATCCAAAAGACATGACTAAGAATTCATAATGCCCGCATCGAAGTTCTCAAGGCGCTTTTGAATATCCTCGCTTTTAACCTTCAAATTGATGATATCCGTAATCTAAGATCGATCTTTGAAAAGAATTGTGCTTCTCGCAATCGGTCAAACAGTCATCAATGCAAGGTAACTGATACCTATTCTTTGATGGTGACATGGTTCAATTCCCGAGTAGTCAATACAAAGTCGATACTCCCATCTTTCTTCTTCACGAATAACAACAGAGCACCCCAAGGAGTCGTACTTAGACGAATGAAATCAATGTCTAACAATTCCCTTGAATCGGGTCTTTAACTCCTCAAGTTCAATAGATCCTTTCGATATGGGCTTTGGAAATGGGTTTTGTATCGGTTCAAGGTCGATACAAAATTCAATTTCACGCCTAGGGTAGGCCAGAAGTTCTTCGTGGAATACGCCGAAAATTTATTAACAATAGAAATATCATTCAAATCGACGATTTTTGTTTAAATCAGCGATATGAGCTAAGAAAGCTTTGACATCCGCTTTTTCAATAAACAAATAGCTTTTATGGCTTGAGATGATGAAGTGATTGATTTTAATGATTTGGTTTTTTTGAATTTGCATAATAGTTTGGTTAAGAATATGAAAGCTAACAACCTTACAAAAATAATCAATTTTTGCATGATGAGTAGTTAACCAATCAATCCCTCGTAATCACATCAAATGCAAGTATTTTTAATGAAATAAGATCGATGTAATGTGAGGGTACCGATTTGAACCAAACAAAACATATAAACAAAGGATGTAATGAAGGTTTCTCCCAACTGAGTTTCCATAGATAAGTCAAAGTCTAATTTCTCCAGAGTCAAATTTAATCGCCGAGCGCAAAGTAGAGAAAATAAAAGAATGGGTAGAACCCCAGATCAAATAAGGTATGACTTCGCTAGAGTTTATGATAAGCTTACCCGTGATGACCTCGTTCGTTCCTTGTTTTCCGGGAGGTCGCAACAAATGCTCTCCTCGAATCTACCGGGTTTCGATTGTTTAGAATCTGTATTTTTGTGTCACCGCTCCAACCGACTCGACTTTCTGTGCACGACAAAATCGGGCTAGTGACCTTCTTCCACAATTATAATACGCTTTGATGGCATCGCTATGCAGCTTGACCGATATGTCCCTCATTTCCGCATTTGAAGCATACGATAGATGGTCGCTTCCTTCCTTAACCACGGGTGATGATGCCGACGCCTTTCCATCATTGTTGAATCTCCTCTTCTTGAAATTTCCATTCTTATTGTCTTCGCCATGATTACCACCAGTGGTTACCATTTCGCATACGTTGATTCCTCCACGCTTGTTGTCACCACTTCATGATCGCTACCACCGGTATTATCATTTTGCCGGCCGCTTTCTCTTGGTTGAGTTTGACTTGTTATCGCGCTTCCAATAATCGAGCCCTATTTACAACATCCTAATACAAACACGCTTTTTGAGAAATTAGATATCGACGATATCTCGGTTTTAAACCTCTTAGAAACATCCGCCATTCTCTCCTCATTATCAACCAAATGAGACGCAAACCGACAACTCGGCAAACTTAGCTTCGATCGCGACACTGGCCATATTGTTCGCGCTCCAACTTGATGAACTCTACCTCTTTCATGTGACGAATACTTTTGGGAAAGTACTTGTCGTTGAATAGTTCTTTGAACTTCTCCCAAGACATCTTCAAAGGCGGCAGTCGAGTACGCTTTACCGATTCCCACCAAGAATTTGCCTCTCCTCACAACATAAAGGTGGCAAGGGAACCTTTTGCTTCCTGAGCATCCCAAGACATCAAATATCTTGGTAATATACTTTATCCATGTCTCCACCTTAAGTGGTTTTGGCTCTCCAATAAACTCCTATGGTCCCAGCCTCCTTGAATCGCTTAGCTGGTGACCGCCCAAGAGTTTCCAAGTGTTTCTACCTCTACATTTTGGACAGAGTCTCTCTCTTTGATGTCGAATGAATTGCATAAAGCCTCCTAACATTCCATCATTCATCATTTGGTCGTTGTTGTTGTTTGCATGAGGATTGTCGCCTTCCTCGATGCACATTATCCTCGATTATTGATATGTGGAGACTTAACGGCCTCCTCGTGGCTCCATTGCTATTCTCAACATTCTCGGATGTCATTTTCAGATACTGCCACAAAACAAGGGTTAGTTAACATATCACATATTATCCCTATACTTTGACTGACCAATTAAATACCAAATAAACTTAGGTAGGTCATAATAGGAAGGAATTCTCCGTCTCCCTCCTAGTTCTTGTCTCACATCTCACCAGTGGATCATATCCTAAGCTTTGATATTAACTCATGACGCCCCAAAATAGGTATACATCACCCATCTTGAGTCGCCAAATACATGGTACAAAAAATCAAATACAACTTAATAATACAACCGTCGTAGAATACGACAAAACATAATCGAGAGTTTTAAAAAGAATATTGTCATCTAGACAATATCCACACTCAATGGAGTCCTCATTACATTTATTGTCACACTATTTAACAAAATAGTGAGGACTACTAATGCTATCATCTCGACCTCACCCGCTCCCCGACTAGTCCCAACCACGCTCTCATTTCCGTAAGAGAACAAAGGAAAGAAAGGGTGAGCTCAACTAGCCCAAAGAAGAAATACTACGACTAAGATAATGCAAAATAATTTATCGTTAGCCTTCAACAAAGGTTAAACCGATAAAATATAACAAACATCAAGTTTAATCAAGAATGAACAAGCAATCCATTAGAAGAGTCAAGTAGAGAATAAAATCTATGATCTTCTATGATTTAAAAGGTTTTTCATTACTTTTATCACCGAGACTCAACTTAAATAAATAATCCACATCATCCCCGCACTACTACGGCCAAGATATTCATTAAGATCACGACCACAAATTATCCATGCACTACGGCCAAGGATATTCGTGTATTCATCAATGGTCATGATCATGCCAACAATCGTTCCATCAATGCACTACGCACCAATAAGGATTTTTACCACATCATTTGTAACATTACTACCATGGTTATACCGAATAATCCTCGGTCATAATCATACCAAGTCCATCTATGCACTACAGCCACATGATGACTTTCAACATATTATAAAACATGAGGATGATGAAAATTCAATAAAACAAGTTCAAGAATAAATTTTAAAGATTTATAAGTTAATTTATCCTCGAACTTAATAACGCCCAAATTATCAACATGATACTGCTTTGTGGAGTAAAATTCAAGAATGCTCAGAAGAATATTTCCATGAAAAGATACTGGATGAAGCGCTAATGTCAAGGATATTCCACTAATTTCGTGGAGTATTGAAGTCAAAGCTTTAACCAACTAAGTATAAGAGAATATATGAAACTACAAATGGATTTTCATCCGCCATGCGGTAATCCACTTAGACGGATCATTTCCACAATTTAATAAGAAATGAATACAAAGGATCATTCACCATGCATGTGATAATCCACATAGACAGGTTATTCCAACATAATAATAAAGAATGGAATAACAGAAGAACTCACCATGAATGCGATAGACCGCACAAACAGGTTATTCCAATAGAATAATAAAGAATGGAACCAGGTCATACATAATCCGCATTACACAGATGTTCCAATGTAATAATAAAGAATGGAACCAGTCACATAAAACCGCATGCATAACGATATTCCAACGAAATAATAAAGGATTTTAACCAGTCATGCGTAAAACGCACAAACATGATGTTCCAAATGTAATAATAAAGAATGGAATAACAAAAGAATTTCACCACGATGTGGTATTGCAAGATGATAGGTTATTCCAACAAATTATAAATAATGGAATAACAACCCTTACGAGTATTGAAAGAAAATAACTTTCTTCATGAATACGAAAGAATAATACCCCTTACGAGTAAAACAAATTATATCCCTTACCTTAAAAAGAATAGTATTCTGACTGGTAGGGCGAGGATATTCTTAAAGAAAACTTGCACTAATTTCTATGCTCAAAGCTTTCTTAAACTCTAAAGAAATACGCTCAAGATTATAGAAGGAGAATTCTCTGAACTTCTGGTGTGATTTTTAATTCTAACTAAGCATCCTATTTATAGAAGAATGGAAAGGATACTATGATGCACTATGCAATAAAATATAATATATTCTATTTATAATCAAATAAAACAAAACTTTATAAAAAGTATTTTGTTTTATATAAAAAGTTTTTACTATGCAAACACTATGTAGGCACTATGCAACACTATGCATAATAAAATATAATATATTCTATTTATAGTCTAATAAAACAAATAACTTTATAAAAGTATTCTATTTTATATAAAAAGATTTTACTATGCAAAACACTATGCATAATAGAATATAATATATTCTATTTATAGTCTAATAAAATGATAACTTTATAAAAGTATTTTGTTTTATATAAAAATCTTTTCTCGCTTTTATTACATTAATAATACTAATAAAACAAAATTTATCATCATTATTATAATTCACAATATTAATCGACTGTGTCGCTCCTTAGAAGGAGGGGGCTTTCCAATAAGGATTTCTCCCCATCAAGCAAGAATTAGGTGACCAAACCTCTCCTCGATGTAACTTCTAGACATCGTTAATATTGCAAATAATAATATTAATAACTTTGTCATCTCAATTATTGATTATAAAATATTGACAATAATTGAATCAAATAACGTGAGATACTATGCAAAGAATTATCGTAATAATAATTGAACAAAACTGAGTGACTTCTCACGTAAGCTTCAATAGTCAATACTGTGACGAACGAGATTTTTGTAATTTAATTTTAATATTTATTGAAGTAAATAAATATTTTCGATGATTTAATTATTAGATTAAATAATTAATTGATGCAATTGTGATAGATTAATTTAATTAGATGTATTATATTTATTAAATTAATGTGGAAAATAATTATTTTTCAAGTATGTATTTATGTGAGCTTATTGAATTAAATGAAATATTTAATAAGCATAATGCTATTTTAATTAATGTAATAATTAATTAGAGATTTAATAATTTGACATTATTAATAAATGAGAATTTAATTATTTGAATATGTGAATTAATGAGGAAATTAATTATATGACTATGTGAATTTATGAGAAATTATTATATTTTATTTATGTTAAATTAAATAATATATTTGAGTTATTGTATAATTGGGTGTGACATGATTTAAACTATATTATAAGAGATTTATTAATTTAAATAAAAATGAGTTTTTTAAAACTAGTCAAACATGGCCTTAGTGGAGTTATCGTGAGCTACCCACGATCGGGTTAATCATTCATTATGCTATCTTGTCAGTTCTTTCTTTTCCTTTATTATATTACGCATTCTTTTCTTTCTTATTATTGCTATGTCTGGAAAAAACAGAGAGGGAGAGACTTTGAGAAATTGTCAGATAGAAATTGTGAGATTGAGAGAAATTGTGAGTGTGTAATCAACAAGTATTTGTGAAAGGATCATCTTTGATCATCTTTACTAATCTATACTCTACACTCAGGGTAATCTCCTCCTTCCCAAATTATAAATTACTTTACTAAAGTTTTTATGAATATGGCTTTCAAAGTTCTGTAAGGTCTTTGTATTTATAAAGGGTATGGATTATGTGTTGTATATGTTAGGTTTGTAATATTCATGTGCGCAATCAAATTGCATAAAAAGTGCGGAAGCGTGTAAAATCAGAGTTTAAAAAAATTTACAAACCATAAACCCGGATCATCCTTTATGCATAATTATTAATTAAACGAAAAGATAAAAAATAAAATCATACCCTTGAAGATCGAGCTTCCTCAGGTACAAGTTCACCTCCAAATCCTTTCGCGTTCAATCTTGAATCCACCGGGGTTTTGTTCCTTCCTTTGATCAACGTTAGCCACCCATATGTTTGGCCTCTAGAGGTGATCCACCAAGGAATAATAATGATTCAAGAAAAGGGTGGTTGGCTAAACCCTAGTTTTTCTATCTCTATAGAAAGGGTGTACTCTCCCAACAATTGGAATTATGTCGTATTTTGAAAAAGTCAACAACCCACACCACCCATAATAAGACTCCTCTTATTTATAAATGTGGGCAACCCACCTTAACAATTAAGGAATTGGGTTTTATTTAATTAATTAAATTCTTTTAATTAATTAAGTTCCCTAATCTTATTAGGGATAATTAATTAAACTCCTTTAACTAATTTTCCTTCCTAATTCAATTAGGAATAAATGAGAGTACTTATATTAAATTAATTCCTAAACTCTTTAGAAATTAAAATAATAATAATTGTAATAATATTAATAAGACTCTCTTATTAATTTATATTTAATATTTCTAAAATATTAAATAATAAATATTAAGCTATTTAATTTATTCTATCACCATAGATTAAATTAAATATACTTAACATATTATTACGATTATGCCATTAACTTCTTAAATAATTATTCTTCCTTTTATAAAGTAATTTTTTAGGTTCTCCATATTAAACCTAGGTTGTGAATAAATCAATTAGAACAATTCTAATCTTATTTAAATAAATAAATTAAACAATTAATTTATTTAAATAAATAATATTTATTCTACAATAGGGATAAGCCTCCCTAACGATCAACGACTTTTCGATAATATAGATTTCAACATTAATCATTAAAGAACCTTTGAGTAAATAGTTACCGCATAATTCAATCCTTCCACCATACAATGTCCCAATTAAATATAAGACATGGAATTACCACAAGTCTTATTTTATTTAATTATATGTATTTCGATCCTTAAATGCACAACTCCAAATAATGCAAATTAGAAACTCCTTTCTAATTTCATTCTACCATGGCCAAGGACTACTGGGTTGTCATTTATCGAATCACATAGGACATTTCTCTTCTTTATTAGAAGTGGTAGATTCTTTATCGATCATACATTATCTCCATGTACAACTTATTATACCCAAGCATACCTTTTGATATACCCTAAGGGTCTTAAGGAATAAGTCAAAGTATAACTCATCATACACAAGATACTATGATGATCTTAAGTCCAAGGATTACTTGTACTACTATCACTACAGAATTCCTATTGACAGCAAATAAAACTCCATTAGGTATTCCTTAGCGAGCCAATGCTCGTTGAACTTATTCTCTAATAAGCACCTACATACTTGCTTTAGTGTCTCCACACAAATGATCATGAGATCAATCATCCTCATCCAATGAAGCAAGCAACGATGTACTAATCTATCCTGGATTCACTAATCCCCAATTTAGTAATCCAATGATTGGGAACTATTTTAGTTTTAAGCTTTCTAAGAATTTAGATCTCATTAGAATGATCATCATCATTATTCTAAAAGCATTGCTTAAAACTATGGGTTTATCACATATTATAAAACAAAGATCATGTAGATAATTAAAAAGCCTTTAATAAATTAATATTTTTTATTAATAAATGAATAAGATTGTTACAAAGTATATGCTTTATCATCAAACATGATTGGCTTGTGTGCATACTACTTTCAGTATATGTATTAAATGTTATCAAATCGTATTCAATTATATATTATGTAAGTTACCATGTCATCAGTTTCATGAAAATACGTCGTATATGTTGCTCAAAACTTACAGAGTATGGGTTTTGGCCATATGGCCCTTATACGTAAATTGAATGTGTCAAACATAAATGGTTTTGTAAAATTCATACTCGTATATTATTATGCATGTTAATATGAAGAGACCAAACTTTAAATGAATGGATTCGGTGTTATAACGAATCCGTAGTATTAATTTTCATGATTTATGTTCAAAACCTTCAAGAACATCAAGAACAAAGAAATTTACATATTTTAATTCTGTAATTATGTGTTTTAATGGATTAAAATCATTATATAAATGTTGGGTAATGATTATGTATGAATTATATCATGTGGGTTTGATTAAATTAATGTAGTAATAATTTAATTGAGTTTTTAATGTTCGCAATTTTTCGCTAATCGCGTAACGACTTGTTCGTTCGGCAAAATACACGGCTAGCCTCGCGTTTTAATTCCAGCCAATAGCAGCTCCATCGCAACAAGAACGCTGTGTCTCAAAGTCATAGCCACTTGTGGTATGCATGATAATAAAGGCTTAGTATAAAAAAAAAATATGCTTATACCTCTGTAAATGTCCGAAATAAATTATTTTTAAATGTTCAAGTCTAACAATGTGATAAAGAACTTAAATTAAAGAACATAGAGATATGTTAGAAATATAATGAGATATTAAAATAGATATTTAAGATGTAAATAATATAATTGCATGTGGATTGAATACATAATTAGCTTGTTATTCATGAAGTGTAAATTATGTGACATTAAGTGTAATAAATTGACTAAGTATAGTCATAATTCGAGTTAGACAAAAAGAATGAACGTTTGATGATTAGTTAAGTTATAATTAACTGGTTTTGTGAATGTAAATGGTATGTAGGATTAAATTCAAGGAACGTGTTTAATTAACGTGTAATCTACGCACGAGGCAAGTTTCCTAACCCTACTTGTTATCATTATTCAAGTTTATAAATCAAGTTCATTTGTCATGTTAGAGATTAATTATCTTTTCAAAGTATGATTCTGTTATACAATAATTGTTCTATTGTATACCTATTGAGATTGTTATTCATTATAAATATCATTTATTGTTGAACCTTGTTAGACTAGCGAATCCTTATTAATTCAACTAGTCCATAATTGATGAACGTTCTAAATTCGTAACCCTTTATTGATTTATCCAAACCAAACTTCTTTTTTAGTGCGGACTCTAATGTCAAATCGAGATGAACAACCCTACAAAGGGATTTACTTAGGCGTTAGCGTTAAGATATTGTGCATGTGATGGTACTAAGGGTGATTCCCCAAGTACGAAGTAGAAAGGTCCATAGTCTTACGATGATGTTAAAGGTTTCAAGTATAACCCTTGCTAACCTAGGGCATAGTTCAAGGTCTTATGACCCTCGTAAATCTTTTTGATTCTTGTTATTTCATTCTTGATTCAAAAGTTGAGCTTTTATTTCGTAAGTCTTTGATTCACTCGCATGTTATTAAACATTATTATTTCATTATTTTACTTGTGGGCAATAAGGTTTCGGTCTTTATGTAATAATAACATTGCGCTTAAAAAAACGAAAGGTCCGATTTAGCCTTCTACTAGCAAAGGCAAGGGCAAGATTAACAAGTGATGAAGACTTGTTGTTTTATATGATGATGTATTTTTGTTTAAGACTTAAGTTAACCGCTGTATTATATTTTTATTTTTAGAATAATAACAATTATATTACCCTAATAATGATAAAGTCTTACTTACACTCGAATCATTAATTATACTTATATTTTAATAATATTACCAAATTTAAGTTAGGTAGATGAGTTTTATGATAATTTTTTATTTGTAGTTTCTTATCAAATCATATTATCTAAGTGGTAATATAATTTTACTTAAAAATTAAAGTTATTAGTAGGATTAAAACTTTATTATTATTATTATTATTATTATTATTATTATTATTATTATTATTATTATATATTTAAATAAAAGAAACCAATTAGTATTTGGTAATCTTATTTTGATTATTTTCTTATAAAACTATATAATGAAATCATGTTTTTTTTACAAAACTACGATACTAATTTCTATTTTTGAACAAAAGTAACTAACTAATATTAGGTAGATGATCTATTTTGATTCTATTACGAACTTTGTTGATTGGTTCCTATTCCTAGCCATCCATGGTTAAGGTGTTAAGCAAAGAGGACTTGTGCAGGTTGTCTATTGGCATGACAAATTTGGGATCACTGCAATTGTGTTGTACATGGCAAACTTGAGGGGAATTTTAATGTGTTGGTTGGGAGGTGTCTCGATTTCATTAATTAATTTTCTTAAACTATGAGATTTATTAGGTACTTTCTTGTTCAATCTGAATTAAGGCAAGTTACTAAATGGTGTAAACTTATCAGCCATGTTGTTAAAATAAATTGTTATGCCTCGGTGAAAGGTAATGGTTTTTGCAGAATTGGTTTTGTTTTTGAGATGAACATGGGCCTGTTTTAGGAGCTGGAGTAGACAGTTTGGTCGGTAATTTACAGGTTGCATGTGCCAAAGCAATTGCTATTCGTCAAGCTATTAAATTTTCTATTGAGATAGGTCTTAGTAACATTGTTATTGAAGGAGCTAGATTGTAAAGATGATGATTACACGCCTCATCAAAAAGAGATTGTTGAGGATTCAGATTAGAATTTCAGAAGGTGAGTTTCGCCAAGAGAAAGCTATCAAGTAGCTCATGAACTAGCAGATTTAGCTCAGTTAGATAATATGTTTTTTCCTACTTATTGGATGGATGATTGCCATCATAGCTTGCTTTCTTTAATTGTAAAAGAATTTGCACATGAATAAAAGTTTGTGTCCTGTATGAAGAAGTTATTTCAAAAAAAGAAATAAAAAAATATCCAAATTAATTAAATGTAACTAAATATGATTGACCCAATAGTTTTTTATTTATATTGTCATGTCTAAATGTGACAACCCATCATGTAATACATAGGATTAACAAGGGTATTTACAGAAGCAAGTATCAACAAGTATACATCTTCCTGAAGCAAAGTGACCCTTTTCTTGCTTGCACTTTTTGGCACATGCATCTTCAACACAATTTTTAGTAGGATCTGAAAATTGTACCTCACATGCATCAACAATCGTCAGCTCATTACCTACAATTATCGAAATACGTAAACGAAATCAATAGACAAAATAATATAATTTGGTGATTTTATATAAATTTTTTGTCATCTATATAATCCTTATGTTTTAGAATTAGAGTTGCATTTTTAACATTTGTAAGTTAATTCATAATTTTTGAAATATAATACTAATACATATTTATTTACTTTAAATAAAAAATATATATAATTACTGTATACTAATTAAAAGATAGTACTAATTAAAATATTTAGTCTTTCAAAAGTTAAATCAATTTTGAATTTTAAGAATTTAAAATTTGACTTAAAAATCAAAATGTATCTCTATTTTGAAACAAAGTAATTATATATTTAACAAATCAATTATATGTAACTACCGTAAAAAAAGATCACTACAATTGAACTCATGATTTTTTTTTTTTTTTTTTTACAAAGACATGTATTATTAGGGTCATTATTACTTGAGCTAATATGACAGAGTTAGTGGAGTTAAACTTCCATCATAGCATCCTAACACCAGAAAAACGAGTTTTATATGATAATTTTGAGAAGTAAAATAAAAAATAATTATATATAACAAAATAAACAAAGGCATGAGCATGAGGCATAATAATTATTTAATAAAATTAGAAGACTTTCAAAAAAAAAGGGTCATGGTTTTCTTAAGCTCTCATGGTTATTATCTAAATTACCTTTGTAATAAAAAAAATACAAAATGCTAATAATCTTAAATAATTTTGATCTATTCATGTTACTCAATATATGAAATCTATTGAAACATTTATATAGTAAGAAATAGAATTTTTTAAAAATGAAATACATGATTAAAAAAGCATAGTGTGTCTATATGTAACTTTAGTTAAACACAAACACCCATATATTATATACTAAATTAGTGTTTACCTGTAAAAAAGGACTAGCAAGAGAAGAACGCTAGCAAATGTAATGGAATACTTCATACTTAATTTTTTTTCAAGTGTCTCCAAAAAATAAGATATGTGATTTGTGAACAAAACCATTCAGTTCCT
Source organism: Panax quinquefolius (assembly GCA_020205615.1). Classification (NCBI taxonomy): domain Eukaryota; kingdom Viridiplantae; phylum Streptophyta; class Magnoliopsida; order Apiales; family Araliaceae; genus Panax; species Panax quinquefolius. Next base: position 20,498,153 of record CM035165.1, read on the forward strand.
ACAATTTATAAATGGAGAGAGAGGAAAAAAACTTCTTAAAATTTTCTTTTAATTTTCTTCTATAAATATAAATGTGCAATTAATGCATTTATTTAGGATCTCTTTTAAAATTGGATACTTGATATATGCACATTATATATTAATGGATGCACACCATATGCATAGTAATATTGTATTTAAGATATTGCAATATTAGTAATACAAGCATTCAATGTATTATTAGAGTACACATAATTATCAATATAAGATGCGTAGATATCTAACATCCTTGAGATTTATAAAATTTTTAGAATGTGATTATATGAATCAAATTTTGCATTTATTATACACCTAAAAATATTAGGATATATTTATTATATATGAATTAAATTTTGCATTATTATATACTATTTTTGAGAAACGCATTATTATATACTTAAAAAGCACAAAAACAAATAATGAGCGAAGACCCCGAGATTATGAAAATTTAGTCACATGAATCAAATTTTGAATTAGTACATTGTACATACATAAAAGTAAAGTAGTCAAAATATATAGGCAATGATGATAGGTGGTGGTGTCACCCCTATCGACTAGTTAGATTGTCAATTTTTTTAATAATGTTACTATCACATAAAAAAGGGTCACATAATACTCACATACACACACATGCATATAGTGGGCTCCCGTCTGACATGTGGGGCCCGCAATATACATGTGTGTATGTGAGTATTATGTGACCCTTTTTATGTTATAATAAGATTATTTATTTATATTTTTCTCTAATTTAAACCACAAAAAAAGTACTTGTTAAATATATTCATTTAATATCAAAATATGTAAATTTGAATCAATTCCAAATATATTTTGAAAATCAATCATTAGTGAAAGGTTATTCAACTTTGTAGATATTTTTTAAAATTTAGCACATCTATACACTGAGTAAATAAAGTAAGCTTGAGTTATGGTACAAATCATTGTCACTAATTTATAATTAATTAGTGATGTGAAATTACAATATACAATCTACTATCTATATACAACTAGCTAGTTATATATATATATATATATATATATATATATATATATATATATATATATATATATATATATATATAATGCAATAATGCTAGCTAGTTTAAATAATGAATTAACATAAGAAATTAATCCATAACAACTGACCTATTATTATATTTGTGAAATACTCTAGTCACATAGATGATAAGTAGTACCTAGTAGAGAATGAGATCTTATTTCAAACTTTCATTAGTTGTACAATTGTTTGTAATAAACATGCAAACAAACACACATCACCTCAGACATACATCACCTCAAACGACGATCAAGCATTTTATCAAACATGTCTTGTACATTACCTTTTACTTAGTGTATTAAATTCAAAAAAAATAGGAATGAAATTGAGGCAAAAGCATGTTATATTAAACTTTGGATTCAGAGAATTGCATCTATCTATATACTAATACTTCTATATGAATTGTGAAGCATTAACTTGATAAGCATCAAGAGTCGATAATATTTTTCTTGTAGTTATTGACTTGATAAACATCAAGAGTCGATACTTCTATATGTACTTACAACCAAATAAATGTAAAAGAAATGTACCGGGGTCTCGAGTTTGAAAAATTTTGGCAGTAGAGAACTTATTGGAGAGTTGAATCATGAAGCACTTCGTTATAGTGAAAATTGTCACTGTGAGTGCCGACTCGCTTTGTTGACAAAGTAATAGTGAAGAAAGAAGAACATGAAACCAAATCATATGAGTTTAGCCATTAATGACATGATAAAGGAAGAGGATGGGCTCTTCCCTTGCTAGCTCCACTTGTGGAACGGCGTCCTGCAGCCTAAAATGATAGAAGACCTTTACATTTAAATTAATCTGAAAATTTTCTAAACTTATCAAGCGAATATAAAGATACACATTTAAATTAAATTAAAAGTCCAATCCTCGTAAAAGGCCATCTAAAATGAAAATAAGTTTGTCTCTTGGAAAACAATTGTCTATTTAAACAAAGTTCATAAACCTCAACCTCAGGATCTGACGGGGGGTAGACTGACATTGGTTGGGGAACAAGGAATTGAAAAGGCTCAACATGTGGATCCAGGCAGGCCAGTCTCTCAACCAAAGCAGCGTTGAAGTTGTTTTGTGTAGAAAAGATATGCTCTTGTCTCGCTGCTAATCGTTCCATCCTTTTATCCACTAGCTTATTCCGTGCGTCAAGATATTGTTGGAGACTCTAAAATTGGATACTGAAAGTGGCTTTTGAACGAGATGAATTGGATGGTCCGACTGAATCTTGCTCTTGGTCCTCCTCATCAAAGTCTGCATCTTCTTCTTCATCCTCCTCATCATCAGAATCAGTCAAAAAGGTAAAATCAAGGCCTCGTGGGTGAGATTTCCCTCCTTTCCAAATCGAATAGCGTTTAATCATCATGGGTCCAAGTTACAACAGGTTGTTAAACCGCTCATCAAGACTCCATTTCACCCCAAATTGTGCACACAACCCACAAATGAGAGAGAAGGATGGGGTAATCCTCCTTGAAGAGGGCCCACACAACAACGACGAAATGGAATGATGTATTATGAGGCCTACATCTATTGGACAATCCTTGATGATAGAGTACAATAATACAACCTTCTCTTTGGTAACATCACTAGTGTGCTTTGAAGGCATCAATTTAGCGTAAAGGAATGCATGCCATATCTTTCCATAACGACTAAGATCCTTGCTTTGAAAGTACGTACCCTTCAAGGACCATGAGGACTCTGTCTTGCATAACTCACTCAGTATTTGCTCATAATTTAAGTCATGGTCCTTATATGCCATATACTCACAAATAGTTTTAGATTGGAGATTGTAATAATCATTAATTTCTTGAACAGTAAACGACACCATTTTACCCTAGACGAATGCAAAAAATGGTGATTTATCTGGTGCATTGGCATAAAACTCTTTCACTAAAGCCACCACTGCTGCTTCTGGTAGTTCGGTAAAGGTCCCCCATCCCCTTTCTATTATCTAGTGGCCCATCTCACCATTAAACTCATCGAGGCTTAGTCCATGCTCTGAATAAAGGGATTTGGAGGCTAAGTATTCAAATCGGTCGCCACCTCGTGGTTATAAATTTCCTTATATCAAATCATTTGACGGGGGGACGATCCTCACCCCATTTTATTTTTGATGCTTTTGGCGTCATTGTGTATGTCGTTGAACTGTAGTTCCAAACTTATCAAAACATTCACAGGACGGTTTACCCCCAAATCTCAGTTGTCTCAATGAATCCCCCCATTATAGTGTCTAGAATGTATCCAGGTAGTCGACTGTTGAAACCAATATGACTAGGAACCATGCCAATCACTCTATGGATACCTTGTGTGCACTAAATTGTATGTTCAAAATTTCCCCAACCTTAGTGTTCAACCTAACTTGCAAGTCACAAAGCAGTGTATAGCATTATACCTGATCAAATGCAATAATTACCAATAACAAACATTTTACAGTTGAAGTAATTAGTCTAGCAATGAAAATCCCTACTCACGCTTCCAACTTACCCAAATCAGATGAACAAGTGTCCAAATAGGCAAAGTATGTGGGTTTACTTAATGAGATGTCTGATGATCGACCACAACCCTAATGAATTTACCCAATTTCATGTAGAATGATTCATGCCGAGAGGAAGGCTGGAAGCACTTGGAGCCCTAGTTTGGGTCAAGTCCTTGATGAAATTTGAGAACTAGAGATCCCTTGAATCTGTGCGCAGTGATTTAGGCCAAGAATTTAGGCAAATTTGGTTCAACATCGAGACGGGGGTCGGTTATTGGGGGTTAGGGCACTGATGTGTGTGTGTTTGGAATGAAAAGGAAGTGTTTTATGTAGAATGAAAGAGGAATTTTAAAACCTAAAAACTATGATTTGTGTCAGGGCGAAGATTTTTTTTCAGTAAACTTCGTCGGGGAGAGGTTTGACAGAGGAGTCTGCACCTAGGAGCGATTAAAAGCCTGCTGGGGTGAAGTCTGGCAGAGAGCTATGCGCATAGGCACAATTTTATTTGTTAATTTCTCTACTAGGGCGCATATACTGTTTTCCTGAAAAATTTTCTTTTGCTTTCGGATCCACTTAATTGCTTAGAACACTAATCATACTTCCATTTACTTGTTTCCTCATGTTTTTTGATGTAAATTACTCTCCACATACTAATCTACTCATATGCGCACTACCATCATCCTTTCAGAACCTTACCTAATGGTTGTCTCGTGATTTACTCTTGTGAATGTCAATCTCAACCTTGAAATGATGATGATTAAATCGGATTAGGGTTCACGTGGAGAATGAATAAGAAAAGTTGTACTACAACAATACTATTCTAAACTTACTACAAATTTTCTAAGTGTGAAATTAAAAGAAAAACTAAATACTGATTGGGTTGCCTCCCATCAAGCGCTTGATTTTAAGTCTTTCATCCTGACTACTCCCTATTTTTTTGGTGAATCCGTGAGAGTGATAGAGGTCTTGTGTCGATCCACAATTCCACCCCAGTAATGTTTTAATTGATGTGCGTTGACTTTAAATGTTTTGTCTTGATTTCGACCAACTAATTCAACAGCGCCATGGGGAAATACTTCTTTGATTATGAATGGGCCTAACTAACGTGATTTGAGTTTTCTCGAAAATAGTTTCAACCTGGAATTGTAGAGTAGCTCGGTTTGACCAGGTTCAAGCTTTCGATCCATAATTTTCTTATCATGCCACCGTTTTATGTTCCTTTTGTACAGCTTTGCATTTTCATACGATTGAAGCTGAAACTCTTCCATCTCATTGAGTTGTAACAATCTTTTCTCGTCTGCTGCATGCAAGTCGAAATTTAATTTCTGAATAGCCCAATATGCATTATGTTCTAACTCCACGGGAAGATGGCAAGTTTTTCCATACGGTGACATCCCAATCGGTATTTTATATGTTTTTCGGTATGCCCACAGTGCGTCGTCCAATTTAATTGACCAATCCTTCCGATTCGGGTTCACCATTTTTTCCAAAATACGCTTCACCTCTCTATTCGATACTTCGGCTTGACCACTAGTTTGGGGATGGTAAGTCGTGGCTATTTTGCGAGTGACTCCATACTTTGCAAGCAATGTTGAGAAGTATTTGTTGCAAAAATGAGTACCTTCGTCACTAATGATCGCCCGAGGTGTACCAAATCTAGTGAATATGTTTTTCTAAAGAAACTTGAGGACTACCTTAGCATCGTTGGTGGGTAATGTGGATGCTTCGACCCATTTTGAAACATAGTCTATCAAACCGAATGTACTCATTGTTAAATGACATGGGGAAGGTGTAAGACCCCAACTTTTATGAATAAAGATTTAATTTTCTCTAAATATCATTTTGAGTAATAAGGTGTGGATTTGATATAATGTTATGGTTGTGAGTAATATTTAAGAATTTTGCAAAGTAAGCAAGTTGTTATAAAATATTCGTTTGGTCGGGGAATATTCGTACGACGACACAATCATTGGTGGACCCCACAACGGAATTACTGTCGGAGTTAGAAAATGACAGAAATAACTTTTTATAAAAATAACGGCAAAAGTTTTACCGTTAACTGTTGAAATACCCGGTGGTAAAAGTACAGTAATACGCGTGGTTGCATAGTAGCACACGGTATTGTATATTATCTTTATTGATGCTTACGTGAGAAGTCACTCAGTTTTATTCAATTATTGCAACAGTAGTTGTTGCATAGTATCTCATATTATTGATGCAATTATTGTCACAGTATCATCTGCACAATATTTTATATTATTAAATCAATAATTGAGACGACAAAAGTTATTCATATTATTATTTGCATTATTGACGATGTTTAGAAAGTTTTGTCGAGAAAAGGGGTTTGGTCACCTAATTGCGCGCCAATAAAGAGAAGTCCTTATCGAAAAACCCCATCTTTCTTGAAAATGATCTGGTTGTTAATATTGTGAGTTATAATATTAATAATAAATGTTATTAAAAACGTGTTTTGTGAAGCCAAGTGAATTGAGATAAATAGAGGGATATTTTATGAAGTATTTGTTGTAAATTTTGTTTATTACATGGACCCCCAGTTACCCATTTTTCAAAACTGCCGGTAGAAAGTTATCTAAGTTTTGTTATATATATATATATATATATATATATATATATATATATATATATATATATTTAATGTTTTTTTATGTATAATAGAATATATTATATTTTATATTTTATTATGCATAGTACTGCTTAGTGTGCATTGTGCAACATAGTAAAATCAAAAAATTTCGTTGAATTCGTCCGTGAATTCGCGCGAGAAATTTCTCCTGTGCACCCGTGATTTTCTAAATTCAAATAGTATCTTGCCATTCTCCTATTAATAGGATGCTTAGTTAGAAATGAAAATCACACCAGAATAAGAGAATTCTTAGTAGATGAGTAAATTTTAATTTAGGAATTTTTATATTGGATAGAGTAATTAATTTTTATTTTTAATTTAATAATTGAATCATATTATCGATTAGAATATTATATTTTTATTTTTAGAATAATAACAGTTATATTACCTGAATAATGATAAAGTCTTACTTACACTCGAAGCATTAATTATACTTATATTTTAATAATAGTACCAAATTTAAGTTTGGTAGATGAGTAAATTTTAATTTGGAATTTTTATATTGGATAGAGTAATTAATTTTATTTTTAATTTAATAATTGAATCATATAGTCGATTAGAATATTATATTTTTTTTATTTTTAGAATAATAACAATTATATTACCCTAATAATGATAAAGTCTTACTTACACTCGAAGCATTAATTATACTTATATTTTAATAATATTACCAAATTTAAGTTAGGTAGATGAGTTTTATGATAATTTTCGTTTCTTATCAAATCGTATTATCTAAGTGGTAATATAATTTTACTTAAACTTGTATTATTATTATTATTATTATTATTATTATTATTATTATTATTATTATTATTATTATTATTATTATTATTATTATTATATTTAAATAAAAGAAACCAATTAGTATTTGGTAATCTCATTTTGATTATTTTCTTATAAAACTATATAATGAATTCATGTTTTTTTACAAAACTACGATACTAATTTCTATTTTTGAACAAAAGTAACTAACTAATATTAGGTAGACGATCTATTTTGATTCTATTAGGAACTTTGTTGATTGGTTCCTATTCCTAGCCATCCATGGTTAAGGTGTTAAGCAAAGAGGACTTGTGCAGGTTGTCTATTGGCATGGCAGATTTGGGATCACTACAATTGTGTTGTACATGGCAAACTTGAGGGGAATTTTAATGTGTTGGCTGGGAGGTGTCTCGATTTCTTTCATCAATTTTCTGAAACTATGAGATTTATTAGGTACTTTCTTGTTCAACTTGAATTAAGGCAAGTTACTAAATGGTGTAAACTTATCAGCCATGTTGTTAAAATAAATTGTTATGCCTCGGTGAAAGGTAATGGTTTTTGCAGAATTGGTTTTGTTTTTCGAGATGAACATGGGCATGTTTTAGGAGCTATTCGTTTTTTATTGGAGTAATTGTTATTGAAGGAGCTTGTAAGTCGATAATTTCATCAAAAGAGTTGCATGTCAAAGTGAAAGCAATTGCTATTCGTCAAGCTATTAAATTTTCTATTGAGATAGGTCTTAGTAACATTGTTATTGAAGGAGCTAGATTGTAAGACGATGATTACACATCTATCAAAAGAGATTGTTGAGGATTCAAATTAGAATTTCAAATGTGAGTTTCGCCAAGAGAAAGCTATCAAGTAGCTCATGAACTATCCAATATCGCTTCGGAGATTAGCTAGTTAGATAATATGTTTTTCGTAATCATTAATCTTCATTTTTTTGATTTCTTTCTCGTAGAAGAATCGTAGATTGGTGGAGCATGTTTAGTGAGGAGGAATAAGGATGACTATTAATAATAAAAACATTGATAAGTCATGATCGAATAGAAATCGTAAGTGTTTACGTAGGTTAAAACCGTAGAAAGTGATGATCGTTAACCTAGTTGTGAATGGACGATTTGAAAACAATCATAGCTAGGGTATGTGTATATTGTTTGGTTAGGATGTAGATGATAAATCAATGGAGTGTTCCATTTGATTTGGCTTATAGAACACGAGTAACAAAGTTATGGCAAATTTTGCGAAAATAGACTTTAAATGTCGAAATCGTAGAAATCTCGGATTAAGAGTCAAATGTTGTCGTGTGACTTGGAAACTTTGGTTTTCAATGTCAACATGTGAGATGAGGTATTTAAGAGTCGTGGACGCAAGAATCGTTGAATTCCGACTTATAACGAAGAAAACGAGTATTGAACGCTTGAAAACGATAAACGAACGCTCAAAATGAACCAAAAGGTGAATTCCGAGTTAACGGATTCGAAAATGTTAATTTCTTATATAAACACGTAGGGTATGTAATTTATGAGTTGTAGGCTTTCGAATGAGCCAATTCGGATGTAAAACGAATAAGTTATGAAGCTGGGAAGTTTGTTGGAAAAACCAACTATCAAAACTAACTGATGCACAGGGACGGCGCCGCAACGCCAACCCAGTGTAATTGTGTCACGCCGCGGTGCCAAGCATGGCCGAGAGAAACCAAAAACTTCTGGAGAATCACGCCACATCGCGAGAGTTAGTGCTAGGACTCGCACCGCAGAGTCAAGTCCGGGCAAAACCCCTGGAGAGTGACGCTGCAGTGCCACTATACTAAAGAGATGCCGCGCCGCAGCGCCGACAGTGTAGAATAGTTGACCAAGTTAGGTTTTTAATTCTATTTGAATGTAAACCAAAGGTAAGACATGAATGTACTTAATGTACATAATAAGTCTGACTTTAAATCACTTATAAGTGATAACGTTAGAAGATTTAGGATGTTTTAATAAGAATTAAACGGAGAACATAAAAGTATAAGCAAGTAAATCGTGAATGATGTTGAACGTTGGTACTTCACTAATAATGATCGAATGTCGGTTAATGACGTAAGAATGTTAACGAGCCGTTAGGAAGCATAGTAAGTTAAATTGACTTTATTAATGAAATAAATTCAAGTAAGACATAGAAGAGAAAGAGGTTGGTTAAAACAAATAAAGTAAGTTTGTTTGGTAGCTAATTATAGTGTGCTATGTGAATATATCATGTAGATCCTATAAAGACTGAGAATTATTGAATAGTATGTTCGAATACGCTTGAAGGCAAGTTTTCTTAACGCATGTCTAACCTCCGTGTTATTAAAGTTTTCTATGATTCATGTTCTGAAATGCATGAATGGTTTTAAAGAAAGAGTCGAAGCCTGTTTTAATTCAGCTAGACTAGTCTTGAAGAATTGATTGATTTTTTTACAAGTCTTTCGATATAGAACTGTTAATGCTACCCTATGCCAAGTATATGGTACGGATGTAAAGGTAAGTTTGTCTATGAACAAACAAAAGTATTTTTATCGATTATTCGATGGGCACGCGAGGTTGCAAAAACTTAAACGTAAATACATTTAACGGAAGAGTGTTGATCAACATAAAGTATAATAGGCTAATCACCTAGAAGTGATCGTAAGTAATGCCGGATGGATGGCTTTAGTGTCGGATGTCCTTTTCAAGAATGAAAACAAAAAGAATATGTTCATGGTCTTTTGACCGGTTTAGAATTCCTAAGCTATTATATATACTTTGGAATTATTATTATGAAATGAGAAGTACTAGTAAATGTTTCATTGTGATTCATAGCTATTTGTTCAGTTATGGAAGAAAATCATATAATTCTCGATGTGATAGTCATATGATCCTTTGAAAGACTTGCTCAACTATTTATGCTCACTTCTTGCTTGAATAAAATGATTGCAGCTAAAGCCGAACAAACTAAGAGTTCTAAGAGAGATAAAGGCAAGGCTAAGATGGATAGTAATTATCCTGTAATAGACTAGATTATTTGTATGTAATATACTCATGAATAACAAAGAATGTATTCGGTTTATGAACCTGGGAAAGGTTTTATTACTATTGTAATAAGAATATAGTAAGTACACTCATTTTGTTGTTATCTCAATGAAATGGATGTATGAATTGTAGTATCGTGTAGCACCATCTGTCGGGTTGGGAGATACCTGGATTTAGGGGCGTCACAGGTTAGTATCAGAGCATTAGGTTATAAAACTTAAGGGGGGAAGAACCTTAGGCTAATAACCTCGTTAGGAAAGAAAAGGTCTGAAGGAAGTTAACTCGAGTCAAATGAGTTAATAAGGTATTGAGGAAACTCAGTACCAAAAGATTTAAAAGATAAAAATTAACCCTAAATGAATTAAATGTGATTTGTGCTTATAATATTTTGTATTATGTACTAATCAACTTGTTATGTGTTATTGTAGTTGTCGATAAATAGCTTGATGTATAGAGATATACACATGGTGAGCGAGGAGTCCGTGAACAGAGTAGAGCCAGTACCTATGCCTGTAACGAAAATACCTTTAGTGATTCTAGAAGAATCAGAGCCCGGGGAGTATTTTTCAGAGAAGGACTATTCCAAGGAGACCATAGGATTAACATCATATCTTAATATGATGATAGATGTCGAGGATGATATGGAGGTAACATCAATTAATACGGTGATGTCTGCATTAGAGTCGACCCCTACAGATACAATGAGGGCGATGTATCTCTCAGTGCTGGACTGTAACGTGCAACTACACAATATGGTGCAGCACCAGAAAGAGGAGATCAATTATCTCTATGGGGCCAAGGAGTCTGTAGAATCAGACTATGAGATAGAGCATGATGAGAAGGTGCTCATGACAGATAAGGCCAGAGACTATAAGAACGAGGTCGTAGAACTTCGTAAGAACCTGGTTGAGAAAGACTAGAAGATAACACGAATGTCATATATAAATGACAGTGCGCATGAGGATTTCAAGCTGAAAATAGCTTGTTATTCTACTTAGTCGGGACAGACTCAAAATACTATAAGTCGAGACATTGTGTCGATTCTAGCGAATGAGAAGCATGAGAATGCTGTTAGGCAGTATTAGAAGTTAGAATGGTAAATATTTTGTGCAGTGACGTAAAACCCTCTTTTTTATAATTAAAGGGTAGTCTTTTGTAAATCTCAATTTTTGTGAAAGTCAATCGCGGGATATAAATGTTATAGCTTTTGGCTATGGAAAGCAAATTGTAAATAGTTTTGACTATGAAGAAGCATATTAATATAATGAAATTTTATTTAATGTGCTTTGTGGTGTATGAGTTATTGTTTAGTTGATTCAGCGACTAATAACTAAGTAAGAAAATAAGTAATAATGGGACTTTATTTATTTAATCAGAGATGCCGCCAAGAAGAAGACAACGTAATCAAGATACGGAATCTCATAACGATAACCAGGGGGGTACAAATAACCCTATGCAAGAGTTCGTTAATTTATTAACGGTTGCATTTAACCAAGCCGGGGGTAGAGTACCCGCGGGACCTAGGGTAGCCAGAACGACTACCTTTAAGGAATTTAAAAGTGTAGGTCCGCCGGAGTTCAAAGGAACGACGGACCCAATGGAGGCCCAGACTTGGGTCGAGGAAATAGAAAAGGCGTTTGTTATTACAAACGTAGCTGAGGCGCAAAAGACTTCTTTTGCGACTTATATAATGAAGGGGAAAGCCAACTACTGGTGGGAGGCTCACCGGGGGTGGGGCTAGAACGAATGTTGTTACATGGGAACAATTCAAGAAGGTATTCTTCGAAAACTACTTCCCTACTAATATGCAATAAAGGATGGAGATTAAGTTCCTAGAACTTAAACAAGGGAACATGACGGTTCCCCAGTATGCGACCAAATTCAATGAATTGGCAAGGTTTGCTCCACACCAAGTGGACACGGAGGAGAGAAAGGCTCGTAGGTTTGAGCAGGACCTGAAACCCTGGCTCTATAGTAGGATTTCGGTTTTTCAGAGTGCATCCTATGGGACCATTTTGGAAAAGGCAATATTAGCAGAGGGTGGTAGTGAGTCATTGACCCAATACCACAAGGAACGAAATAATAAGAGTAAGGGAGAGGGAGGAACCAAGGCAGAAGTTGCCAGTGGTAGTGAATATGCCTAAAAGAAAGAGTTTTAACTTCGGGAATACTGGAGTGAGACAAGGGGATCCTAAACGTAGGATGGAGGCATGCAAGACATGAGGAAAGACTCATCTAGGAGTCTGTCTGAAAAGGAAAGTAGGCTGTTATAATTGTGGGTAGGAGGGTCACATATCACCCAACTGTCCTAATCCTAAGAAAAGTCGTGGCTATTTTGTTTGTGGGTCGATGAACCACATGGCAAGAAATTTTCCGAAGAAGGGGGCGGAGGGTAGTAAGGGTTCTGGTAGTGGTAATTTAGCCATTACTGGACCACCACCATCATTGGGTAAACCCTCAGCCCGAACTTTTAATATGATTGTCCAAGATGTGGTGGCATCAGTGGATGTAGTAGCAAGTATCATTCCAGTCAACGAAATAAATGGTTATATGTTATTTGACTCAGGTGCTACTTGTTCTTTTATAGCATGTGGATTTGCTAAACAACTCGGATTAAGCCCTGAGAAGCTAGAAATACCTTTAGACGTTAAGGTAGCAAACGAGGAGATAATTCCCATTGAACACATTTATAAGAATTGTTTCGTAGATATTAGGGGTAACAGATTTTCAGTAGATCTTTTACTGATAAGGTTAAGAGAATTCGATGTAATTCTAGGTATGGATTGGTTAATTAACCATAGAGCGATAATAGATTGTCATAGGAAGAGTGTAAACCTAAGGCTTTCTAAGAAAACTGAGGTGGTGTTTTACGGTAATAAATCACCGGGACGCTCTTATTGTCCAACTATGACAAAAGCAAGGACGATGTTGAAGAAGGGGTGTAAGGGTTACCTGTGCCATGTTGTGGATACCCAAAAAGTGGGGGCAACATTGAAACAGATACCAGTGGTAAAAAAATTTGCGGATGTATTTTCGGAGGAGTTACCCGGTATTCCGCCAGATAGGGATGTAGAATTTTTGATTGATTTGCTCCCGGGTACAACACCAGTTTCAAAGGCACCATATAGAATGGCGCCAGTAGAGATGAAGGAGTTAATGGTTCAATTACATGAACTATTAGATAGGAAGTACATTCAACCGAGTGTGTCTCCGTGGGGAGCATCGGTATTGTTTGTAAAGAAGAAGGATGGGTCGTTACGACTTTGTATCAACTATCAAGAGTTGAACAAGTTAACAATTAAAAATAAATACCCGTTGCCCAGGATTGATGATCTATTTGATCAGTTGAAAGGGGCAAAATATTTTTCTAAGATAGATTTGCGTGCGGGGTATCATCAACTGAAAGTGAGGAAAGAGGATGTACCTAAGACGGCGTTCAGAACTCGTTATAGGCATTACGAGTTTCTGGTTATGTCATTTGGGATGACGAATGCGCCAGTCGTATTCATGGATATGATGAACAGAGTGTTCAAATAGTATTTGGACAAGTTCATTGTAGTGTTCATTGATGATATTCTAGTCTACTCTAAGACATTAGAAGATCATGTTGAACATTTAAGAATAGTGTTGGAAACACTACGGAGAGAGAAGTTATATGCGAAATTCACTAAGTGTTAATTTTGGCTTGAACGAGTGCAGTTTCTAGGACATGTTATAGATAAAGATGGCATATCCGTAGATCCAACGAAGGTGGAAGCAGTAAATGAGTGGGAGCAACCAAAAACGCCAACCGAGGTTTGAAGTTTTCTAGGGTTAGCGGGATACTATAAAAGGTTCATTTAGGAATTTTCTAAATTAGCTACTCCGTTGACGAATCTGACAAGAGAGTCGGTGAAGTATGAGTCGACAGAAAAGTGTGAAAATAGTTTTCAAGAACTAAAAAGGAGGATAAGTGAGGCACCTATATTATCATTACCGGATGATACATGGAATTTTGTAGTTTATAGCGATGCTTCACATAGAGGACTAGGTTGCGTGCTCATGCAACATGGCAAGGTCATTGTGTATGCGTCACGCCAGTTAAAAGTATTATGAGAAGGTCTATCCTACCCATGACCTAGAATTGGCAGCTGTTGTGACGCCCCCAAAATAGGTATACATCACCCATCTTGAGTCGCCAAATACATGGTACAAAATTCAAATACAACTTAATTATACAATAGTCATGTAAAATACGACAAAACATAATCAAAGAGTTTTAATAAGAATATTGTCATCTAGACAATATCCACACTCAATGGAGTCCTCATTACATTTATTGTCACACTATTTAACAGAATAGTGAGGACTATTAATGCTATCATCTGGACCGTCACTCCGTTCTCCGACTAGTCTCGGCTACGTTCTCATTTCCTGAAGAGAACAGTGAAAGAAAGGGTGAGCTCAACTAGCCCAGTAAGAAATATTATGACTAAGATAATGCAGAATAAATTATCATTAGCCTTCAACAGTGTTAAATAGTTAAAATATAATAAACATCAAGTTTAACTGCAGCGGAACAAGCAATCCATTAGAAGAGTCAAGTAGAGAATAAATCTACTATCTTCTATGATTTAAAATGTTTTTCATCACTTTTATCGTTGAGACTCAGCTTAATAAATAAACCACATTATCCCTGCACAACGGTCAAGAATATTCATTAGAATCACGACCACAAATTATCCATGCATTACGGGCCAAGGATATTAGTGTATTCATCAATGGTCATGATCATGCCAACAACTGTCCATCAAAGCACTACGGCCAATGAGGACTTTTACCACATCATTTGTAACATTACGGTCATGATTATACCGAATAATCCCTAGTCATAATCATACCAAGTCCATCTATGCACTACAGGCCACAGATGACTTTCAACATATTATTAACATGAGGATGATGATAATGATATAAGAATTCAATAAAACAAGTTTAAGGATAAATTTATAAAGATTTATAATTTAATTTATCCATAAATCAATAACGTCCAAATTGTCAACATGATACTTCTTTTTGGAGTAAAATTCAAGAATGGTCAAAAGAATATTTCCATGAAAAGATACTGGATGAAGCGCAAATATCAAGGATATTCCACTAATTTCATGGAGTATAGAAGCCAAAACTTTAATCAACTGAGTATAATAGAATATATGAAACCACAAATGGATTTTTGCCGCCATGCGGTAATCCACGTAGACAGATTATTCCAACAGAATAATAAAGAATAGAATAACAGAAGAATTCACCAGCGATGCGTAATCCGCACGCATACATTATTCCAATGAATAATAAAGAATGGAACCAGGTCATGCGTAATCCGCACAGACAGGATATTCCAACAGAATAATAAAGAATGGAATCAGGTCATGTGTAATCTGCACAGACATGATGTTCCAACAGAATAATAAAGAACGAAACCAAGTCATGCGTAATCTGCACACACATGATATTCCAACATAATAATAAAGAATGAAATAACAACCCTTACGAGTATTAAAAGAAAATAACTCTCTTCATGAATACGAAAGAATAATACCCCTTACCTTAGAAAAACTGGATACTGGTATAGTGAGGTAGCATACTTCTCTTCTTCTTTCTCTCTCTAATTTCTCTCTATAATAATTGCTCTAAAGCTTTTGTGAATTGGTGAGAAATGAAGGAAGAATAAGCTTCTATTTATAGGAAAATATAGTTTCGATAATTGCACGTTTTGGGGCTCGAAATATTACAGTATAATACCTTCCTCTTTTTCTTCATTTTTAATTTAGTCCTGTAAGTATTATCAAACTTGCACCACCTCCCCTAATAGTAAATAATGTGAATTAATAGTTCATTCATTTGACTCAATAGTATAATCATGTAAAAAAACTAATTACAGTATAGTACCTTCAACTATACCTCTATTTTTAATTTAGTCATGCAAGTATTATCAATCTTGCACCACCTCCCCTAATAGTACATGAATGTGAATCAATAGTACACACATGTTAACAAATAGTTATAAGCATGTGAAATAATAGCAATTATTTGCTCATTTATCCGATTAATTACCCGATTGGTCAATATAACCTCCAGACATCAATTATTATCGAAATAAATGTCGATTTCCACTAACACTAATAATCCCAACACAATGGAACTATCAATTTCATCTTTAATCAACACAACTTATTCATCATTTATAACTCACAATATTTAACAACCAGGTCGTTCCCAAAAAAGAAGGGGCTTTCCGATAAGGATTTCTCCTTATTGGCGCGCAATTAAGTGACCAAACCTCTCCTTGACATAACTTCTAGACATTGTCAATATTGCAAATAATAATATGAAGAACTTTGTCGTCTCAATTATTGATTTAATAATAATAAATATTATGCAGATGATACTATGACAATAATTGAATCAATAATATGAGAGATATGATGCAACAATTACTATAGCAATAATTGAGTATAACTGAGTGACTTCTCACGTAAGCATCAATAATCAATACTTTGAAAAATTTGAAACTATTACCCACAACTATAACATTATATCAAATCCACACCATAATATTCAAAAATATATTTCAAGAAAATTATTCTTTATTCATAACAGTTGGGGTCTTACAACCTCCCCTTCTTATGAAATTTTGTCCTCGAAATTAAGGTACGTACCTGGTATATCGAAGAGGTGAGGATACCTTGATTTCATTTTAGATTCTAACTCCCAAGTCATTTCCTCAACATCGATGTTTTTCCACAAAACTTTGACTTGAGGTATAACTTTAGAGCGTAGAATATGATCCTTCTAATCTAAGATTTTAACAGGTAACTCTTCATACATTAAATCTTCCTCTATCTCGTCTGGTTCTAATTCAATAATGTGGTTTGGGTCTTTCACATATTTACGTAACATAGATATGTAAAAAACATTATGAACGCGATACATACTTGGCGGTAAGACGAGTCTATAGGCCACAGTTCCTACTCGATCAAGGATTAAAAATGGGCCAATGAATCGAGGGTTGATCTTTCCTCTCTTTCCAAATCTCGTAACTCCCTTCCATGGAGCAACACGTAACAACACATGATCTTCAATATCGAATTCCACGTCCTTTCGATGAAGATCATCATAACTCTTTTGTCGATCTTGTGAGGTTTTTATTCGTTATCGAATCGTTTAAATCTTTTCCGTAGTCATAATTACCAACTCTGGTCCCAACAACGTTGCTTCACCCACCTAATCCCAGCATACTGGAGAACGACACATTCTTCCATACAAAGCCTCAAATGGAGCCATGCTAATACTTCCTTGATAACTGTTGTTGTAGGAAAACTATACTAATAGTAAGAACTTGTCCCAACTTCCTTTGAAGTCAAGGACACAGAGTCTTAATAAATCTTCAAGAGTTTGAATAGTCCTATCCGACTGCCCGTCCGTCTGAGGATGATATGCCGAGCTAAATCGTAAATCCGCGCCCATATCTTTTTTCAAACTAACCCAAAATCTTGAAGTGAATCTTGGGTCTCGATCAGAAACTATGGATACCGGCATACCATGCAGTCTTACAATCTCATTTATGTACATACGAGCAAGACTTTCAAGTGTATAAGTTTCTCGTATAGGTATGAAAATGAGCAGACTTGGTCAATCTATCAACAATGACCCAAATTGCATCTATGCCTTGAGAAACCTTGGGAAGACCAGTAACAAAATCCATGGTAATTTGCTCCCACTTCCATTCTAGTATTTCAAGTGGTTGCAATGGACCTTTTGGTACTTGATGCTTCGCCTTGACTCGTTGACAAGTTAAACACCTTGAGATAAACTCCGCTATCTCTCTCTTCATATTACTCCACCAAAATGTATATTGAAGATCACGATACATGTTGGTACTCCCAGGATGGATTGCAAATGGTGTGTTGTGCGCCTCCATCATGATTTTATACTTTAAATCAGGGTTAGTAGGAACACAAAGTTTGGAGTTGATTCGAAGTATTCCTTCTTCATCGATTCTTGCTTCCGGCATAGCACCTTCTTGCACTTTCTTCCTCATACGCATCAGCTCCAGGTCTGTAGCTTGAGCAGCTTTAACTTTATCGATTAAAGTCAATTCTACTCGTATATTCCCCATCATCACATGGGTCCCTAGAGTCTTTAACTCTATCTCCATCCTTTGTAAGTCATATAAAATGGGCCTTTGCATTGACAATAATGCACTCGTACCCGCATATGATCTTCTACTCAATGCATCAGCTACTACGTTCGTTTTTCCATGATGGTATTGAATGGTATGATCATAATCTTTCAACAACTCAAGCCATCGTCGTTGCCGCATATTGAGTTCCTTTTGAGTGAAGAAATATTTGAGGCTTTTATGATCCGTATAGATCTCCACCTTCACTCCATACAGGTAATGCCACCAAATCTTAAGCGCAAAAACGACTGCTTCCAACTCTAGATCATGAGTAGGATAATTCCTCTCATATTTTTTGAGTTGTTGTGAGGCATAGGCTCTGACTTTCACATGTTGCATGAGAACACATCCTAACCCTTTGCCTGAAGCATCACTGTAGATGACAAATCCCTCTGAGCTAGATGGTATTGTCAGAATAGGTGCTGAAATGAGTCTCCTCTTGAGTTCTTGAAAACTCTTCTCACATTCCTCGCTCCAACCAAATTTTGTATCTTTTTGAGTCAGCTGAGTTAATGGAGTAGCGATTCGAGAAAACCCTTCTACGAATCTCCAATAATAACCCAATAAGCCGAAAAGCTACGTCTTTCATCACTAATTTAGGTTGCTCCCAGCTTTGAATTGCTTCAATCACTGCCGGGTCAACAGATATCCCATGATTCGATATCACGTGCCCAAGGAATGTAACTTTCTCATGCTAGAACTCGCATTTTTTCAACTTAGCATATAGCTTGTTTTCATGAAACTTTTGGAGTATCAGCCTCAAGTGTTGCTGATGGTCTTCACGGGTTTTGGAGTATATGAGGATGTCATCAATAAAGACGACCACAAAGTTATCCAAATAATCCTTGAATACTTGGTTCATCATATCCATGAAGGCAGCAGGAGCATTAGTCAATCCAAAAGACATGACTAAGAATTCATAAAGCCTGTACAGAGTTCTGAAAGTAGTCTTTGGAATGTCATCAGTTTTAATCTTGAACTGATGATATCCGGAACGAAGATCAATCTTTGAAAATAATTTGGCGCCTTACAACTGGTCAAACAGGTCATCAATGCAAGGCAACGGGTACCTATTTTTTATGGTGGCATGATTCCACTCCCGATAATCAATACAAAGTCCCATACTTCCATCTCTCTTCTTCACGAATAGAACAGGAGCACCCCAAGGTGACGTACTAGGACGAATGAAACCGATGTCTAACAATTCCTATAATTGGGTCTTTAACTCCTAAAGTTCAATAGGAGCCATTCGATATGGGGCTTTGGAAATGGGTTTTGTACCAGGTTCAAGGTCGATAAAAAATTCAATTTCATGCTCTAGGGGTAGGCCAGGAAGTTCTTCAAGGAATACATCAGGAAATTTATTAACAATAGAAATATCTTTCAAATCTGACGTATTTTTGTTTAAATCTGTGACATGAGTTAAGAAAGCTTGACATCCGTTTTTCAATAAACGAATAACTTTATGGCTTGAGATGACCGTGATTGATTTTAATGGTTTGGTCGCTTGAATTTGCATAATAGGTTGATTAGGAATATGAAAGCTAACAACCTTACGAAAATAATCAATTTTAGCATGATGAGTATTTAACCAATCAATCCCTAGAATCACGTCAAATGCAAGTATTTTTAAAGAAATAAGATCGACAGGTAACGTACGGTTACCAATTTGAATCAAATAAGACTTATAAACAGTGGATGTAATGAAGGTTTCTCCCAACGGAGTTTTAACCGATAAGTCAAAGTCTAATTTCTTCGGAGTCAAATTTCAACATTAAGCGCAAGTAGGAGAAATAAAAGAATGGGTAGAACCGATATCAAATCAGGTATAGACTTCGCTAGAGTTTATGATAAGTTTACCCGTGATGACCTTGTTCGTGTTCCTTGCTTTCTGGGAGGTTACGACAAATGCTCTCCCTTGAACTACCAGCTCTGACGTTTTTGGGACGGCCTTTGGTGCCTTCATCTCAGCTGGACTTGTCTTTGGTGCACGATAAAATTGGGCTTAGTGACCTTCTCTTCCAAAATTATAACACGCTTTGGACTGCATTGCACAGTTTGGACTGATATGTCCCTTCCCTCCGCATTTAAAGCATATGATAGATGGTCATTCTCCTTCCTTAACAACGGGTGCTGGTGCTGACGTCTTTCCATCATTGTTGAATCTCCTTTTCTTGAAATGTCCATTTTTACTGTCTTGGTCATGATTACCACCGAAGTGGTTACCATTTCTGGCATGTTGATTCCCTCCACGTTTATTATCACCGCTTCGATGACTGCTACCAGTGGTATTATCATTTTTTCGGCTACTTTCTCTTGGTTGAGTTGACTCGTTATCGCGCTCCAATAACTAAGCCCTATTAACAACATCTGAATACAAACACAGTTTGTGAGAAATTAAGTATTGTCGTATCTCGGCTTTCAAACCTCTTAGAAACATCCGCGTCATTCTCTCCTCATTATCAACCAAGTGAGACGCAAACCGGGACAACTAGACAAACTTAGCTTCGTATTGTGACACGGTGATATTGTTCTGCTCCAACTTGACGAACTCTACATCTTTCATGTGACGAATACTTTTGCGAAAGTACTTGTCGTTGAATAGTTCTTGGAACTTCTCCCAAGACATCTTCAGTGCGGCAGGTTGCTCTCCTCGCAACATAAAGGTGGCAAATGAAACCTTTTGCTCCTCGGAGCATCACAAAACATCAAATATCTTGGTGATCTGCTTTATCCATGCTTCTGCCTTAAGTGGTTTTTGTTCTCCAATAATCTCCAGTGGTCCCAGCTCCTTGAACTGTTTAGCGGTGACCGTCCGAGAGTTTCTAGTGTTTCCACCTACATTTTGGACAGGAGCCGCTCTCGCCTGATGTTGCATGAATTGCATAAAGCCTCAAAACATTCCATCGTTCATCATTTGGTCAGTGTTGTTGTTTCAATGAGGATTGTCGCCTTCTTGATGCATATTATCCTGATTATTAATCTATGGAGACTCAACGGTCTCCTGTGCTCCATTGCTATTCTCAACATTCTCGGATGTCATTTTCAAATACTGCCACAAAACAAGGGTTAATTGACATGTCACATATTATCCCTATACTCTGACCGACTAAATAAATACCAAATAAAGGTAGGTCATACTAGCGAAGGAATTCCCCGTCTCTCCCCTTCTAGTTCTTGTCTCACATCTCAGCTAGGGATCATATCCCTAAGCTTTGATACCAACTGTGATGCCCCCAAAATAGGTATACATCACCCATCTTGAGTCGTCAAATACATGGTACAAAATTAAAATACAACTTATTATACAACAGTCGTGTAAAATACGACAAAACATAATCAAAGAGTTTTAATAAGAATATTGTCATCTAGACAATATCCACACTAAATGGAGTCCTCATTACATTTATTGTCACACTATTCAACAGAATAGTGAGGACTACTAATGCTATCTTCTGGACCGTCACTCCGTTCCCCGACTATTCCCGGCTATGTTCTCATTTCCTGAAGAGAACAGTGAAAGAAAGGGTGAGCTCAACTAGTCCAGTAAGAAATATTATAACTAAGATAATGCAAAATAAATTATCATTAGCCTTCAACAGTGTTAAACTGATAAAATATAATAAACATCAAGTTTAACTGCAGCGGAACAAGCAATCCATTAGAAGAGTCAAGTAGAGAATAAATCTACTATCTTTTATGATTTAAAAGGTTTTTCATCACTTTTATCGTTGAGACTCAGCTTAATAAATAAACCACATAATCCCTGCACTACAGCCAAGGATATTCATTAGAATCACGACCATAAATTATCAATGCACTACGGGCCAAGGATATTCGTGTATTCATCAATGGTAATGATCATGCCAACAACTGTCCATCAAAGCACTACGGCCAATGAGGACTTTTACCACATCATTTGTAACATTACGGTCATGATTATACAGAATAATCCCTGGTCATAATCATACCATGTCCATCTATGTACTCCTGGCCACAAATGACCTTCAACATATTATAAACATGAGGATGATGACAATGATATAAGAATTCAATAAAACAAGTTCAAGGATAAATTTGTAAAGATTTATAATTTAATTTATCCAGAAATCAATAACGTCCAAATTGTCAACATGATATTGCTTTGTGGAGAAAAATTCAAGAATGCTCAGAAGAATATTTCCATGAAAAGATACTGGATAAAGCGCAAATATTAAGGATATTCCACTAATTTCATGGAGTATAGAAGCCAAAACTTTAATCAACTAAGTATAATAGAATATATGAAATCGCAAATGGATATTTGCCGCCATTCTGTAATCCACGTAGACAGATTATTCCAACAGAATAATAAAGAATGGAATAATAGAAAAATTCACCAGGCGTGCGTAATCCGCACAAACAGGTTATTCCAATAGAATAATAAAGAATGGAACCAGGTCATTTGTAATCCGCACAGATAGAAAATTCCAACAGAATAATAAAGAATGGAACCAGGTCATGCGTAATCTGTACAAATAGGATGTTCCAAGGGAATAATAAAGAACGAAACCAGGTCATGCGTAATCTGTACAGACAGGATGTTCAAAGAGAATAATAAAGAATAGAATAACAACAGAATTCACCAGGCATGCGATAGACCGCACAGACAGGTTATTCCAATAGAATAATAAAGAATGGAATAACAGAAGAATTTCACCATGTATGCGGTACTTCGCATAGACATGTTATTCCAACATAATAATAAAGAATGGAATAACAACCCTTACGAGTATTGAAAGAAAATAACTCTTACCTTAAAAAAACTGGATACTGGAATAGTGAGGTAGCGGACTTCTCTTCTTCTTTCTCTCTATAATTTCTCTCTATAATAATTACTCTAAAGCTTTTGTGAATTGGTGAGAAATGAAGGAAGAATAAGCTTCTATTTATAGGAAAATATAGTTTCAATAATTGCACATTTTAGGGCTCAAAATATTACAGTATAATACCTTCCTCTTTTTCTTCATTTTTAATTTAGTCTTGCGAGTATTATCAAACTTGCACCACATCCTCTAATAGTAAATAATGTGAATTAATAGTTCATTCATGTGACTCAATAGTATAATCATGTGAAAAAACTTACTACAGTATAGTACCTTTAACTATACCTCCATTTTTAATTTAGTCATTCAAGTATTATCAATCTTGCACCACCTATCCTAATAGTACATGAATGTGAATCAATAGTACACACATGCTAACAAATAGTTATAAGCAAGTGAAATAATAGCAATTATTTGCTCATTTATCCGATTAATTACCTGATTGATCAATATAACCTCCAGACATCAATTATTATCGAAATAAATGTCGATTTCCACTAACACTAATAATCCCAACACAATGGAACTATCAATTTCATCTTTAATCAACACAACTTATTCATCATTTATAACTCACAATATTTAACAACCAGGTCGTTCCCAAAAAAGAAGGGGCTTTCCGATAAGGATTTCTCCTTATTGGCGCGCAATTAAGTGACCAAACCTCTCCTTGACATAACTTCTAGACATTGTCAATATTGCAAATAATAATATGAAGAACTTTGTCGTCTCAATTATTGATTTAATAATAATAAATATTATGCGGATGATCTTATGACAATAATTGAATCAATAATATGAGAGATATGATGCAACAATTACTATAGCAATAATTGAGTATAACTGAGTGACTTCTCACGTAAGCATCAATAATCAATACTTTGAAAAATTTGTAACTATTACCCACAACTATAACATTATATCAAATCCACACCATAATATTCAAAAATATATTTCAAGAAAATTATTCTTTATTCATAAAAGTTGGGGTCTTAAAGCTGTAGTCTTTGCCTTAAAAATATGGAGACATTATTTATATGGGGAAAACGTGAGATATACACGGACCATAAAAATCTGAAATATATCTTCACACAGAAGAAGTTGAATATGAGGCAGAGAAGGTAGTTAGAGTTGATAAAAGATTACGACTATGATATCTAATATCATCCAGGGAAGGCGAACGTAGTAGCCGACGCGTTAAGTCAGAAAGGTAGGGAAAACTGTCAATATTAACAACTCAAAATGAGTTAATAACGGAGATGGCAAGAATGGAGTTAGAAGTTAAATTACCAAGTGAAACGGCGAAGATGTTATTCTCAATGGAGACTCGACCAACGATAGTGGAACGGGTTAAGGAAGTACAAATAAGTACTGAAGAATGCGAGCGAATGAAAAAGATAATGAAGGAGGACGTGAAGACTAAGTATAACCTTGATAAAGAAGGTTTACTTCGTTTTGAAGGAAGAATTTGGGTTCTAAATAATTCCGATTTAAAAGAAGAGGTTATGTGTGAGGCTCATAGTTCAAGGTACTCAATACATCCCGGTAGTACTAAGATGTATCAAGACATTCGTCAGAACTTTTGGTGGCCGAACATGAAAAGGGAAATCATAGAATACGTTAGTAAGTGCCTAACTTGTCAGAAAGTTAAAGCTGAACACCAACGACCGAGTTGGTTGTTGCATCCACTGGAGATTCCGAACTGGAAATGGGAGCATATCACCATGGACTTTGTGGTGGGACTTCCAACAACAAGAAAAGGATACGACACTACTTGGGTAATAGTGGATCGATTGACGAAATGTGCTCACTTTCTATCAATAAGAGTTAGGTATAACCTAGAGCAACTAGCTAAACTTTATGTCAAGGAAATTATTTCTAGACATGGAGTACCTGTTTCGATTGTGTCCGATCGTGATCCACGATTCACATCAAACTTTTAGAGGAGTTTGCAAGAGCAAATGGGAACGCAGTTGAGATTGAGTATGGCGTATCATCCATAGACGGATGGACAAAGTGAACGAACAATTCAAACACTAGAAGATATGTTAAGATCTTGCGTTATAGATTTCATGGGGAGTTAGGACAAACATCTACCTTTGGTGGAATTTGCGCACAACAATAGTTTTCACGCTAGTATAGGCATGCCGCCTTACGAAGCGTTGTATGTGAGGAAGTGCAGAACACCACTTTGTTGGGATGAAGTAGGTGAATGTCGAATGTTGGGATCGGAGATGGTACAAAAAATGGCAAACATGGTTGAGCTAATACGAAACCGATTGGTGGCGGCTCAAGATAGACAAAGAAAGTATGTAGATCCTCATCGAGAGGAGAGGGAATTTGAAGTAGGATCATATGTCTTTCTGAAAGTATCACCTTGGAAAGGGAAGATACGTTTTGGGAGGAAAGGGAAGTTAAGTCTAAAGTTTATTGGACCTTTTGAAATTTTAAGAAGGGTAGGAGAGGTAGCGTATGAAATAGCCTTACCTCCGGAAATGGGAAGAATACATAATGTGTTTCACGTGTCAGTATTGTGTCCTTATAAACCGGACTACAAGCACGTAATAGAGTATGAATCTATTCAAGTAGAAAAAGACTTAACGTATGAAGAACTTCCGATTCAGATTGTTGATAGGAAGGAACAAGTCTTAAGAAATAAAATAATACCTTCAGTAAAGGTAATTTAGAGTAACCATGATGCTGAAGAAGCAATGTGGGAGCTCGAAAGTAAAATGAAGGAAAAGTTTCCTCATTTGTTTATGTAATTGTAGCGAGATTCTGGGGACTGAATCCTTATAAGGAGGGAAGAATGTAACGCCCGAGAATTTTGGATTTTGAAGGAATTAAATTTTTATTTGATTATGGGGATTAAATGGATTTAATTGATTAATTATGTGAGTAAGATATTTAAAGGTCATTCTATGACCTAGAATATGTGGATGTGGTTAGTATTCTGGCTATGTGCTAGGATTAATTATTTTGAATTATCAAGACGAAAATGATTGTTTTCCGAGAATTTTTTTCGTAAAAACACTATTCATCCAATTTCGCTCGGAGATTGGGTTTAAAATTCTGAGAAATGCGTAATGATAGAATATGAAGATATAATGGAATATTCAATAATATTTCAGTTATGGCAAACACAATTTTCGTTTACGGACTTAAAACCTAAGGGTTGGTGAAAATGATTTCCGAAAGGGGAGTGTAAGGTGTATAACCATTTCGGTTATTATACGTATGATGTACGAGTATAGTATGAATAATGGTACGACGTATAATACGAATATCATATGAATACTAAACAAAGAGAATACGTTAGTTATACGCGTAAAATATGAGAAGTTATTATAGGATTTTGAGTTAAGGACTTTATACAATCCAATGGTAATTGGATTAATAGCAAGCCCAAAGAAGTATGGAATCAAGCCCAAGATAAGGCCCAATGTTAAACAAGACAAGCCCAATCCAAGAAAATGAACCGCGGATCGAACCGGCGGGTCACGGGGTGGGTAAAACCCATGGGGCAACCCATGGGAAGACCCATGGGCATGTGGTCCAGCCACTTGGCCACCAAGTAAAGTGATTACTTGGTGGCTAAGTTGTTGAGGAGGTGGAATAGTAAGGAGGTGGCCTTTTTGACCATCTTGCCCTCCATTTGAAATCCTATAAATAGGAAGCTTGGCTAGTGTATTTTGTGTTTTGAAAATCTTGTCCAATACATATTGAGAGACAGAAAAGCTAGAAACAATTAATCAGCTTACTTCCAAGCAAAACATAAGAAGTTTACCAAGAACGCGAAGAACGACAAAGGTAATAGCTCGTAAACATTAATCTTCATCTTTTTCAATTTCTTTCTAGTAGAAGAATCGTAGATTGGTGGAGCATGTTTAGTGAGGAGGAATAAGGATGACTATTAATATTAAAAACATTGATAAGTCATGATCGAATAGAAATCATAAGTGTTTGCGTAGGTTAAAATCGTAGAAATTGATGAACGTTAACCTAGTTGTGAATGGACGATTTGAAAACCATCATAGCTAGGTTATGTGCATATTGTTTGGTTAGGATGTAGATGATAAATCAATTGAGTGTTCCATTTGAGTTGGCTTATAGAACACGAGTAACGAAGTTATGGCAAATTTTGCGAAAATAGACGTTAAACGTCAAAATCGTAGAAATCTCGGATTAAGAGTCAAAAGTCGTCGTGTGACTTGGAAACTTTTGTTTTCAATGTCAACACGTGAGATAAGGTATTTAAGAGTCGTGGACACAAGAATCGTCGAATTCTGACTTATAACGAAGAAAACGAGTATTGAACGCTCGAAAATGATAAACGAACGCTCAAAATGAACCAAAAGGTGAATTTCGAGTTAACGGATTCAAAAATGTAAAATCCTTATATGAACACCTAGAGTATGTAATTTGTGAGTTGTGGGATTTCGAATGAGCCAATTCGGATGTAAAACGAATAAGTTATGAAGCCGGGAAGTTCGTTGGAAAAACAATCATCAAAACTAATCGATGCAGGCGGCGGGCGCGCGCCAACCAACCCTGTGTAATTCAAGTCATCATGCCAAGCTAAGCATGGCGAAAAACCAAAATCTTACGGAGACTCACATGTGACGAGAGTTAGTGCTAGGACTACGCATCAAGCGCCAACAGTCCCGGCAAAACCACTGAGAGTGACGCCTTGGCGTACCACTATACTAAAGAGATGTCATGTGCCAAATGGCCAACGTAAATGTAGAATAGTTGACCAAGTTAGGTTTTTAATTCTATTTGAATGTAAACCAAAGGTAAGAAATGAATGTACTTAATGTACATAATTAGACTGACTTTAAATCACTTAGAAGTGATAACGTTAGAATATTTAGTATGGTTTAATAAGAATTAAACGGAGAACGCAAAAGTATAAGCAAGTAAATCGTGAATGATGTTCAACGTTGGTACATCACTAATAATGATCGAATGTCGGTTAATGACGTAAGAACGTTAACGAGCTGTAACGAAGCATAGTAAGTCAAATTGACTTTATTAATGACATAAATTCAAGTAAGACATAGAAGAGATAGAAGTTGGTTCAAACAAATAAAGTAAGTTTGTTTGGTAGCTAATTACAGTGTGTTATGTGAATATATCATGTAGATCCTGTAAAGACTGAGAATTATTGAATAGTATGTTCAAAGACGCTTGAAGTCAAGTTTTCTTAACGCTTGTCTAACCTCCGTGTTAGTTATATTTTCTATGATTCATGTTCTGAAACGCATGAATGGTTTTAAAGAAAGAGTCGAAGCCTGTTTTAACTCGGCTAGACTAGTCTTGAAGAAATGATTGATTTGTTTATAAGTCTTTCGATATAGAACTGTTAACGTTATCCTATTCCAAGTATTTGATACGGATGTAAAGGTAAGTTTGTCTATGAACAAACAAAAGTATTTTCATCGATTATTCGATGGGCACGCGAGGTTGCCAAAACTTAAACATAAATATGTTTAACGGAAGAATGTTGATCAACATAGAGTACAATAATTTGATCACCTAGAAGTGCTCGTAAGTAATGCCGAATGGATGGCCTTAGTGTCGGATGTCCTTTTCAAGAATGAAAACGAAAAGAATATGTTCATGGTCTTTTGACCAGATCAGAATTCCTAAGCTATTATATATACTTTGGAATTATTGTTATGAATTGAGAAGTACTAGTAAATGCTTCATTGTGATTCATAACTATTTGTTCAGTTATAGAAGAAAATCATATAATTCTCGATGTGATATTCATATGATCCTTTGAAAGACTTGTTGAGCTATTTATGCTCACTTCTTCCTTGAATTATATGATTGCAGCTAAAGCCGAATTAACTGAGAGTTCTAAGAGAGATAAAGGCAAGGGTAAGATGGATTGTAATTATCCTGTAATAGACTAGATTATTTGTATGTAATATACTCATGAATAACAAAGAATGCATTCGGTTTATGAACCTGGGAAAGGATTTACTACTATTGTAATAAGAATATAGTAAGTACACTCATTTTGTTGTTATCTCAATGAAATTACTGTATGAATTGTAGTATCGTGTAGCACCATCTGTCGGGTTGGGAGATACCCGGATTTGGGGGCGTCACATGTTTTTTCCTACTTATTGGATGGATGATTGCCATCATAGCTTGCTTTCATTAATTGTAAAAGAATTTGCATATGAATAAAAGTTTGTGTCCTGTATGAGGAAGTTATTTCAAAAAAAGAAATAAAAAAATATCCAAATTAATTAAATGTAACTAAATATGATTGACCCAATAGTTTTTTTATATTGTCATGTCTAAATGTGACAACCCATCATGTAATACATAGGATTAACAAGGGTATTTACAAAAACAAGTATCAACAAGTATACATCTTCCTGAAGCAAAGTGACCATTTTCTTACTTGCACTTTTTGGCACATGCATCTTCAACACAATTTTTAGTAGGATCTGAAAATTGTACCTCACATGCATCAACAATCGTCAGCTCATTACCTACAATTATCGAAATACGTAAACGAAATCAATAGACAAAATAATATAATTTGGTGATTTTATGTAAAATTTTTGTCATCTATATAATCCATGTGTTTTAGAATTAGAGTTGCATTTTTAACATTTGTAAGTTAATTTATAATTTTTTAAATATAATACTAATACATATTTATTTACTTTAAATAAAAAATATATATAATTATTGTATACTAATTAAAAGATAGTACTAATTAAAATATTTAGTCTTTCAAAAGTTAAATCAATTTTGAATTTTAAGAATTTAAAATTTGACTTAAAAATCAAAATGTATCTTTATTTTGAAAAAAAAAGTAAATATATATTTAACAAATCAATTATATGTAACTACCGTAAAAAAAAAGATCACTACAATTGAACTCATGATTTTTTTATTTTACAAAGACATGTTTTATTAGGGTCATTATTACTTGAGCTAATATGACAAAGTTAATGGAGTTAAACTTCCATCATAGCATCCTAACACCAGAAAAACGAGTTTTATATGATAATTTTGAGAAGTAAAATAAAAAATAATTATATATAAAAAAATAAACAAATGCATGAGCATGAGGCATAATAATTATTTAATAAAATTAGAAGACTTTCAAAAAAAAAAGGGTCATGGTTTTCTTAAGCTCTCATGGTTATTATCTAAATTACCTTTGTAATAAAAATACAAAATGCTAATAATCTTAAATAATTTTGATCTATTCAAGTTACTCAATATATGAAATCTATTGAAACATTTATATAGTAAGAAATAGAATTTTAAAAAATGTAATACATGATTAAAAAAGCATAGTGTGTCTATATGTAACTTTAGTTAAACACCAATATATTATATATTAAATTAGTGTTTACCTGTAAAAAGGACTAGCAAGAGAAGAACGCTAGCAAATGTAATGGAATACTTCATACTTAATATTTTTTTCAAGTGTCTCCAAAAAATAAGATATGTGATTTGTGAACAAAACCATTCAATTCCTACAATTTATAGCGCGAGAGGATAAAAACTTCTTCAAAACTTTCTTATAATTTTCTTCTATAAATATATATGTGCAATTAATGCATTTATTTAGGATCTCTTTTAAAAGTTGGATACTGATATATGCACATTATATGTTAATGGATGCACACCATATGCATAGTAATATTGTATTTAAGATATTGCAGTATTAGTAATACAAGCATTCAATGCGTATTATTAGAGTATACATAATTATCAATATAAGATGCGTAGATATCTAACATCCTTGAGATTTATAAAGTTTTTAGAATGTGATTATATGAATCAAATTTTGCATTTATTATACACCTAAAAATATTAGGATATATTTATTATATATGAATTAAATTTTGCATTATTATATACTATTTTTGAGAAACACATTATTATATACTTAAAAAGCACAAAAGAAATAATGACCGAAGACCCCGAGATTATGAAAATTTAGTCACGTGAATCAAATTTTGAATTAGTACATTGTACATACATAAAAGTAAAGTAGTCAAAATATATAGGCAATGATGATAGGTGGTGGTGTCACCTTTATCGACTAGTTAGATTGTCAATTTTTTTAATAATGATATTATCACATAAAAAAGGGTCGCATAATACTCACATACACACACATGCATATTGTTGGCCCCCGTCTAACATGCGGGGCCCGCAGTATACATGTGTGTGTATGTGAGTATTATGTGACCCTTTTTTATGTTATAGTAGCATTATTTATTTATTTTTCTCTAATTTAAACCACAAAAAAGTGTACTTGTTAAATATATTCAATTAATATCAAAATATATAAATTTGAATTAATTCCAAATACATTTTTAAAATTAATCATTAGTGAAAGGTTATTCAACTTCGTAGATATTTTTAAAATATAGCACATCTATACACTTAGTAAATAATGTAAGCTTCAGGTATTGTATAAATCATTGTCACTAATTTATAATTAATTAGTGATGTGAAATTACAATATAAAATCTACTATCTATATACAACTTGCTAGTTGATATATATATATATATATATATATATATATATATATATAACCCATGCAATGCACAAAGCTAGTTTAAATAATGAATTAACATAAGAAATTAATCCATAACAACTGACCTATTATTATATTTGTTAAATAGTCTAGTCACATAGATGATAAGTAGTACCTAGTAGAGAATGAGATCTTATTTCAAACTTTCATTAGTTGTACAATTGTTTATAATAAACATGCAAAAAAACACACATCACCCCAAACGACGATCAAGCATTTTATCAAACATGTCTAGTACATTACCTCTTACTTAGTGTATTAAATTCAGAAAAAATAGGAATGAAATTGAGGCAAAAGCATGTTATATTAAACTTTGGATTCAGAGAATTGCATCTATCTATATACTAATACTTCTATATGAATTGTGAAACATTAACTTGATAAGCATCAAGAGTCAATAATATTTTTCTTGTAGTTATTGACTTGATAAACATCAAGAGTCGATACTTCTATATGTACTTACAACCAAATAAATGTAAAAGAAATATACCTGGGGTCTCGAGTTTGAAGCACTTCGTTATAGTGAAAATTGTCACAGTGAGTGTCGACCCGCATTATTGACAAAGTAATAGTAAAGAAAGAATTAAGAACATGAAACCAAAGCATATGAGTTTAGCCATGGGGAAATACTTCTTTGATTCCGACTAACGTGATTTAAGTTTTCCTGAAAATAGTTGAGTAGCTCGGTTTAACCAGGTTCAAGCTTTCGATCCATAATTTTCTTATCACGCCACCGTTTGATTTTCCCTTTGTACAGCTTTGCATTTTCATATGATTGAAGGCAAAACTCTTCCATCTCATTGAGTTATAACAATCTTTTCTCGCATGTTGTATACAAGTCAAAATTTAATTTCTGAATAGCCCAATATTCATTATGTTCTAACTCCATGGGAAGATGACAAGTTTTTCCATACACCAATTGATATGATGACATCCCAAACGGTATTTTATATGTTTTTCGGTATGCCCACAGTGCGTCGTCCAATTTAATTGACCAATCCTTCCGATTCGGGTTCACCATTTTTCCAAAATACGCTTCACCACTCTATTCGATACTTCGGCTTGACCACTAGTTTGGGGATGGTAAGTCGTGGCTATTTTACGAGTGACTCCATACTTTCCAAGTAATGTTGAGAAGTATTTGTTGAAAAAATGAGTACCTTCGTCACTAATGATCGCCCGAGGTGTACCTAATCTAGTGAATATGTTTTTTTAAAGAAACTTGAGGACTCCCTTAGCATCGTTGGTGGGTAATGTGGATGCTTCAACCCATTTTGAAACATAGTCTACCGCAACCAGAATGTACTTATTGTTAAATGACATGGGGAAGGTATAAGACCCCAACTTTTATGAATAAAGATTTAATTTTCTCTAAATATCATTTTGAGTAATAAGGTGTGGATTTGATATAATATTATGGTTGTGAGTAATATTTAAGAATTTTGCAAAGTAAGCAAGTTGTTATAAAATATTCGTTTGGTCGGCGAATAATCATACGACGACACAATCATTGGTGGACCCCACAACGGAATTACTGTCGGAGTTAGAAAACGACAGAAACAACTTTTTATAAAAATAACTGCAAAAGTTTTACCGTTAACTGTTGAAATACCCGGTGGTAAAAGTACAGTAATACGCGTGGTTGCATAGTAGCACACGATATTAAATATTATCTTTATTGATGCTTACCTGAGAAGTCACTTCGTTTTATTCAATTATTGCAACAGTAGTTGTTGCATATTATCTCATATTATTGATGTAATTATTGTCACAGTATCATCTGCACAATATTTTATATTATTGAATCAATAATTGAGACGATAAAAGTTATTCATATTATTGTTTGCATTATTGACGATGTTTAGAAAGTTCGGTCGAGGAAAGAGGTTTGGTCACCTAATTGCGCGCTAATAAGGAGAAGTCCTTATCGGAAAAACCCAAGCTTTCCTGGGAATGATCTGTTTGTTAATATTGTGAGTTATAATATTAATAATAAATGTTATTAAAAATGTGTTTTGTGAAGCCAAGTGAATTGAGATAAATAGAGGGATATTTTATGAAGTGTTTGTTGTAAATTTTGTTTATTACATGGACCCCCAGTTACCCATTTTTCAAAACTGCCGGTAGAAAGTTATCTAAGTTTTGTTATATATATATATAGTATATAAGTTTTTTTTTTATGTATAATAGAATATATTATATTTTATATTTTATTATGCATAATGTGCATAGTGCAACATAGTAAAATCAAAAAAAATCATTGAATTCGTCCGTGAATTCGCCTGAGAAATTTCTCTTGTGCACCCGTGATTTTCTAAATTCAAATAGTATCTTGTCATTCACCTATTAATAGGATGCTTAGTTAGGAATGAAAATCACACCAGAATAAGAGAATTCTTGGTAAATGAATAAATTTTAATTTAGGAATTTTTATATTGGATAGAGTAATTAATTTTTATTTTTAATTTAATAATTGAATCATATTGTCGATTAGAATATTATATTTTTATTTTTAGAATAATAATAGTTATATTATCTAAATAATGATAAAGTCTTACTTACACTTTCGAAGCATTAATTATACTTATATTTTAATAATAGTACCAAATTTAAGTTTGGTAGATGAGTAAATTTTAATTTGAGAATTTTTATATTGGATAGAGTAATTAATTTTTATTTTTAATTTAAAATTGAATCATATAGTCTATTAGAATATTATATTTTTATTTTTAGAATAATAACAATTATATTACCCGAATAATGATAAAGTCTTACTTACACTCGAAGCATTAAATATACTTATATTTTAATAATATTACCAAATTTAAGTAAGGTATATGAGTTTTATGATAATTTTCGTTTCTTATCAAATCGTATTATCTAAGTAGTAATATAATTATACTTAAACTTGTATTATTATTATTATTATTATTATTATTATTATTATTATTATTATTATTATTATTATTATTATTATTATTATTATTATATATTTAAATAAAATAAACCAATTAGTATTTGGTAATCTTATTTTGATTATTTTCTTATAAAATTATATAATGAATTCAGGTTTTTTTACAAAACTACGATACTAATTTCTATTTTTGAACAAAAGTAACTAACTAATATTAGGTAGACGATCTATTTTGATTCTATTAAGAAATTTGCTGATTTGTTCCTATTCCTAGCCATCCATGGTTAAGGTGTTAAGCAAAGAGGACTTGTGCAAGTTGTCTATTGGCATGACAGATTTGGGATCACTGCAATTGTGTTGTACATGGCAAACTTGAGGGGAAATTTAATGTGTTGGCTGGGAGTTGTCTCGATTTCTTTCATTAATTTTTTGAAACTATGAGATTTATTAAGTACTTTCTTGTTCAACCTTAATTAAGGCAAGTTACTAAAAGGTGTAAACTTATTAGCCATGTTGTTAAAATAAATTGTTATGCCTCAGTGAAAGGTAATGGTTTTTGCAGAATTGGTTTTGTTTTTTGAGATGAATATAGGCCTGTTTTAGGAGCTGGAGTAGACAGTTTGGTCGGTAATTTACAGGTTGCATGTGCCGAAGCAATTGCTATTCGTCTAGCTATTAAATTTTCTATTGAGATAGGTTTTAGAAACATAGTTATTGAAGGAGCTAGATTGTAAGACGATGATTACACGTCTATCAAAAGAGATTGTCGAGGATTCAGATTAGAATTTCAGAAGGTGAGTTTCGCCAAGAGAAAGCTATCTTGTAGCTCATGAACTAGCATATTTAGCTCAGTTCGATAATAGATAATATGTTTTTTCCTACTTATTGGATGGATGATTGCCATCATAGCTTGCTTTCTTTAATTGTAAAAGAATTTGCACATGAATAAAAGTTTGTGTCTTGTATGAGGAAGTTATTTCCAAAAAAAAATAAAAAAATATCCAAATTAATTAAATGTAACTAAATATGATTGACCCAATAGTTTTTTTTATATTGTCATGTCTAAATGTGACAACCCATTATGTAATACATAGGATTAACAAGGGTATTCTGAGGTATAAAGTATCAACAAGTATACATCTTCCTGAAGCAAAGTGACCCTTTTCTTGCTTGCACTTTTTAGCACATGCATCTTCAACACAATTTTTAGTAGGATCTGAAAATTGTACCTCACATGCATCAACAATCGTCAGCTCATTACCTACAATTATCGAAATACGTAAACGAAATCAATAGACAAAATAATATAATTTGGTGATTTTATGTAAAATTTGTGTCATCTATATAATCCTTGTGTTTTAGAATTAAAGTTGCATTTTTAACATTTGCAAGTTAATACATAATTTTTCAAATATAATAATAATACATATTTATTTACTTTAAATAAAAATATATATAATTACTCGTATACTAATTAAAAGATAGTACTAATTAAAATATTTAGTCTTTCAAAAGTTAAATCAATTTTGAATTTTAAGAATTTAATATTTGACTTAAAAATCAAAACGTATCTCTATTTTGAAAAAAAGTAATTATATATTTAACAAATCAATTATATGTAACTACCGTAAAAAAAAGATCACTACAATTGAACTCATGATTTTTTAATTTTTTTATTTTACAAAGACATGTATTATTAGGGTCATTATTACTTGAGCTAATATGACAGAGTTAATGGAGTTAAACTTCCATCATAGCATCCTAACACTAGAAAAACGAGTTTTATATGATAATTTTGAGAAGTAAAATAAAAAATAATTATATATAACAAAATAAACAAAGGCATGAGCATGGGGCATAATAATTATTTAATAATATTAGAAGACTTTCAACAAAAAAAGGGTCATGGTTTTCTTAAGCTCTCATGGTTATTATCTAAATTACCTTTGTAATAAAAAATACTAAATGCTAATAATCTTAAATAATTTTATCTATTCATGTTACTCAATATATAAAATCTATTGAAACATTTATATAGTAAGAAATAGAATTTTTTTAAAAATGAAATACATGATTAAAAAAGCATAGTGTGTCTATATGTAACTTTAGTTAAACACAAACACCCATATATTATATACTAAATTAGTGGTTACCTGTAAAAAGGACTAGCAAGAGAAGAACGCTAGCAAATGTAAAGGAATACTTCATACTTAAATTTTTTTCAAGTGTCTCCAAAAAATAAGATACGTGATAAAAACTTCTTAAAAATTTTCTTTTAATTTTCTTTTATAAATATAAATGTGCAATTAATGCATTTATTTAGGATCTCTTTTAAAAATCGGATCTGAGATATATGCACATTATATGAGACCCCCATTTTTTTAATAAAGATTAAATTTTTTCAAATATATTTTTGAATATTATGGTGTAGATTTGATATAATGTTATAGTTGTGGGTAATATTTACAAATTTTGCAAAATACATGAGTTGTTATATAATATTCGATTGGTTAGGGGAATATTCGTTTTAACGAGGAATATTCGTACAACTAAGACAATCATTGGTGGACCCCATTAACGAAATTATTGTCGGATTGAGAAAACGACAAAAATACTTTATGAAAATAACGGCGGAAGTTTTACAGTTAACTGTTGAAACGCCTGGTGTTAAAAGTACAGTAATACTCGTGGTTGCATAGTAGCACACGGTATTGATTATTGATGCTTACGTGAGAAGTCACTCAGTTATACTAATTTATTACTCAACGATAATTCTTTGCATCATATCTATCATATTATTGATTCAATTATTGTCACAATATCATCTGCATAAAATGTTTTTTATTAAATCAATACTTGAGACGACAAAGTTATTCATATTATAAATTTCAATATTTACAATGTCTAGAAGTTACATCGAGGAGAGGTTTGCTCACCCTAATTGCTGGCGCTGATAGGGAGAAATCCTTATTGGAAAGCCCTCTTTCACGGGAGCGACTGGTTGATAAATATTGTGAGTTATAATATTAATAATGAATGTTGTTCGGAGTTGAATTTGGAGACGCTGACGTGATATTTGAGTCCTGAATGACGAAATTAGTAAAAATAGTCAATAAACACAAAAAATTTCGGGATTCACTATTTGGTCAAAAAGTCAACAGTTGACTTTTTCAGGAAAAGTCAAACTTCGAAATTTTAAATTTTATATTTTTGATAAAAATAGTTTCATTATGTTGGAATTGTTTGTGTTAGTGAAAATCGACATTTATTCCGATGATAATTGATGTCTAGGGGTTATATTGATAAATCGGGTAATTTATCGGGTAAATGAGCAATTAATTGCTACTAATTCACATGCTTATATAACTATTTGTTTACATATGTGTACTATTGAATCACATTATTTACTATTAGGGGAGTTGGTGCAAGATTGATAATACTTGCATGACTAAGTTAAAAATGGAGGTACTATACTGTAATTCGTATTTTTCACATGATTATACTATTGATTCACATAATTGAACTATTGATTCACATTATTTACTATTAGGGGAGTTGGTGCAAGATTGATAATACTTGCAGGACTAAATTAAAAATGAAAGAAAAGTTGGAGATATTGTACTGTAATTTTCGAGCCCCAAAACGTGCAATTATCGAAACTATATTTTTCTATAAATAGAAGCTCATCCTTCCTTCATTTCTCACCAATTAACAAAAGCTTTAGAGCGATTGTTATAGAGAGAAAGAAGAAGAGAAATCTGCTACCTCACTATTCCAGTATCCAATTTTTTCCAAGGTATGGAATATTATTTGTTGTACTCGTAGGGAGTATTATTTCTTTCTTATCTATGAAGAGAACTTCAGTTATTCCATTCTTTATTATTTTGTTGGAATAACTTTTGTATCACGCTGCTACCCTATACTTGGTGAAATTCTTACATTGTTCCATTCTTTATTATTTTGTTGGAACATCCTATCTCATGCGTTCTCTGCCGGACTGAGTTCGTCTTTATCATTCTCGTTGGAACATCCGATCACATGCGTTCTACATGGACTGGTTCCATCATTATTATTACATTGGAATATCACATTTATCGTTCTACGCCGTAATCGATTCCGTCTTTCTTATTACATTGGAATATCACATGCTCACATGCGTTTCTGGCCTGACTGATTCCGCTCTTTATTATTTTGTTGGAATATCATATACATGCATTTTACGCGCCGACACTGATTACATCTTTATTATTACATTTGAATATCACATGCATGCATTTCTGTGGGACTGATTCCGTTATTTATTATTACATTGGAATAACTCACTGTCTGATCTATCGCATGCCCGGTGATTTCTTTTGTTATTCCATTACTTATTATACTCGATTGATTAAAGTTTTGACTTCTATACTCCATGAAATTAGTGGAATATCCTTGATATTTGCGCTTCATCCAAAGATCTTTTTCATGGAAATATTCTTCCGAGCATTCTTGAATTTTACTCTACAAAACAAAGATATCATGTTGACAATTTGGACGTTATTAGATCCTGGATAAAATAATTCTTGAACTTGTTTTATTGAATTCTTATATCATTGTCATCATCCTCATGTTTATATTTTGTTGAAAGTCATCTGTGGCCTATAGTGCATAGATGGACTTCGTATGATTATGACCAGGGATTATTCGGTGTAATCATGACCGTAATGTTACAAATAATGTGAAAAAAGTCCTCATTGGCCCGTAGAGCATTGATGGACAGTTGTTGGCATGATCATGACCATTAATGAATACACAAATATTCTTGGCCCGTAGTGCATGGATAATTATGGTCATGATACTAAAGAATATCCTTGGCCATTGTGCAGGGGTGATTCGATGATGTGGATTATTTATTAAGCTGAGTCCTAGCGATAAAAGTGATGA
Source organism: Panax quinquefolius (assembly GCA_020205615.1). Lineage (NCBI taxonomy): Eukaryota > Viridiplantae > Streptophyta > Magnoliopsida > Apiales > Araliaceae > Panax > Panax quinquefolius. The sequence goes on from CM035165.1 coordinate 20,537,649, forward strand.
AAAACCTTCTAAATCATAAAAGATAGTAGATTTTATTCTCTACTTGACTCTTTTAATAAATTGCTTGTTCCGCTGTAGTTAAACTTGATAGTTGTTGTATTGTATCAGTTTAACACTGTTGAAGGCTAACAATAATATATTCTGCATTATCTTAGTCATAATATTTCCTACTGGGCTAGTTGAGCTCACCCTTTTACTTTTATTGTTCTCTTCAGGAAATGAGAACGTAGCAGGGACTAGTCGGGGAACAGAGTGACGAACCAGATGATAGCATTAGTAGTCCTCACTATTCTGTGAAATAGTGTAATAATAATTGTAATAAGGACTCCTTTTGAGTTTGTATAATCTCTAGTATACAATATTTGTATTAAAACTCACAGATTATATTTTATCGAATTGTACACGACAATTGTATTATTAAGTTGTAATTGAATTTTATACCATGTAAGTGGCGACCCAAGATGGGTGACGTATGCCTAATTTTGGGGGCGTCACATTATATGTTAATGGATGCACACTATATGAATAGTAATATTGTATTTAAGATATTGCAGTATTAGTAATACAAGCATTCAATGCGTATTATTAGAGTACGCATAATTATCAATATAAGATGCGTAGATATCTAACATCCTTAAGATTTATAAAATTTTTAGAATGTGATTATATGAATCAAATTTTGCATTTATTATACACCTAAAAATATTAGGATATATTTATTATATATGAATTAAATTTTGCAAAATTATATACTATTTTTGAGAAACGCGTTATTATATACTTAAAAAGCACAAAAACAAATAATGAAGGAAGACCCCGAGATTATGAAAATGTAGTCACATGAATCTAATTTTGAATTAGTACATTGTACATACATAAAAGTAAAGTACTCAAAATATATAGGCAATGATGATAGGTGGTGGTGTCACCTCTATCGACTAGTTAGATTGTCAATTTTTTTAATAATGCTTCTATCACATAAAAAAGGGTCACATAATACTCACATACACACACATGTATATTATTGGTCCCCGTCTGACATGTGGGGCCCGCAGTATACATGTGTGTGTATGTGAGTATTATGTGACCCTTTATTATGTTATAGTAGCATTATTTATTTATTTTTGTCTAATTTAAACCACAAAAAAGTGTACTTGTTAAATATATTCATTTAATATCAAAATATATGTAAATTTGAATCAATTCCAAATATATTTTGAAATCAATCATTAGTGAAAGGTTATTCAACTTTGTAGATATTTTTTAAAATTTAGCACATCTATACCCTTAGTAAATAAAGTAAGCTTGAGTTATGGTACAAATCATTGTCACTAATTTAAAATTAATTAGTGATGTGAAATTATAATATACAATCTACTATCTATATACAACTAGTTAGTTGATATATATATATATATATATATATATATATATAACCCGTGCAATGCACGAGCTAGTTTAAATAATGAATTAACATAAGAAATTAATCCATAACAACTGACCTATTATTATATTTAGGAAATACTCTAGTCACATAGATGATAAGTAGTACCTAGTAGAGAATGAGATCTTATTTCAAACTTTCATTAGTTGTACAATTGTTTGTAATAAACATGCAAACAAACACACATCACCCCAGATGACAATCAAGCATTTTATCAAACATGTCTTGTACATTACCTTTTACTTAGTGTATTAAATTCAAAAAAAATAGGAATGAAATTGAGGCAAAAGCATGTTATATTAAACTTTGGATTCTAAGAATTGCATCTATCTATATACTAATACTTCTATATGAATTGTGAAGCATTAACTTGATAAGCATCAAGAGTCGGTAATATTTTTCTTGTAGTTATTGACTTGATAAACATCAAGAGTCGATACTTCTATATGTACTTACAACCAAATAAATGTAAAAGAAATGTAACTGGGGTCTCGAGTTTGAAAACTTTCGGCAGTAGAGAACTTATTGGAGAGTTGAATCATGAAGCACTTTGTTATAGTGAAAATTGTCACTGTGAGTGTCGACTCACTTTATTGACAAAGTAATAGTGAAGAAAGAAGAACATGAAACCAAAGCATATGAGTTTAGCTATTAATGACATGATAAAGGATGAGGATGGGCTCTTCCCTTGCTAGCTCCACGTGTGGAACGGCTTCCTGCAGCCTAAAATGATAGAAGACCTTTACATTTAAATTAATCTAAAAATTTTCTAAACTTATCAAGAAAATATAAAGATACACAGTTAAATTAAATTAAAAGTCCAATCCTCGTAAAAGGCCATCTAAAATTAAAATAAGTTTATCTCTTGGAAAATAATTGTCTATTTAAACAAAGTTCATAAATCTCAACCTCAGGATCTGACGGGGGGTAGACTGACATTGGTTGGGGAACAAGGAATTGAAAAGGCTCAACATGTGGATTCAGGCGGGCTAGTCTCTCAACCAAAGCAGCGTTGAAGCTGTTTTGTGTAGAAAACATATGCTCTTGTCTCGCTGCTAATCGTTCCATCCTTTTATCCACTAGCTTATTCTATGCATCAAGATATTGTTGGAGACTCCGAATTTGGATACTGAAAGTGGCTTTTGAACGAGATGTATTGGATGGTCTGACTGAATCTTGCTCTTGGTCGTCCTCATCAAAGTCTGCAACTTCTTCTTCATCCTCCTCATCATCAGAATCAGTCAAAAAGGTAAAACCAAGGCCTCGTGGTTGAGATTTCCCTGCTTTCCAAATCGAATAGCGTTTAATCATCATGTGGTCCAAGAGTATCAACAGTTGTTAAACCGGCTCATCCGAAATCCATTTCACCCCAGCTCGTGCACACAGCCCACAAATGAGTAGAAGGATGGGGTAATCCTCCTTGAAGAGGGCCCCACAGACAACGACGAATGAAATGATGTATTATGAGGCCTACATCTATTGGACAATCCTTGACGATAGAGTATAATAATACAACCTTCTCTTTGGTAACATCACTAGTGTGCTTTGAAGGCATTAATTTAGCGTAAATGAATGCATGCCATATCTTTCTATAACAACTAAGATCCTTGCTTGGAAAGTACGTACCCTTTGAGGACCATTAGGACTCTGGTTTGCATAACTCACTCAGTATTTGCTCATAATTCAGACCACGGTCCTTATATGCCATATACTCACAAACAGCTAGAGATTTGAGATTGGAGATTGTAATAATCATTGATTTCTTGAACAGTAAATGACACAATTTTACCACGAACGAATGCAAAAAATGGTGATTTATCTGGTGCATTGGCACAAAACTCTTTCAGTATAGCCACCACTGCTGCTTCTGATAGTTCGGTAAACGTCCCCCATCCCTTTTCTATTATCTAGTGGACCATCTCACCATTAAACTCATCGAGGCTTAGTCCATGCTCCTGAATAAGGGATTTGGAGGTAAAGAATTCAAATCTGGTCGCCGCCTCAGAAGTTATAAATTTCCTTATATTAAACTGCCGTACGGGGGTGGACGATCCCTCCCCCCATTTTCTTTTTGATGCTTTTGGCGTCATTGTGTATGTCACTGAACTGTAGTTCCAAAGTTATCAAAACGTTCACATGATGGTTTACCCCCAAATCTCAGTTGTCTCAATGAATCCCCCCATTATATTGTCTAGAATGTATCCAGGTAGTCGATTGTTGAAACCAATATGACTAGGAACCGTGCAAATCACTCTATGGATACCTTGTGTGCACTAAATTGTATGTTCAAAATTTACCCAACCTTAGTGTTCAACCTAACTTGCAAGTCACAAAGCACTGTATAGAATTATACCTGATCAAATGCAATAATTACCAATAACAAACATTTTACGGTTGCAGTAATTAGTCTAGCAATGAAAATCCCTACTCACGCTTCCAACTTACCCAAATCAGATGAACAAGTGTCCAAATAGGCAAAATATGTGGGTTTATTTAATGAGATGTCTGATGATCGACCACAACCCTAATGAATTTACCCAATTTCATGTAGAATGATTCAAGCTGAGAGGAAGTCTGGAAGCAGTTGGAGCCCTAGTTTGGGTCAAGTCCTTGATGAAAGTTGAGAACTAGAGATCCCTTGAATCCGTGCGCAGTGATTTGGGCCAAGAATTTAGTCGAATTTGGTTCAACATCGAGATGGGGGTTGTTATTGGGGGTTAACGCACTAGTGTTTGTGTGTGTTTGGAATGAAAAGGAAGTGTTTTAAGTCGAATGAAAGAGGAATTTTAAAAACTGAAAATGTGATTTGTGTCGAGGCGAGGATTTTTGTTTACTATACTTCGTTGGGGCGAGGTTTGACAAAGGAGTCTGCACTTAGGAGTGATGAAAAGCCTGTTGGGGAGAAGTCTGGCAGAGAGCTCTGCGCCTAGGCGCAATTTTATTTGTTAATTTCTCTGCTAGGGCGCATATACTGTTTTCCTAAAAAAAATCTTTTGCTTTCGGATCCACTTAATTGCTTAGAACACTAATCATACTTCCATTTACTTGTTTCCTCATGTTTTTTGATATAAATTACTCTCCACATACTAATCTACTCATATACGCACTGTCATCATCATTTCAGAGCCTTACCTAATGATTGTCTCATGATTAACTCATGTGAATGTCAATCTCAACCTTGAAATGATGATAATTAAATCAGATTAGGGTTCACGTGGAGAATGAATAAGAAAAGTTGTACTACAACAATACTATTCTAAACTTACTACAAATTTTCTAAGTGTGAAATTAAAAGAAAAACTAAATACTGATTGGGTTGCTTCCCATAAAGCGCTTGATTTTAAGTCTTTCATCCTGACTACTCCCTCTTTTATGGTGAATCCGCGAGAGTGATAGAGGTCTTGTGTCGATCCACAATTCCACCCCAGTAATGTTTTAATTGATGTGCGTTGACTTTAAATTTTTTGTCTTGATTCCGACCAACTAATCCAACGGCGCCATGGGGAAATACTTCTTTGATTATGAATGGGTCTGACAAACGTGATTTGAGTTTTCCCAAAAATAGTTGAGTAGCTCAGTTTGATCAGGTTCAAGCTTTCGATCCATAATTTTCTTATCATGCCACCATTTGATTTTCCCTTTGTACAGCTTTGCATTTTCATATGATTGAAGGCGAAACTCTTCCATCTCATTGAGTTGTAACAATCTTTTCTCACCTGCTGCATGCAAGTCAAAATTAAATTTTTGAATAGCCTAATATGCATTATGTTCTAACTCCACGGGAATATGGAAAGCTTTTCCATACACCAATCGATATGATGACATCCTAATCGGTATTTTATATGTTTTTTCGGTATGCCCACAGTGCGTCGCCAATTTAATTGACCAATCCTTCCGATTCGGGTTCACCATTTTTTCTAAAATACGCTTCACCTCTCTATTCGATACTTCGGCTTGACCACTAGTTTGGGGATGGTAAGCCGTGGCTATTTTGCGAGTGACTCCATACTTTGCAAGCAATGTTGAGAAGTATTTGTTGCAAAAATGAGTACCTTCGTCACTAATGATCGCCTGAGGTGTACCAAATCTAGTGAATATGTTTTTCTAAAGAAACTTGAGGACTACCTTAGCATCGTTAGCGGGTAATGTGGATGCTTCGACCCATTTTGAAGCATAGTCTACCGCAACCAGAATGTACTCATTGTTAAAGGACATGGGGAAGGTGTAAGACCCCAACTTTTATGAATAAAGATTTAATTTTCTCTAAATATCATTTTGAGTAATAAGGTGTGGATTTGATATAATATTATGGTTGTGAGTAATATTTAAGAATTTTGCAAAGTAAGCAAGTTGTTATAAAATATTTGTTTGGTCGGAGAATATTCGTACGAAAACATAATCATTGGTGGACCCCACACCTAAATTACTGTCGGAGTTAGAAAACGACAGAAATAACTTTTTATAAAAATAACGGCAAAAGTTTTATCGTTAACTGTTGAAATACCCGGTGGTAAAAGTACAGTAATACGTGTGGTTGCATAGTAGCACACGGTAATATATATTATCTTTATTGATGCTTACATGAGAAGTCACTCAGTTTTATTCAGTTATTGCAACAGTAGTTGTTGCATGGTATCTCATATTATTTATGCAATTATTGTCACAGTATCATCTACACAATATTTTATATTATTAAATCAATAATTGAGACGACAAAATTTATTCATATTATTATTTGCATTATTGGCGATGTTTAGAAAGTTCTGTCGAGGAAAGGGGTTTGGTCACCTAATTGCGCGCCAATAAAGAGAAGTCCTTATCGGAAAGCCCCATCTTTCCTGGGAATGATCTGGTTGTTAATATTGTGAGTTATAATATTAATAATAAATGTTATTAAAAATGTATTTTGTGAAGCCAAGTGAATTGTGATAAATAGAGGGATATTTTATGAAGTATTTGTTGTAAATTTTGTTCATTACATGGACCCCCAGTTACCCATTTTTAAAACTACTTAGAGAAAGTTATCTAAGTTTGTTTATATATATATATATATATATATATATATATATATATATATGTGTGTGTAATGGTCACTTGGGGGCGGGGGGAGGGGGCGAGGACCGGCGGGGAGGAACTATTATTTTATATATATATATATATTATAAGTTTTGTTTTTTATGTATGATAGAATATATTATATTTTATATTTTATTATGCATAGTACTACTGCATTGTGCAGCATAGTAAAATCAAAAAATTTTGTTGAATTAAATACGTGAATTAAGCCCAAGAAATTTCTCACACATGCAATTAGTGATTTTCTAAATTCAAATAGTATCTTGCCATTCTTCTATTAATAGGATACTTAGTTAGAAATGAAAATAACACCAGAATAAGAGAATTCTTAGTAGATGAGTAAATTTTAATTTAGGAATTTTTATATTGGATAGAGTAATTATTTTTATTTTTTAATTTAATAATTGAATCATATTATCGATTAGAATATTATATTTTTATTTTAGAATAATAACAGCTTATATTACGAATAATGATAAAGTCTTTCTTACACTCGAAGCATTAATTATACTTATATTTTAATAATAGTACCAAATTTAAGTTTGGTAGATGAGTAAATTTTAATTTGGGAATTTTATATTGGATAAAGTAATTAATTTTTACTTTTAATTTAATAATTGAATAATATAATCGATTAGAATATTATATTTTTATTTTTAGAATAATAACAATTATATTACATGAATAATGATAAAGTCTTACTTACACTTGAAGCATTAATTATACTTATATTTTAATAATATTACCAAATTTAAGTTAGGTAGATGAGTTTTATGATAATTTTCGTTTCTTATCAAATCGTATTATCTAAGTGGTAATATAATTTTACTTAAACTTGTATTATTATTATTATTATTATTATTATTATTATTATTATTATTATTATTATTATTATTATTATTATTATTATTATTATTATTATTATTATAATTATTATTATTATTATTATTATATATTTAAATAAAAGAAACCAATTAGTATTTGGAAATCTTATTTTGATTATTTTCTTATAAAACTATATAATGAATTCATGTTTTTTTACAAAACTACGATACTAATTTCTATTTGTGTACAAAAGTAACTAACTAATATTAGGTAGACGATCTATTTTGATTATATTAGGAACTTTGATGATCGGTTCCTATTCCTAGCCATCCATGGTTAAGGTGTTAAGCAAAGGGGACTTGTGCAGGTTGTCTATTGGCATGGCAGATTTGGGATCAAGGCAATTGTGTTGTATATGGCAAACTTGAGGGGAATTTAATGTGTTGGCTGGGAGGTGTCTCGATTTCTTTCATCAATTTTCTAAACCTATGAGATTTATTCTGTGACACCCCCAAAATAGGTATACATCACCTATTCTGAGTTGTCAATACATGGTACGTAAACAACTACAACTTTTATTATTACAACTCAGTAAATTGTGAGTTTGAATACAAATATTATCTTCTAGACAATATCTATACTCAAATAAATCCTCATCACATTTATTGATACATTATTTTACAAAATGGTGAGGACTACTAAACAATTCTTTCTAAAACCTTCATTCATATCCCGACTAAATACTCGCTATATTCTCGCCTCACGAGAAGAAAAATGGAACAAAAAGGAAAAGGGTGAGCTCAACTAGCCCGAGTAAAGAATATTATGACTAAGATAATATACAACAAATTATCGTTAGTCTTCAACAGGAAAAATCTAATAGAATACAATAGACAACAAATTTTAAATCAATATTCATGATGAAATAATAATTCATTAGAAGAGTTAAGTAGAGAATGCAAATTACTATCTTCTATGTATGAATTTAAAAGTTCATCGCTCTATCTTTTATCCTGTAACATCAATCAATATACATCCGGAATTAAATATTCATCTTTGCACTACTGAAGCCAAAGATATTCATCGATTAGTCATGTTCATCTAAACACTGTTCATCTTTGCACTACTGCCAAAGATATTCTTGAAAAATCATTCATCTTTGCTTTCTACAGGGCCAAAGATATTCAATAATATCATCATTTAAGGCGAGGATGATGAAAAATATTTTAAAGAAACGAATCCAAAGAAACAAAATGACAAGGATTAAGGATTAAGGATTAAGTACTTTGTTTTATCCATGTTCAAAAATACCTCAAAAATGATCATAGTGGTGTAAAATTCAAGAATGATCAAAACATGGATACAATCAAAGCTAGTATCCAGAATAGATATTTTGGACAAAAAGAAGAAATTTCATTTTTCGGTGAATAGTGCCGTATACGTGAATAGTAACTCCGACACCAAAAGATAGAAATTCCACAAAAAAACATCTTCACGCTTCATGAATAGTACTCGTGAATAGTAACTCGTGAATAGTAACTCATGAATAGTAACTCGTGAATAGTAACTCATGAATAGTAACTCATGAATAGTAACCCCGACATGAAAAAGTTCCAAATTTGATAAAAAGTTCCAACCAATATTTCAGCATAATGATATTGAAGAAATAATATCATTTGAGAAGAAAATAACATCCCTTACCTCGAAAGATTAGTACTTCTAGTTTGAATATCTAAGATTATAGTCTTTGAAGGAACTTGCACCTGCCTCTAACAATACTCAAAGTATACTCAAAATACTCACAAGAATACGCTCGATAATATAGAGAGAAAACTTGATTTACGGTGTGATTTTCAATTCTAACCTAAGCACCCTATTTATAGGAAAATGCTTAGAACACCAAAAGCGAAAATTTAATATAATATTAATATATATATTAAGATTTCTACGCCCACCTTCCTAGATCTGATCTCAGCTCATTATGCACATGTTGTAGCCCACAAAACAAACAAAAAACGTTTTTATTATTTAAAATATTTTAAACTTCCAAAATCAATTATTACGAACTTGAACTTCAATAATTCATAATAAATAGCCCTTCTATCAGAAAATTCGAATCTCGCGAGTTTTTATAGGAAATTCAATTCTCTACAACTTTGTAGAAGAATGTTTTCCAAATTCAAATAGAAATTGACCAAAATCCACAAACAGGCGATTTCTACGTTTATAATCAAATTTCGGTCGATAAATGGGGTCCACCGAGCATGTTTAACATGTTTTAAACATTTATTGCAACAAAAAATACTCTTCCTCCTCGTATACTCATATATCCCACATTACGTTGTAAAAATATCACCATTATTATATTATTAAAATATAATAATATATTTAAATAATTATTTTATCGAGAAAAAGATAAAATTTCAATTTTCAACAATTGTCACATTAAAATTTTTCTCCATCTATATCCACATAAAATCAATATTTTCCTCATCATATGAATCAATAATTAATTATTCACAAATAATATTACAGAATCACAATATTGACAACGAGCGGTTCTCAGGAAGAGGGGCTTTCGAATAAGAATTTCTTCTTCTTGGTAGCGCAATTAGGTGACCAAACCTCTCCTTAGATAGAACTTTCTAGACATTGCCAATAATGTTATCTAATAATATTATTCAGATAATATGAATTATTGTTTCGATAATGAAAAATACTGTGTAATGACAATTATTGAAACAACAGCAATATAAAATATCAACGCAGACAATTATTAACTCGATAAAATCTTGAACGATAAATTACTGTGACCATTATTGAGTAGTGCCTTCTTCACGTAAGAATCAACAATTGGTGCAATACTGGTGTGCTACCGTGTGTTTTAACCAAGGGTATTTTAACAAGATTAATGGTAACAACTACTGTAGTTATTTTAAACCACTTATATTTGTCGCTTTTCTTCATCCAATCGCTTTCAGTTATGGGGCCCACATGGTATGGTTTGTGCCTTCGTACGAATATTCTCCGAAATGATCTGAATATTCCACGACCAAACGAATATTCCCCGACAACAATGAATATTTTATAACCACTTGCTTATTTTGAAATATTTGCGTATTTTACCCCTAACTATCCACATTAATCACATCAACCCTTACTATTTCAAAATAATAAATAGAGAAAATTAAATTTTATTAATAATAAGTTGGGGTCTTACATATTAGGTACTTTCTTGTTCAACTTGAATTAAGGCAAGTTACTAAATGGTGTAAACTTATCAGCCATGTTGTTAAAATAAATTGTTATGCCTCGGTGAAAGGTAATGGTTTTTGCAGAATTGGTTTTGTTTTTCGAGATGAACATGGGCCTGTTTAAGAGCTGGAGTAGACAGGTTGGTCGGTAATTTACAGGTTGCATGTGCCTAAGCAATTGCTCTTCGTCAAGCTATTAAATTTTCTATTGACATAGGTCTTAGTAACATTGTTATTGAAGGAGCTAGATTGTAAGACGATGATTACATGTCTATCAAAAGAGATTGTTGAGGATTCAGATTAGAATTTCAGAAGGTGAGTTTCGCTTAAAACTAGAGGGCTTAACAGACTCAAGTTTTTCAGACAGACCAAGATGACAGAAAAATCCACTTTAAGGTAAAGCGTTATCTTGAATAAAGGGTGCGATGAATTGGAAAGGTTCCAAATAGCAAAGAGTTCTTTGGTTTAGTGATAAAGACAAAGTATATAGCTATAAAAGAAGTCTGCCAGTTGATTGTTTGGATTAAAGTTCATTCTGTAACTAGGAATAGTTCTTAAGTCTCATCTTGGATCTAAACATGTGTTGTGGCACTTTCATTTGATTATTAGAATCATTGAAAGATGGGAAATCGCTATAGAGATAGTGGACTCTCACGAACAACATTACATATCCATTAACTAAAGCTTATCCAACAGCAGGATAATCGTCACTTAGAGAAGAAGAGTATAAGATACCATGACGATTGGCTTTAGTGCAAGTGGGAGATTGAAAGTAGTATGCATACAAGCCAATCATGTTTGATGATAAAGCATATACTTTGTAACAATCTCATTCATTTATTAATAAAAAGTATTAATTTATTAAAGGCTTTTAATTATCTATATGATCTTTGTTTTATAATATGTGATAAACCCATAGTTTTAAGCAATGCTTTTAGAATAATGATGATGATCATTCTAATGAGATCTAAATTCTTAGAAAGCTTAAAACTAAAATAGTTCCCAATCATTGGATTACTAAATTGGGGATTAGTGAATCCGGATAGATTGGTACATCGTTGCTGCTCATTGGATGAGGATGATTGATCTCATGATCATTTATGTGGAGACACTAAAGCAAGTATGTAGGTTCTTATTAGAGAATAAGTTCACTTGAGCGTTGGCTCGCTAAGGAATACCTAATGGAGTTTTACTTGCTGTCGATAGGAATTCTATAGTGATAGTAGTACTGAAGTAATCCTTGGACTTGAGATCATCATAGTATCTTGTGTATGATGAGTTATACTTTGACTTATTCCTTAAGACCCTTAGGGTATATCAAAGGGTATGCTTGGGTATAATAAGTTGTACATGGAGATAATGTATGATCGATAAAGAATCTACCACTTCTAATAAAAGAAGAAAATGTCTATGTGATTCGATAAATGACAACCCAGTAGTCCTTGGCGGCGAGCGAGAATGAAATTAGAAAGGAGTTTCTAATTTGCATTATTTGAGTTGTGCATTTAAGAGTCGAAATACATATAATTAAATAAAATAAGACTTGTGATAATTCCATGTCTTATATTTAATTGAGACATTGTATGGTGGAAGGATTGAATTATGCGGTAACTATTTACTCAAAGGTTCTTTTAAGATTAATGTTGAAATCTATATTATCTGGAAAGTCGTTGATCATTAGGAGGCTTATCCTATTGTAGAATAAATATTATTTATTTAAATAAATTAATTGTTTAATTTATTTATTTAAATAAGATTAGAATTGTTCTAATTGATTTATTCTGGCTGGTTTAATATGGAGAACCTAAAGGGTCACACCATAAAAAGGAAGAATAATTATTTAAGATGTTAATGGCATAATCGTAATAATATATTATGTATATTTAATTTAATCTATGGTGATAGAATAAATTAAATAGCTTAATATTATTATTTAATATTTTAGAAATATTAAATATAAATTAATAAGAGGAGTCTTATTAATATTATTACAATTATTATTATTATTTTAATTTCTAAAAGAGTTTAGGAATTAATTTAATATAAGTACTCTCATTTATTCCTAATTGGATTAGGAAGGAAAATTAGTTAAAGGAGTTTAATTAATTACCCCTAATAAGATTAGGGAGCTTAATTAATTAAAAGAATTTAATTAATTAAATAAATCCCAATTCCTTAATTGTTAAGGTAGGTTGCCCACATCTATAAATAAGAGGAGTCTTATTATGGGTAAAGGGTTGTTGACTTTGACAACTACGTAATAATTCCAATTTGTTGGAGAGTACGCCCTTTCTATAGAGATAGAAAACTAGGGTTGAGCCAATACCCCTTCTTCTTGAATTCTATTCTTCCTTGGTGGATCACCTCTGAGGCCAAACACATGGGTGGCTAACGTTGATCGAAAGGAAGGAACCAAACTGGTGGATTCAAGTTGAGCGAAAAAGGATTGGAGGTGAACTTGTACACGAGGAAGCTCGATCTTCAAGGGTATGATTTTATTCTTTATCTTTTCGTTTAATTAATAATTGTGCATAAAGGGTGATCCGGGTATATGGTTTGTAAATTTTTTAAACTCTGATTTTTTACACGTTTCCGCACTTTTATGCAATTTGATTGCGCAGATGAATATTACAAACCTAACAGTGGCATCAGAGCCAAACCTTTATGCGAATTATTAATTGTTTTAATTTGATATGTATATTGATATGTGTTTAGAATAATTTAATTGGGCATAATTTTATTGTATAAAATTAAAAAAAAAACATGGAACAATTTTTATTTTCTTTTTCGCGAATTGTTTCCTTTTAAAAACTCTTACTGCATTCCTGAATCATGATATGTGGTGTTTTTTTTTTTTGAAAGATGATTCACGGAATTAAAGGGACCACGTGATATATGAGCTCATATTATTTTTTTTTTTGAAGCAACAATCACGGTTTTCAAAAAACCATTTGACTTGTACTGCACTTAGTTATATTATATATGATATAATATATATTTAAATTACCAGGAAACACGTGAAGGAAATAAAGGAACATAATGCTGGACATATATAAGTTGTTATTTGTTAGTAATCTAGAATCTTAAGTGGCCGGATATATATATATGATATATATTATCCGGTTTTATTATATATATATATATATATAATAGTTTATTATTATTATTATTATATATATATAATTTTCATTTATTTTATAATTAAGATAAAAGTTTATTTTAATTTTAAAATAAAAGATTTATTTTATTATTAAAATAAAAGGGTTTATTTTAATATTAAAATTAAATTTCATGTTAACTAATTAGAGTTGGAATTAAATTTCATGATAACTAATTGGAGTTGAAATTGGATTCTTAAATAAAGGAGTTTATTTAAATATGAAATAAGATTTCATATTATTCAAAATAAAGGAGTTTATTTGTGAATAGGAAAAGAAAATCCGTGTTTCCTTAAATAAAGGAGTTTATTTAAATATGAAATAAGATTTCATATTATTCAAAATAAAGGAGTTTATTTGTGAATAGGAAAGAAAATCCATGTTTCCTTAAATAAAGGAGTTTATTTAAATATGAAATAAGATTTCATATTATTCAAAATAAAAGGAGTTTATTTGTGAATAGGAAAGATAATCCGTGTTTCCTTTAATAATTTTTTTTTTACATGGAATTGGATTCCATAATTAATTAAAATAAAAGAGTTTATTTTAATTAAAGATTTTTTATATATGGAATTGGATTCCATAATTAATTAAAATAAAGGAGTTTATTTTAATTAAAGATTTTGATTAAAATAAAATAGTTTATTTTATTCAAAATGGATAAATTAAAATAAAATAGTTTTATTTTGATTTAAATTTGGATTAAAATAAAGGAGTTTATTTTGATTCAAAAATAGATTTTATACTAACTAAATTTGCCCATTAAATGATATCAATATATATATTAAATGTTTATTATTCATAAGATGAATGTTATTTATTGATGCATATGGTGATGTGTATGATAATAAATGGGATTGATTATGGACTATTGACCAATATGATTGGATTTTATTTTAGTTGGATGCATGAATGTATGAGTTTTATTAAATAGGGTCTGCGTACCTCGTCTTCTCTAATTTTTCTTTATATAAATTCTATCTCCTCCTATGTACTTCCCTTGATTTGGCGATCAAGGTTTTATTTATTTTAAATAGGTTTTGTAATAGGAATAGTTAGAATTAATTTTGAAGAATTGGAGATCAAGGAAGGCGAGGCGCTTGAAGACCCGTTTGTAATGGAGCAGGGTTTAAATGTAATAGTTATATTTAAATATTATTTCTTGCACCCCTAGGGTTTGACCTTTTGGTTCACTTGGTGGCTCTAGTGAACGAAACTAGAATAAAAGTCCATAATCAATTCGGGTAGAATATAGTATTCTATATGTGCATGCTTATACTATATATATTATATATTATGCAAACATGCTTCGCGTTCATTCATTAATATAATGCGCGTTTTATATATATATATATGCATGCTGCCGCTAAACAAGATGAGACAAATTAATAACAAACCCCTCAATTTTTATATTAAGTCCTAAGCGTTCAAAGATATTTGGAATATCGAGCGTCGCCTTTCTAGCATGATAAAATTAATAGAGTATTAAATATTTAATATGAGTTTGTTGTGTCACCACAAGGCAAGTATTAAGTATTTAAGATGTTAATTTATCACATTTGATGCTATAAAGAAAATTGAACAATATTGTTTTGTTGTGTCACCACAAGGATGATATTTTCTTTTTGAATATATGGAGTGCTAGGTCGGACTTAACTTGGATAATTTTGATTCGGATGTGCCACCACTTGATCAAAATAATCTAAGAGGCAAAAGAAAAGGAGTTGCATAGTTGATGTAATTGACAAAAGTTGTCTACCTATTTATTTATATATAGTTTGTTGTGTCACCACAAGGCTATATACATTTGAAATGGGATCCTTATTCTCACTAGCAAATCTTTAATTAGATATTGCGAACTATATATATTGAGGTAATATAGTTTGAAGAAAATAGTGGGAGATACCAATTTAAAACAAGACCTAATTTATTTTGGTAATTAATAAAAGAATGTATGTTAAAATGTTGTTAATTACAAATTCATTTACGAAATTTTTACAATGTCTAAATTACTATCAACTGCGAAACATATTAGATGTTATTTAATCGGATAGAATTAAGCGGATTGGTTAAGGAATTTGAGAATAGTTCTCATATGGTTTGAAAAGCTATCTTATGTCATAATATGCCTATCCTGCAATGGTTGCGAATGATGCCTCACGAGGAAGACATTGCTACTTTTAGAAAGTGGCAAGATGATGCACTGATTGGCTCGATGCATCATGCTCACATCTATGAATAGTAACGAGCTTGACGTCGGCATGAAACTATGGATGCTTCTACTATATTCACTGCACATCAGTAGTTGATGGTGAGAAAAGTGGGGCCGATAGATATCGGATATCTAAGGAGCTCTTCCGATCTAGAATGGCCAATGGCACTATAATATGCAGACAAAAGTTCTTAACATAATCAATTTGATTGATCAATTAGGACAACCGGTTTTGTCATGGATGGAGAGTTGAGCGAAGATTTGATCTTGCACTCACTCCGGACTCCTTTCACAATTGTTGTGAATTTTTCATATAAACAAGCTAGATATCGGCTTTCATTGATTTGCTTAACATATTGAAAAATGTTGAGAGTCATTTTCAACCAAGAAAGATCAAGTCTTCTTGGTAGGGGCCAAAGGATCTTCTGAAAAGAAGAACGATTCAAAGAAGGTAAATAGAAAGGCGTAAACAAAGATAATAAGAACAAAAGCGATATGGATAGCAAAGGAGTTTGCTTCCCTTTGCAATAAGCTTTGAACCTTTGGAAAGAAACTACGAGAAGCATCTTGCGAGGCTAACCAAAGAAGCTTAGTGAAGTTTGGTTTACAATCGATTTTGTTCATGATTAAAATAAATTTTCTTTAAGTCGAGGTTCTACTTGGGTATTGGATCTGAGCTTTGGTTATCATAAATATAGATTTATGAAGGACCAAGAAAAAGTAGAAAGTTAAACAAGATAAGTAATCCTATGTGTGGGAAATGAAGCAAAGGTTGCTGCATTAGCCATAGAAACTTATAGTTTAGCAATGCCTACGGGAAAATCTATTAAGTCAATAAGTTGTTATTGTATTCTAGTTCTTGTTAGAAATATTATTTCTATTTTATTGTTGGACAATAAAATTTTTGGTATTATAATTAAGAACAATTGTTGTTCTATTTATAATAATAATGTTTTGTATAGAATGGAATATTACTTAATGGATTTTATATACTTGACTTACATGAAAATAATTTTGCACATTGAACAAATTAGTATAAGAAAAGGAGATGATCATTCAAAGAGTTGAATGTGTGTATTTTTGAAATACAAGTGTGAATTATTTGAAAGGTTCAAAGAATTGAAAGTGAAACAAATTGGCAATGTATTAAGATTCTTTGATTAGATCAAGGAATAAATACTTGTCTGATAAGTTTCTAGATCATCTCAAATGGTTTTCTCATAATGGACACATCGTCTGATGAATAATTGATTGATGTATCTGAATGAAAAATCATACCTTGTTGAACATGGTACGGTCCAAAGTGATTTTACCGACATTCCAGTATCCTTCTAGGATCATGTCCTAGAAATGGCTGCATATCTACGAAAAGGTAACCTCAAAATCCAGCCCCAAGACTCCATAAAAGTTATGGACAGGGAGGATTCCTAATCTTAAGTATGTTAAGATAAGGGGTTGTCCAACTTATGTGAAAAAGGTTTCAAAGGATAAGCTTGGGACAAGATTTTATAAGTGTCGATTTGTGGGACATCCTAAAGTAAGTTTAGGGTATATGTTCTATAATCCTACTTAGCAAAAGGTGTTTGTTGCGAAACACGTTGCCTTCTAAGATAAAGGTGTTTATCATTGAAGGGGCTAGTGGGAGGATAATAGATCTTGAAGAGTTCAAGAATCACAAAATACTATAAGTCAAATAAGAGGAACCTATAGATAGACCTATTATACCACAACCCAAATCGTAAATGCGGAATAGTCTGAGAAGATACACAGGAGGTATGGATTCATCATAGATGATGATGATGAGAGGTACACATCATAGAAGATGATGATCCAGATTACATCTGATGAGGTAAGTGTTGTAGACACTCGAGAAAATGGATTGAAGCAAGTTCACAAATATGGAACATTCGTTTTGATGAGGCAATCAAAAGAGTTTGATTTTATCAAAAATAAGAATGAACCTAGTGTGTACAAAAGGGTCGATTAGGGCGCATCGTGACATTCCTAGTACTATATGTTGATATACTACGGATAAGGAATGACATACCAATGCTACAATCGATAAAGATAAAGTTGTCTAAACATTCCTCCACGAATGATTTGGGAAGAGTATCTCAATTGGGGATAAAATCTATATAGATAGATTTAAGAGGATGCTCGACTTAACCCAAGGCGTATATTCATTTGATGCTAAAGTCGTTTAGCATGGCAAACTCAAGAGATGTCTCATGTAGATGAGCTATGGAGTGTATCTCTCTTAATAGTCCCCACAAACTCACGAAAGAGAGATCGCATGAGTGACAATCATGTATGCAATGAAATGTCACGAGACACGATGTTGATCGGTCGTATTATGGAGAAGTTCACTATGAGTCGGTGAAAAACATCTTAAAGTGCTTAGCCTGCACTAAGGATGTGATCATATTCATGGTGGGTCTTAAGTAAAACTAGAGGGCTTAACGAGACTCAAGTTTTTCGAGATGGACCAAGATGACGAAAAAAATCCACTTTAAGGTAAAGCGTTATCTTGAGCGAGTGGTGCGATGAATTGGAAAGGTTCCAAACAACAAAAAGAAGAGTTCTTTGGTTTAGTGATAAAGACAAAGTATATAGCTATAAAAGAAGGCTGCAAGTTGATTGTTTGGATTAAAAGTTCATTCTGAGAACTAGGAATAGTTCTAAGTCTCATCTTGGATCTAAACATGTGTTGTGGCACCTTCATTTGATTATTAGAATCATTGAAAGATGGGAAATCACTATAGAGATAGTGGACTCTCATGAACAACATTACATATCCATTAACTAAAGCTTATTCAACGGCGGGATAATCGTCACTTAGAGAAGAAGAGTATAAGATACCATGACGATTGGCTTTAGTGCAAGTGGGAGATTGAAAGTAGTATGCATACAAGCCAATCATGTTTGATGATAAAGCATATACTTTGTAACAATCTCATTCATTTATTAATAAAAAGTATTAATTTATTAAAGGCTTTTAATTATCTACATGATCTTTGTTTTATAATATGTGATAAACCCATAGTTTTAAGCAATGCTTTTAGAATAATGATGATGATCATTCTAATGAGATCTAAATTCTTAGAAAGCTTAAAACTAAAATAGTTCCCAATCATTGGATTACTAAATTGGGGATTAGTGAATCCGGATAGATTGGTACATCGTTGCTTGCTTTCATTGGATGAGGATGATTGATCTCATGATCATTTATGTGGAACACTAAAAGCAAGTATGTAGGTTCTTATTAGAGAATAAGTTCATTTGAGCGTTGGCTCATTAAGGAATACCTAATGGAGTTTTACTTGCTGTCGATAGGAATTCCTATAGTGATAGTAGTCTGAGTAATCCTTGGACTTGAGATCATCATAGTATCTTGTGTATGATGAGTTATACTTTGACTTATTCCTTAAGACCCTTAGGGTATATCAAAGGGTATGCTTGGGTATAATAAGTTGTACATGGAGATAATGTATGATCGATAAAGAATCTACCACTTCTAATAAAAGAAGAGAAATGTCTATGTGATTCGATAAATGACAACCCAAAGAATCCTTGGCGGCGGAGAATGAAATTAGAAAGGAGTTTCTAATTTGCATTATTTGGAGTTGTGCATTTAAGAGTCGAAATACATATAATTAAATAAAATAAGACTTGACAGTAATTCCATGTCTTATATTTAATTGAGACATTGTATGGTGGAAGAATTGAATTGTACGGTAACTATTTACTCAAAGGTTCTTTTAAGATTAATGTTGAAATCTATATTATCTGGAAAGTCGTTGATCGCTAGGGAGGCTTATCCCTATTGTAGAATAAATATTATTTATTTAAATAAATTAATTATTTAATTTATTTATTTAAATAAGATTAGAATTGTTCTAATTGATTTATTCACAACCGGTTTAATATGGAGAACCTAAAGGGTCACACCATAAAAGGAAGAATAATTATTTAAGAAGTTAATGACATAATCGTAATAATATATTATGTATATTTAATTTAATCTATGGTGATAGAATAAATTAAATAGCTTAATATTAATTATTTAATATTTTGAAATATTAAATATAAATTAATAAGAGGAGTCTTATTAATATTATTACAATTATTATTATTATTTTAATTTCTAAAAGAGTTTAGCAATTAATTTAATATAAGTACTCTCATTTATTCCTAATTGGATTAGGAAGGAAAATTAGTTAAAGGAGTTTAATTAATTATCCCTAATAAGATTAGGGAGCTTAATTAATTAAAAGAATTTAATTAATTAAATAAATCTCAATTCCTTAATTGTTAAGGTGGGTTGCCCACATCTATAAATAAGAGGAGTCTTATTATGGGTGAAGGGTTGTTGACTTTGACAACTACGTAATAATTCCAATTTGTTGGAAAGTACGCCCTTTCTATAGAGATAGAAAACTAGGGTTGAGCCAATACCCCTTCTTCTTGAATTCCTATTCTTCCTTGGTGGATCACCTCTAGAGGCCAAACACATGGGTGGCTAACGTTGATCAAAGGGAAGGAACCAAACCGGTGGATTCAAGTTGAACGCGAAAAGGATTGGAGGTGAACTTTTACCTGAGAAAGCTCGATCTTCAAGGGTATGATTTTATTCTTTATCTTTTCGTTTAATTAATAATTGTGCATAAAGGGTGATCCGGGTATATGGTTTGTAAATTTTTTAAACTCTGATTTTTTACACGTTTTCGCACTTTTATGCAATTTGATTGCGCACATGAATATTACAAACCTAACACTAGCAGATTTAGCTCAGTTAGATAATATGTTTTTCCTACTTATTGGATGGATGATTGCCATCATAGCTTGCTTTCTTTAATTGTAAAAGAATTTTCAAATGAATAAAAGGTTGTGTCCTGTATGAGGAAGCTATTTCAAAAAAAGAAATAAAAAAATATCCAAATTAATTAAATGTAACTAAATATGATTGACCCAATAGTTTTTTTTATATTGTCATGTCTAAATGTGACAACCCATCATGTAATACATAGGATTAACAAGGGTATTTATAGAAGCAAGAACCAACAAGTATACATCTTCCCGAAGCAAAGTGACCCTTTTCTTGCTTGCACTTTTTGGCACAGGCATCTTTAAAACAATTTTTAGTAGGATCTGAAAATTGTACCTCACATGCATCAACAATCGTCAGCTCATTACCTACAATTATCGAAATACGTAAACGAAATCAATAGTCAAAATAATATAATTTGGTGATTTTATGTAAAAAATTTGTCATCTATATAATCCTTGTGTTTTAGAATTAGAGTTGCATTTTTAACATTTATAAGTTAATTCATAATTTTTGAAATATAATACTAATACATATTTATTTACTTTAAATAAAATATATACATAATTACTTCAGATACTAATTAAAAGATAGTACTAATTAATCAAAAGTTAAATCAATTTTGAATTTTAAGAATTTAAAATTTGACTTAAAAATCAAAACGTATCTCTATTTTGAAAAAAAGTAATTATATATTTAACAAATCAATTATATGTAACTACCGTAAAAAAGATCACTACAATTGAACTCATGATTTTTTAATTTTTTATTTTACAAAGACATGTATTATTAGGGTCATTATTACTTGAGCTAATATGACAAAGTTAATGGAGTTAAACTTCCATCATAGCATCCTAACACCAGAAAAACGAGTTTTATATGATAATTTTGAGAAGTAAAATAAAAAATAATTATATATAACAAAATAAACAAAGGCATGAGCATGAGGCATAATAATTATTTAATAAAATTAGAAGACATTCAAAAAAAAGGTCATTATTTTCTTAAGCTCTCATGGTTATTATTTGTGGATAAGGAAATCACGTCTTGCTTGTTTAGGGTTTCGTGTTGGCTGAGGAGGAGAGAAATCCAAGAAGTGCACAAAATTGATTAATTTATTGAAGAGGGAAGAACGACAGGTGGGCGATTACTCCAATGACATGTGGCAGAACCCCTAGAATTCGAAAACCGTGTTAGGGTTATTGGGATTCCAAGAGCCTTCTTCTTAAGTCCTTCGAGTTGAGAGAATGTCCAAAACCATTTTAGTGCTTTTTGGTGGAATATCCAAGCCTTAAGTCACCAAAAAGAGTTCAATTTCTGAGTCTGAAGTGAGCTCCCCTCCTTCATAGAATGGAAGGGGTATTTATAGATCTTCCTGGAATTTAAGAAATCACATGCCAGGCACATGTCTTCAGGGAAATTTCAAAAATACCCTTTAGTCTTTAGAATAATTCCCATATCGCCCTATCCTTCTTGCCACCAATCCAATCCCTCAATCAATTCCCAAAACGAGTCGCCTCCACGAGCCTTTTGCCTCGTAACACGTGGAGGCTTCTCCCGGGTTTAGCCCCTTTATTTCGGACTTATCCATCTTTATTTAATTAGGTTATGTGAACCCTAATTTGCATATTTAATGAGGTCGTGGAACCCTAATTGTGCATTTAATTTAATTAGGTCATGTGAACCCTAATTTGCACATGGGCCCACATTTGCCACCTGCGCGAGAGTCGCATTCCCAAATAGACGATCGTGCAAGAATACTTCGAGCTTTTGAATGATTTTGCAGGACTCCACTTTACAAGTCTTAAAGACAAGGATCCTAGAAGAGGGAACTCCTAGGAAACCAAACCCTTAGGGTTAAACCCTCGGGAGGCAAAACCTAGCAGGGCTCTTTCTTAGACATATTGGAAAATGTTCTGAAAATCTTTCCATAGCTTGCCCAATATTTGTTTCCTTATTTTTTTTCTGAAAATTAAAAAACAAGGCGAAGATCATCAAATATAACCAAATAAAATTCAATATAATAAAATCCTTCTTTTGGTACACTAAATCTTTCCCTTTTTTTATCAAATCAAATCTTAATTTTATTTTGAAAATTAAATTAAATCTTTCTTTATTTGATTTTGAAGACAAGATCCTTCCTTATTATCATTAAGAAGGAAAATTAAGCCATTTTGAAATTTCCCTTTGTTGGGAATAAAATCAAAAATCAAAAATCAAATCTATCCTATATTTAGGAAATAATATTTATATATTTCTATTCAGAAGCAAGATCAAATCTACTTATCTTTTGGAAACTAGATCAAATCCTCCCTTTAATAGGAGCATGGTAACTGCTTCTTCTTCTGGTGCAAACATACTTGAAAACATATACATGTATTCATACATATGCATCTTTCAAGTCATTCAAGTTTTCACTTTTTGTCTTACTTCATTTTAAATTTCCTTTCTTCCTACGAGCCAGGAAGATCATCAAGTGAGTAGAAAGGAGACGTTCTTTAACTTGGGCGAGAGGTAACAATAAGGATTCCTTCCTATAGGGTCGAACCCTAGGGGTTAAACCCTATATGGATGAACCCTATGGGGAACCCGAGCCTTGGAGCTTCATTCCTTCTTCTCATCTTTTCTACTTTTTTCCTTGCATGCTTTTTTTGGATTTTTCTTGACTTGCTTCCTATATTTCTCTTTTTTTTTATTTCAGTCAAATGTAGTATTTCTATGTTTTCGAGCCCCATCACCTTGATCATATCTTGGTTTTTTCCCTCAGAATTCATTAGAGAAAGGCTATAATTTTCGCGGCGAAAGAGCACTCATTCCAAGCAATTGATTTGTGGAGCAATCAGGACCTCATCAAAGGAATGAAGAGATGGAACAGCCTCTAGGGGGCCTAACCCAAGGGGACCGAACCCTAGGGGGGTCGAACCCGAGGTTTTTTTTTTAAGAACTCCCCAATCATTCTTTTGTCTTCCGAGCCCCATTACCTTGATTACATATCAGTTTTTTCCCTCAGATAATAAAGAAAGACTTGACATTTTGATAACGAAGAACATGAAGGAAGAAAAAAAATGCCCTACATGCAGCGAAACTCCTCTAGATGGCCAAACGCCTAAGGGGCGAACCCTAGGAGGCCGAACTCTAGGGGGCCAAACCCTAGGGGGGGCTGAACCCTAGGGGGGAAACCTATGTTTTGGGCGAAAAAAATGAAGATCGGGATGAGCAGTTACTATTTGGATCGTAACTTTTGATCCGTTTGGAGTCTCGGGGCCCGTAATAAATCAAAACGAAGCTAGCGACGAGCTCTACAAAAATCATCACCTTTGGCCATGACATATGTCATTATAAGTCCAAAAGAGGCCTTGAAGGATGCTTTTGGGCTGTCTGAAGTTTTTTCAAAAAATTTTAGGAAACTTTTTCTTGCATATTTGTGATTCCTAACTCCTTGTGACATTATTTCTTCTTCTTTTCAGGTGTCTTTAAGGTTACATATCATACTTTCCTCTTTCCCATGATAAGCATTTTGCTGTCCCGGGAATAACTAAGGAGGCCCCGTTTCTCATTGATTGGAAAAGGGCTCCCCTCTTTGGTCTTTCCGACGTCGTCTAGGAGCAAGTTCAGACTTATGACCGTACAATTCTTCCTCTGCCAGATAAGGAATGATTGTTCCTCTTACATTCTTCAATACATCAAGCTATGCAAGGACATTTGTATCCAACAGGACCATGGTGCTCTTCTATATGTCATTCGTATCCAACTGGACATTCTTCATTCGTCACGGCTTGGGGGAATACACCTCTACTTTGGAGGATGTCTATGTCATCTACCAATCTACCAATAAGCATTTGCCCCCTGCGCGTGAGTCACACCTTTTGTGAGATGATCATGCAAAATATTGTAAGTATTGTTGAAGTCTTGATTCCAGTATCTGAACACTTCGCGGGGATTGATGTTTTTCAAGCCTCAGAAACGAAAGTCCTAGGAGAGGGGACCTCTAAGGGAGCAAACCCTAGAAGGGCGAGCCTTAGAGGAGCTCTCCTGGGATATTTTGAAGATCTTCGATCTAATCTTTCTTACCCTCTCTTGAAATTTCTCTTTCCTTTAGAATCAAGAAATCATTGAGAACCAAAAATTTTGTGAAGGCCTGAAAGCCTTGAAGGACTGATAGCTTCAAAGGCCTGATAGCCTCGAAGACCTGCTGATAGCCTTAAAGATCTACTGATAACCTCGAAGGCCTGATAGCCTCAAAGGCCTAATAGCATCGAAGGCCTGAAGATAGCATCGAAGACCTGCTGATAGCCTCGAAGGCCTGATAGCCTCGAAAGCCTGATAGCCACGTAGACCAAGTTTTAGGTATTCCTCTATCTTCAATTCGACAGGTCATGACCTTTTGATATTGAACTTTCGTAGTTTTTTTTGTTTCCTGTATCAGAAAATTATGTACATTTATTTCATACAAACTAACACTCGAATCTATACTTTTCTTTTCTTTTTTTTCTTTTTTTAAGAAATTTAAAAAACGTTCTAGTATAAGTGAAAGTTTTTCAATTTATTGATAATAAAATTTCTTTTAACAAAAAGTATAACGTTTCATATAATAAATCTTGCTTTTGTCGATGAAAGCATAACGTTCACCACTTTTAGAGATAAAGTGTAACTTTTTGGGGTTGAGGGCTTATATTCAAGCGCCTCAATTACTTTTATTAAAGTTGAAAGTATAACTTTTCGGGTCTGAGGGCTTATAGTCAGGTGCCTCATTCACTTTTGATGATAAAGTGTAACACTCGGGTGCCTCATCACTTGGATCGTCCAATTTCTTGGCAAGTGTAGTCTACAAGGACTTGAAATCAGGTACCTCGTCACTTGGGTCATCCAATATCATGGCAAGTGTAGTCTACGAGGATTGTAAATTGGGTGCTGCATCACTTGGGTCGTCCAATTTCTTGGCAAGTGCAGTCTACGAGGACTTGATCACCGTTTAGAGTGGACCGCCATCTTGGGTGGGGTTTTTTTTTAGTCATCAATTCTTGTGCCTCCTCCCTTGGTCATCCAATTTACTTGGCAAGGGATATTCCTGAGGACTTAAACCACCATTTTTGGTGAACCACCATCTTGGGTGGATTTTTAACTCATCTGTAGTTCAGAGTTTTTTTGATGGTAAGTAGAGCCAATATTTGAGTTCTCGACTTCTGGGACTACACCATGGGTAATATTGTTGCACGTTTCTTCTCCTAGTTCAATCTCCTCGACCGCCAGTTTCTCATGGTATATCCTCCGCAGACTGTAACAGTCCATAGTGGAATGCCCTGCGTATTGGTGGTATACACAGAAGTCTGGTCTTCTTTTCATTTCTTTCGTTACAACGAACCGGGGCCTTGGAGGTTTCACCACTCCGTGCTTGACCCATTGTTCGTACACGCTCCTAAATGCCTTCTCACTGCATATGATAGCCTCCGGAACTGGCATCCTGGTATACTTATCCCCATGCTTTTCTCTGCTTCACTCAAATTTCTCATTCTTCTCCCTCTTGCCCCCTTGTGGTTTTGATTGAGAATCCACCAAAGCCAAAGTTGCTGTCCTTTTGCTCTTCCATTTATCCATCGCATGGCTGGTGGGAAATGTCATGATTCCTCCCAAGTCTTGTGCAAAAGATGATAGGGTTGCAAATGAATCACAAGCCTTGGTAATGAGGTGGGGCTTGAAGGAATCTAAGGCACCATTATTGCAAATGCTGACCAGGTTCTTTTCTTCAATCGGCTCTGTGCACTTCTGTGCTTGGGCCCTGAACCTGTCAACGTAATCTGATACTTCCTCATTTGGCTTTTGTTTAAACTGCATGAGTTTTACAATGGTTACTTGTTTTCTGGCAATATGTTCCCTGGCGTTTCCTTTCTCCTCGTTGTATTTTGGAAACTGCAGGGGATGCTCAATATACCCTGTCGGGCAAGGTTGCCTTCGAATGTGTGCAGGGTAAGGAGGAGTAAAGTCCAAATCCGAGGGTCGAGATGTCTGTCTATGAAGTTGATTGATCACGTCGATCATATCATCCTTCGTCACATACTGGCTTGTGGCATGAACTCTCTGGGGTGTTGTGATATACTGTTGTATCAGCGGTGTGTATGGTAGAGAAATTGGTTGATGCACACTTGCATTGTGCAAAGTTGGCACTGGTGGCAGCTGTTGGCTCACTCGCTGGACATGGCTTGGAATGGTTGGCATTTGCATATGTGAAAATATTGGGAGAGCAGTTGGGATGATGTTTGTCTGAGGTTGTCATGCTTCCAACCTAGGTTGTGGTACGTCACCACTGTTCTGGGGCTCCAAGTTGATGATTGGAACTGACTGACTTTCTACCGATGGAGGTACAATCTGGTTCTCTTTGTCGTTGATGCCATTGTTGTTGTCCTCCACTCCTACTTGTTCTCCCTGTGAATTGTCTAGGGACATGGCCTTGAAGGCGGGGATCTGCATCAACTGCTGATGGAAATTTCCTATTTCCTCTTGCTTCTTCTGCATCTCCAACATCATAGTCATCATCACCCCTTGTCCTTCATGTGCTTCCTTCAATGCCTTGAGTATCTCCAGTTGCACATCATTTGTATGTTCTCCACTTTCTTCCTCGCTTTGTGATAAGTAGGTTTTATACCTACTTATCTGGTATCTGTAACTTGAATTATATGCTTAATCTCATGTTTATTAGTTACTTTTCATGCATTTTGTGTTTATTTTGTAGATTATACGCTTGGGAGTTAAAATCACAAAGAATTGGTATGAAATCGCAAAGAGAAGCAATTCGGACATCGTTTGGGATTTTATGTTCATTTCATGTTTTTGGCTTGGAACTTGGATTACATTGTAGAGCTTCTTTTTAGCTTTCTGGAATGACTAGAATCATTCCAATCTGAGTTCGGATGCAAGAGTTATGACATTTGTACCGACGGACGTCGAACGTCACTGTTTTGGGTGGTCATTTGCATAACAGTCACTTCCAGACCAATTTCGACCATCATCCGTTCGTTATTTCTAAATTCTCAAAGAATGAAAGTTGTAGAGCTCGTCGATATCTTCGATTTGATAGGTGTTAGGCCTCGTAACTCCTCCCAGATCAAAGGTTATGGCCGTTTTCCCAAAGGACGTCAGAGCATAAAATTTTCCTTCACAAAACCGCCGCCGCGGTGGGCAAGCAAGTCACAAGACAGGCCCCTAGCCCACCGGGGCGGGCTCAAAACAAGCTTAGACCCCCGTTGGGTTGGGGGTATGCCCAGAAAATGCGAGAAAATGCAAATTTTGGTCCAATTTGAGTCCGGGAAGGATTATTTTAATCCGATTGACACAAGGACTTCCAAGAGAACTTCCAAGAGGACTTAAAGACATGTAAAGAGACTTATAAAAGGAGTAGAATCACAAGGATTAGAGGAGATTAGGGACTAGATAGAGGATTCCATTAGATTAGATTAGAGTAAATTAGATAAAAAAACACTAGTTCTTGTTAGATTTGGAGAATGAAGCAACTTGGAGACCATTAAAGATTCAAAGTACGAGCAAGGAGGGAGCATCAAATCTACAGACAATAGATTCTATCTTCTCATCTTCTTTTATCTTTGTCTTTTAATGATTATTCAATTGTGGATTCTTAGTTTTAATTCAATAATCATGAACTAATTCTTTGTTTGAGATTACAATGGATCTTATTGTGTAGTTTATTTTAATAAACTTCGTTATCCATTATTATGTTCTATTGTGAGGATTATCTATTTTGATTTGGACTTAATTGCTTAATTGACTAGCTATCAATTACCGTGATAATCTATATGAACTCGAGAGCTGAAGTATTAATTTAGATCTTATCATGATAGCATGTGTTTGTGATTTTTGCATAGATGGAATTAATGATTCGTGTTTAGGATAGAGATATGCCTTTATGCCATATGTAATCTTATAGAGAACTTGTGCTTTAAATCCTTTTTAATTGTAATTCACATAGAGATATAGTGGATTAGTTAATTAGGGTGTCTTACTTAATTCTATCATCTGTGGATTTAAGTGAGTATGGGTATTATGCATCAAGAGGTGGTTTTATCTGCTTTAGTGTTATTGATTAACAATTCAGGATAGAAAATAATTGATGAGAAGTGTGTTAACTTAAATGAAGAAATAAATGAAGTTGTGATCTTAAATCTCCGTAATCTTAATTTAACTAGTGGTAATTAGAATTAGTTTAATTTATATAATTTGAAATTCATTTGTTTAAATAAGATTAAGTTGGTTACGGGTTAGTACTTGGTGATTTTTATTAAACAATTCCTCGTGGGAACGATACTCTACTTTCACTTTATTACTTGTTGACCACGTATACTTGCGTGTTGTGCGTAATTAGATTTTACCCAACAAGTTTTTGGCGTCGTTGCCGGGGAATTAGTTTAATATTTTTTTTTGCCAATATTAGCTTCAATCAAATTAGTCTTCATTTAAACATTTTTTTTCTTTTTATTTAATTCTCTCCTTATTTCTCTTTCTTTTCAGGTACCATGGATGGATGCAATTATCAAAGGTCATATTCGAGTATGACGCAACCAAGGGGAGCGGGGATTGATGGACTCAATGTATTTTCTGCATTATCAGCACAACTTGAGACACTTTCGAGGAGGTTGGACGTTATTGCAACACAACGTAATCGAAGGATATCAGTTACTTGCAATTATTCTGCTGGTAATCACACGAGTAATCAATGTACCATTAGTTTTGGGCCGGGGCAACACGGGTGTGAATACCTCAACGATTATACATAAGTTAATTATCATCAAGTTTGGGGGTATCACCCGGATTCGTCATGGAGCTATACTTATAAAGACCGATACTAAGCTTCAAATCCAACATACTCACCAGAATTTTCAAGTCCACCTCCATTGCCACAAGAAGAAAAGCCAAATCTGAGGGATGTAATATTGAAGGGCATAGCAAACCTAGAGGAGATTAGGATTAGCAGAGAGCTGTCAACCCAAAATTTTAATAATTGGATAGAATAACTCGTCACTACCTAAACCAATGGTCCTCAATACATGGCTTCCGAGACTGAGACAGATAATTCAAGGTTGGAGGAATTGTGGTCCAAGTTTGTAGCATCAAATGAGGAGAGGAGGATTAATCAAGAGCGGTTAATTCAGAATTAAGAGCGGTTAATTCAGAATCAAGAGATATCAATTCAAAATCTGCAGAATCAGATGGATCAAATGCTCAAAGCCTTGAACAACTATCCTCAAAACAATTGGTGTAATGACGAGGATTCCGAGATTGATGAAGTGCCCGAACCAAATCTACAACTGGATGAGACACGAGATGTTGAAAAAGAGGAGACAAGTGGGGATGAACTAACTATGAGTACTAACGAGGATGAGCCGATGTTATTAATGCCTCACGTGCCTTCTCCACTAAAGTTCAAGGATCCGGTTAGATTTGCAAAACCTTGTCCGCTAGGTAGTCATGTCGTCGGTGAAGCTCTTGATGACATAAGAGCGAGTACAATTTTGAATCCATGGTGGGACGAGAAAGAAAAGATAGACGAAGAGCCCATTGTGTGTGACAAGCTTCCATGCCCCAAAGTGATAACATACACATTCGAGAAAACACCTAGCTGTGAGACGTTCTTGATTAAGAGCATACCAAATCAGAGCATGCTAGGTGACTTTGATGCATTGGCCATCACAAATGGGAACCTACCAAAAGCTATATTATTTTCGATGGATCCGTTCCTCAATTACCGAAGAGGAATCGGATAGCGTTGACCAGACAAAGTCAGGCTGAAAGACTATAATTCAAGCGCTAACTGGGAGGCAACCCAAGAATTTTTATATTTATATGCTTTACTAGTTTAGTTAGTAGATAGGAATTAATTTGCTAATTAAGTTCTCTTACCAATCCAAGTGCTATTCTAATCCATGTTGTCTCTTCATTGTAGGTATTGGAGGTTCAATGGATAGGAAAATGATTGTTGCCGCCATCGCCACCATCACCTCACGCTTAGTTGATTACAGGGAAGTTCTCTTCTACTTACCGTTATATTCTTACAATGAGGACATTGTAATTGCTAAGTTTGGGGGAGTTTAGTTTAGTTCAGTATTGCATGTTTAGTTTCATGTTTATGTTATGTTATTTTGCATATGTTAGGTTTATTAGGTGTGCATTCATGTAGTACAACTGCATAAGTAGTTGCATAGTAGTATAGTTTAAATAGCATTATATATTCAGTTCTTACAATGGAAAAAACAAAAAAATCAAAAATTCAAAAATTCAAAAATTAAAAAATTAAAAAAAAATTATTAGTTAGTTACTATGTTCATTTGCATGAATCCAGTTGTTAGATAGTTTACAGTTTGTTTTGGCCAATGATGAGATTGGAATTGGGTAGACAAGTATAGTACTGACCATTAGAGCCTTGATGTGATTTCTTGTTATGAATTGAGTCTTTTTCTGTTTGAAACTGGTATAATAAGGATTGCACAGTAAAAACAACTTGTTGAATGATTGAGTTTAAATTGATACATAATGAGATTCTAAAGGATAATGCTAGTTTAAATAAGAGAATGACAAAGATAGGCAGTGAAGGCGAAGAATTAGACAAGAACCTAAGTTTGGGGGAAAAAGTGGGGTATATAAGCTTCAAAAAAAAGATGAAGAAATGATATTGAGTTGAATAAATTGAGTCATGTGGTGGGTCGAGAAGAAGCGTTAAGTGCACTCCTCATAAACACAGGCGTGAGATGGAGCGTAAAATGCACTCACTATCCAAAAAAAAAAGAAAAAAAAAGAAAAGAAAAAGAGAATAAATAAAACGGGAAATAAGAGCAAAAAGCCCTCGTAGAGAAAAAATAAAGCATAAGAATCCCATGTTGACCCTCGATATTAGTAATTGTTTGATTTTAGTTGGATCTAGCATGTTTTTGGATTCCATGAGTTTACATTGTATGATTCCTTCGAAGAGACTTGTTATATGTTAAATTTGATTTTATATCAGTTAGCATTGTTGTTGAGCACAGACGCACTATATTAGTGATAACAGTCTAAGATTTGATGATTGATTGGGAAATTACTGATTTGTTTTGATATGATGTATTATTATGTTACTTGATTTTTCTAAGTCCGCTTGAATAGACTTGTTTCTGTCATTACTGCTGGATTAATAGGCATGTAGATTAGTTGCATTGCATAGCATTGTTGTTTTGTGTTTTTTCTTGAAGACAAGCAAAGGTTTAAGTTTAGGGGTATTTGATAAGTAGGTTTTATACCTACTTATCCAGTATTGGGTACTTGAATTATATGCTTAATCTCATGTTTCTTAGTTACTTTTCATACATTTTGTGTTTATTTTGTAGATTATATGCTTGGGAGTTGAAATTGCAAAGAATTGGTATAAAATCGCAAAGAGAAGCAATTCGTACATCGTTTGGGCTTTTATATTCATTTCATGTTTTTGGCTTGGAACTTGGATTACATTGTAGAGCTTCTTTTTAGCTTTCCAGAAAGACTAGAATGATTCCAATTGGAGTTCGGATGCAAGAGTTATGACATTTGTACCAACGGATGTCGAACGTCACTATTTTGGGTGGCCATTTGCATAGCAGTCACTTCCAGACCAATTTCGACATTCATCCGTTCGTTATTTCTAAACTCTCAAAGAATGAAAGTTGTAGAGCTCGTCGATATCTTCTATTTGATAGGTGTCAGGCCTCGTAACTCTTCTTGTATCAAAGGTTATGGCCGTTTTCCCAAATGACGTCAGAGCAGAAAATTTTCCTTCACAAAACCGCTATCGGGGTGGGCATGCAAGTCACAAGACATGCCCCTAGCCCACCGGGGCGGGCCCAAAACCAGCTTAGACCCCCGCCGGGGCGGGGGTATTCCCAGAAAATGCGAAAAAATGTAAATTTTGGTCCAATTTGAGTTCGGGAATGATTGTTTCGATCAGATTGACACAAAGACTTCCAAGAGGACTTAAAGACATGTAAAGAGACTTATTAAAGGAGGAGAATCACACGGATTAGAGGAGATTAGAGACTAGATAGAGGATTCCATTCGATTAGATTAGAGTAAATTAGATCAAAAACACTAGTTCTTGTTAGATTTGGAGAATGAAGCAACTTGGAGACCATTGAAGATTCAAAGTAGGAGCTAAGAGGGAGCATCAAATCTACAGATAATAGATTCTATCTTCTCATCTTCTTTTATCTTTTTCTTTTAATGATTATTCAATTGTGGATTCTTAGTTTTAATTCAGTAATCATGAACTAATTCTTTGTTTGAGATTACAATGGATCTTATTATGTAGTTTATTTTAATATATTTCGTTATCAATTATTATGTTCTATTGTGAGGATTGTCTATTTTGATTTGGACTTAATTGCTTAATTGACTAGCTAACAATTACCGTGATAATCTATATGAACTCGAGAGATGAAGTATTGATTTAGATCTTATCATGATAGCATGTGTTTGTGATTTCTGCATAGATAGAATTCATTATTCGTGTTTAGGATAGAGATATGCCTTTACGTCATATGTAATCTTATAGAGAACTTGTGCTTTAAATCCTTTTTAATTGTAATCCCAATAGAGATATAGTGGATTAGTTAATTAGGGGGTCTTACTTAATTCTATCATCTGTGGATTTAAGTGAGTATGGGTATTATGCATCGAGAGGTGGTTTTATCTGCTTTAGTGTTCTTGATTAACAATTCAGGATAGAAAATAATTGATGAGAAGTGTGTTAACTTAAATGAAGCAATAAATGAAGTTGTGATCTTAAATCTTCGTAATCTTAATTTAACTAATGGTAATTAGAATTAGTTTAATTTATATAATTTGAAATTCATTCATTTAAATAAGATTGAGTTGGTTACAGGTTAGTACTTGGTGATTTTTACTAAATAATTCCTCGTGGGAACGATACTCTACTTTCACTTTATTACTTGTTGACCACGTATACTTGCGTGTTGTGCGTAATTTGATTTTACCCAACACTTTACCTTCTCGTGCCTGTCTTCCTTAAATTTGCTGGTTGTTGCTCAGCCATGTATGGTGATGTTGAACTTTCTTCCGATGTATCTTCAAGGATGGGTTGATCGAGATTTAGATTCACGCCTTAGAAAGCTTGACTTGATTTCCTTGGAACTGAACCCGATGAGGTAATGCTATTTGTTGGTGAAGCTCTTCCATTTGTTCTCCCACTTCGAGTTGTGGGCATACCCTTCACGAATTCTACAATCTCCCCAGCAAATTTGCCAAATAAATGTGGGCAAGGAAATCGCGCCTTGCTTGTTAAAGGGTTTTGTGTTGGCTGAGGAGGAAAGAAATCCACGAAGAGCATGAAATTGATTGATTGATTGAAGAGGGGAGAACGACATGTGGGTGATTACTACAATGATGCATGGCAGAACCCCTAAAATTTGGAAACCGTGTTAGGGTTATTGGTATTCCAAGAGCCTTCTTCTTGAGTCCTTCGAGTTGAGAGAATGTCCAAAACCCTTTTAGTGCTTTTAGGTGGAATATCCAAGCCTTAAGTCACCAAACAAGTTCTGAGTCTGGAGAGAGCTCCCCTCCTTCATAGAATGGAAGGGGTATTTATAGAGCTTCCAGGAATTTAAGTAATCACATGTCAGGCACATGTCTTCAGGGAAATTCTAGTAATTCCCTTTAGTCATTAGAATAATTCCCATATCGCCCAGTCCTTCTAGCCACAAATCCAATCCCTCAATCAATTCCCAAAACGAGCTGCCTCCACGAGCCTTCTGCCTCGGGACACGTGGATGCTTCTCCCGGGTCTACCCCTTTTATTTCTAACTTATCCGTCTTTATTTAATTAGGTTATGTGAACCCTAATTTGCACATTTAATGAGGTCATGGAACCCTAATGTGCATTTAATTTAATTAGGTCATGTGAACCCTAATTTTGCTCCTGGGCTCACATTTGCCCCCAGCGCAACAGTCGCATTCCCAAATAGACGATCGTGCAAGAATACTTCGAGCTTTTGAATGATTTTGCAGGACTCCACTTTACAAGTCTTAAAGACAAGGATCCTAGAAGAGGGAACCCCTAGGAAACCAAACCCTTAGGGTTAAACCCTCGGGAGGCAAAACCTAGCAGGGCTCTTCCTTAGACATATTGGAAAATCATCTGAAAATCTTTTCATAGCTTGCCCAATATTTGTTTCCTTATTTTTATTTTTTTTGAAATTAAAAAACAAGGCGAAGATCATCAAATATTACCAAATAAAATTTAATATAATAAAATCTTTCTTTTGGTACACTAAAATTTAATATAATTCTACTATCACATAAAAAAGGATCACATAATACTCACATACACACACATGCATATTGTTGGCCCGTATACATGTGTGTGTATGTGACCCTTTTTTATCTTATAATAGCATTATTTATTTATTTTTCTCTAATTTAAACAACAAAAAAGTGTACTTGTTAAATATATTCATTTAATATCAAAATATTTAAATTTGAATCAATTCCAAATATATTTTGAAAATCAATCATTAGTGAAAGGTTATTCAACTTTGTAGATATTTTTAAAATTTAGCACATCTATACACTTAGTAAATAAAGTAAGCTTGAGTTATGGTACAAATCATTGCCACTAATTTATAATTAATTAGTGATGTGAAATTACAATATACTATCTATATACAACTAGCTAGTTGATATATATATATATATAGGGAGGATCTAAAGCGAACCAAAAGAACGGACCAAGGAGCGGACCAAGGCAAAAACACGCGGGTTTCAGGGTCAAGCCGCGTGTTTTTCCAACCCAAACCCTGAAACCCGCGTGTTTTTGCCTTGGTCCGCTCCTTGGTCTGTTCTTTTGCTCCGCTTTAGATCATCCCCGTATATATATATATATATAACTCGTGTAATGCACGAGCTAGTTTCAATAATGAATTACCATAAGAAATTAATCCATAACAACTGACCTATTATTATATTTGTGAATTACTCTAGTCACATAGATGATAAGTAGTACCTAGTAGAGAATGAGATCTTATTTCAAACTTTCATTAGTTGTACAATTATTTGTAATAAACAAGCAAACAAACACATCACCCCAGACGATGATCAAGCATTTTATCAAAACATGTCTTGTACATTACCTTTTACTTAGTGTATTAAATTCAGAAAAAATAGGAATGAAATTGAGGCAAAAGCATGTTATATTAAACTTTGGATTCAGATAATTGCATCTATCAATATACTAATACTTCTATATGAATTGTGAAGCATTAACTTGATAAGCATCAAGAGTCGATAATATTTTTCTTGTAGTTATTGACTTGATAAACATCAAGAGTCGATACTTCTATATGTACTTACAACCAAATAAATGTAAAAGAAATGTACCTGGGGTCTCAAGTTTGAAAATTTTCGGCAGTAGAGAACTTATTGGAGAGTTGAATCATGAAACACTTCGTTATAGTGAAAATTGTCACTATGAGTGTCGACTCGCTTTGTTGACAAAGTATTAGTGAAGAAAGAAGAACATGAAACCAAATCATATGAGTTTAGCTATTAATGACATGATAAAGGAAGAGGATGGGCTCTTTTCTTGCTAGCTCCACGTGTGGAACGGCGTCCTGCAGCCTAAAATGTTAGAAGACCTTTACATTTAAATTAATCTGAAAATTTTCTAAATTTATCAAGCGAATATAAAGATACAAATTTAAATTAAATTAAAAGTCCAATCCTCGTAAAAGGCAATCTAAAATGAAAATAAGTTTGTCTCTTGGAAAATAATTGTCTATTTAAACAAAGTTCATAAACCTCAACCTCAGGATCTGACGGGTGGTAGACTGGCATTGGTTGGGGAATAAGGAATTGAAAAGGCTCAACATGTGGATCCAGGTGGGCCAGTCTCTCAACCAAAGCAGCGTTGAAGCTGTTTTGTGTAGAAAATATATGATCTTGTCTCGCTGCTAATCGTTCCATCCTTTTATCCACTAGCTTATTCCGTGCGACAAGATATTGTTGGAGACTCCGAAATTGGATACTGAAAGTTGCTTTTGAACGAGATGTATTGGATGGTCCGACTGAATCTTGTTCTTGCTCATCCTCATCAAAGTCTGCATCTTCTTCTTCATCCTCCTCGTCATCAGAATTAGTCAAAAAGGTAAAACCAAGGCCTCGTGGGTGAGATTTCCCTCCTTTCCAAATTGAATAGCGTTTAATCATCATGTGGTCCAAGAGTTGCAACAGTTGTTAAACCGGCTCATCCGCACTCCATTTCACCCCAGCTCGTGCACACAACCCATAAATGAGAGAAGGATGGGGTAATCCTCCTTGAAGAGGGCCCCTCAGACAACGACGAATGGAATGATGTATTATGAGGCCTACATCTATTGGATAATCCTTGATGATAGAGTACAGTAATACAACCTTCTCTTTGGTAACATCACTAGTGTGCTTTGAAGGAATCAATTTAGCATAAAGGAATGCATGCCATATCTTCCCATAACGACTAAGATCCTTGCTTGGAAAGTACGTACCCTTCGAGGACCATGAGGACTCTGGCTTGCATAACTCACTTAGTATTTGCTCATAATTTAAGCCATGATCCTTTTGAAAGTAGTATGCACACAAGACAATCATGTTTGATGATAAAGCATATACTTTGTAACAATCTTATTCATTTATTAATAAAAAGTATTAATTTATTAAAGGCTTTTAATTATCTACATGATGCTGTTTTATAATATGTGATAAACCCATAGTTTTAAGCAATGCTTTTAGAATAATGATGATGATCATTCTAATGAGATCTAAATTCTTAGAAAGCTTAAAACTAAAATAGTTCCCAATCATTGGATTACTAAATTGGGGATTAGTGAATCCAGATAGATTGGTACATACGTTGCTTGCTCATTGGATGAGGATGATTGATCTCATGATCATTTGTGTGGAGACACTAAAGCAAGTATGTAGGTGCTTATTAGAGAATAAGTTCAACGAACGTGGCTCGCTAAGGAATACCTAATGGAGTTTTATTTTCCGTCAATAGGAATTCTGTAGTGATAGTAGTACAAGTAATCCTTGGACTTGAGATCATCATAGTATCTTGTGTATGATGAGTTATACTTTGACTTATTCCTTAAGATC
The DNA here is from genome assembly GCA_020205615.1 of Panax quinquefolius. NCBI lineage: Eukaryota > Viridiplantae > Streptophyta > Magnoliopsida > Apiales > Araliaceae > Panax > Panax quinquefolius. Next base: position 20,575,594 of record CM035165.1, read on the forward strand.
CTTAGGGTATATCAAAGGGTATGCTTGGGTATAATAAGTTGTACATGGAGATAATGTATGATCAATAAAGAATCTACCACTTCTAATAAAAGAAGAGAATGTCCTATGTGATTCGATAAATGACAACCCAAAGAGTCCTTGGCGAAGCGCGAGAATGAAATTAGAAAGGAGTTTCTAATTTGCATTATTTGAGTTGTGCATTTAAGGATCGAAATACATATAATTAAATAAAATAAGACTTGACAATAATTCCATGTCTTATATTTTAATTGGGACATTGTATGGTGGAAGGATTGAATTATGCGGTAACTATTCACTCAAAGGTTCTTTTAAGATTAATGTTGAAATCTATATTATCTGGAAAGTCGTTGATCATTAGGGAGGCTTATCCTATTGTAGAATAAATATTATTTATTTAAATAAATTAATTGTTTAATTTATTTATTTAAATAAGATTAGAATTGTTCTAATTGATTTATTCACAACCGTTTAATATGGAGAACCTAAAGGGTCACACCATAAAAGGAAGAATAATTATTTAAGAAGTTAATGGCATAATCGTAATAATATATTATGTATATTTAATTTAATCTATGGTGATAGAATAAATTAAATAGCTTAATATTATTATTTAATATTTTAGAAATATTAAATATAAATTAATAAGAGGAGTCTTATTAATATTATTACAATTATTATTATTTTTAATTTCTAAAAGAGTTTAGGAATTAATTTAATATAAGTACTCTCATTTATTCCTAATAGGATTAGGAGGGAAAATTAGTTAAAGGAGTTTAATTAATTGTCCCTAATAAGATTAGGGAGCCCATTTAATTAAAAGAGTTTAATTAAATAATACCTTATTTTTATTAAATAAGGTTACCTGATATCTTTATAAGAGGAGTCTTATATCAGATATCAGATGTACGTAATAATTCTAATTTGTTGGAGAGTACACCCTTTCTATAGAGATAGAAAACTAGGGTTTGAGCCAATACCCCTTCTTCTTGAATTCTTATTCTTTCTTGGTGGATCACCTCTAAAGGCCAAACACATGGGTGGCTAACGGTGATCAAAGGAAGGAACCAAACCCGGTGGATTCAAGTTGAACGCGAAAAGGGTTGGAGGTGAACTTGTACCTGAGGAAGCTCGATCTTCAAGGGTATGATTTTATTCTTTATCTTTTCGTTTAATTAATAATTGTCCATAAAGGATTATCCGGGTTTATGGTTTGTAAATTTTTTTAAACTCTGATTTTTACACGTTTCCGCATTTTTATGCAATTTGATTGCGCTCATGAATATTACAAACCCAACAGTGGCATCAGAGCCAAACCTTTATGCGAATTATTAATTGTTTTAATTTGATATGTATATTGATATGTATTTAGAATAATTTAATTGGGCATAATTTTATTGTATAAAGTTAAAAAAAAAAAAAAAAAATTGTGGCAGCGCACTTTTTTTCATTTAACAGGATATCTTAAAAGTGATTCTTGTTAAAAGGAAACTTAGGAGATTCATAGTCACGGATTTGCTTAGTATATATATATATATATATATATATATATATATATATATATATATATATATATATATATATATATATATATATATAATTTAGGTTTTCAAAGAATTCTTGTAATGGTTTAAATAGTTACGAGGAGTTCACATTTTTAAAAATGTGCTATATATGGTTATTATATTATATATATATATATATATATATATATATATATAATAGTTATATATATATATATACTATATATATATTATTCTTAATTATTTTATAATTAAAATAAAATGTTTATTTTAATTTTAAAATAAAAAGTTTATTTTAATTTTAAAATTGAATATTATATATATATAATTATTTTAATCTTAAAATAAAAGTTTATTTTAATTTTAAAATAAAAGGTTTATTTTAATCTTAAAATAAAAAGGTTTATTTTAATTTTAAAATTAGAATTTCATGCTAACTAATTAGAGTTGGAATTGGATTCCATGCTAACTAATTGGAGTTGAAATTGATCTTTCCTTAAATAAAGGAGTTTATTTAGATATGAAATTAGATTTCATATTATTCAAAACAAAAGAGTTTATTTGTGAATAGGAAAGAAAATCCGTGTTTCCTTAAATAAAGGAGTTTATTTAAATTTGAAATAAGAATTCATATTATTCAAAATAAAGGAGTTTATTTGTGAATAGGAAAGATAATCCGTGTTTCCTTTAATATTTTTTTTTTCATGGAATTGGATTCCATAATTAATTAAAATAAAAGAGTTTATTTTAATTAACGATTTTTTTTTTTTTACTTGGAATTGGATTCCATAATTAATTAAAATAAAGGAGTTTATTTTGATTAATGATTTTGATTAAAATAAAATAGTTTATTTTATTCAAAATTGAATAAATTAAAATAAAATAGTTTTATTTTGATTTAAATTTGGATTAAAATAAAGGAGTTTATTTTGATTCAAAAATAGATTTTATACTAACTAAATTTGCCCATTAAATGATATCAATATATATATTAAATGTTTATTATTCATAGGATGAATGTTATTTATTGATGCGTATGATGATGTGTATGATAATAAATGGGATTGATTATGGACTATTGACCAATGTGATTGGATTTTATTTTAGTTGGATGCATGAATGTATGGGTTTTATTAAATGGGGTTCTGCGTACCTCGTCTTCTCTAATTTTTCCTCGAATGTAAATTCTATCTCCTCTATGTACTTCCCCTTGATTGCGATCAAGGTTTCTATTTATTTTAAAATAGTTTTGTAATAGGAATATTTAGAATTAATTTTGAAGAATTAGAGATCAAGGGACAAGAAGCTTGAAGACCCATTTGTAATAGAGCAGGGTTTAAATGTAATAGTTATATTTAAATATTATTTCTTGCACCCCTAGGGTTTGACCTTTTTGGTTCACTTGGTGGCTCTAGTGAACCAAACTAGAATAAAAGTCATAATCAATCCGGGTAGAATATAGTATTCTATATGTGCATGCTTATACTATATATATTATATATTATGCAAACATGCTTCGCATGTTCATTAATATAATGCGTATTTTATATATATATGTAAATGCTACTAAAACAAAGATGAGACAAATTAATAATAAACCCTCAATTTTATATATTAAGTCCTAAGCGTTCAAAGATATTTGGAATATCGAACGTCAAGCCTTCTAGCATGATAAAATTAATAGAGTATTAAATATTTAATATGAGTTTGTTGTGTCACCACAAGGCAAGTATTAAGTATTTAAGATGTTAATTATCACATTTGATGCTTATAAAGAAAATTGAACAATATTGTTTTGTTGTGTCACCACAAGGATGATATTTTTCTTTTTTGAATATATGGAGTGCTAGGTCGGACTTAACTTGGATAATTTTGATTCGGATGTGCCACCACTTGATCAAAATAATCTAAGAGGCAAAAGAAAAGGAGTTACACAAGTTGATGTAATTGACAAAAGTTGTCTACCTATTTATTTATATATAGTTTGTTGTGTCACCACAAGGCTATATACATTTGAAATGGGATCCTTATTCTCACTAGCAAATCTTTAATTAGATTTTGCGAACTATATAAGTGAGGGTAATATAGTTTGAAGAAAATAGTGGGAGATACCAATTTAAAACAAGACCTAATTTATTTTGGTAATTAATAATAGAATGTATGTTAAAATGTTAATTACAAATTCATTTACGAACTATACAATGTCTAAAATTACTATCATTTGCGAAGCATATTAGATGCTAAATTAATCGGGGCCAAGAATTAAGCGGATTGGTTAAGGAATTTGAGAATAGTTCTCATAATTTGAAAAGCTATCTTATGTCATTAATACGCCTATCCTCGCAATGGTTGCGAATAATGCCTCCGAGGAAGAGATTGCTACTTTTAGAAAGTGGCAAGATGATACACGATTGGCTCAATGCATCATGCTCGCATCTATGAGTAACGAGCTTCACGTCATGAAACTATGGATGCTTCTACTATATTCCTGCACATCAAGTAGTTGATGGTGAGGAAAGTAGGACTGATAGATATCAGATATCTAAGGAGTTCTTCCGATCTAGAATGGCCGATGACACTATAGTACAGATAAAAGTCCTTAACATTATCAATTTGATTGATCAATTAGGACAACAGGTTTTGTCATGGATGGAGAGTTGAGCCAAGATTTGATCTTGCACTCACTCCCGGACTCCTTTCACAATTGTTGTGAATTTTTCATATAAACAAGCTAGATATCAGCTTCGCTGATTTGCTTAACATATTGAAAAATGTTGAGAGTCACTTTTCAACCAAGAAAGACCTTGTCTTACTGGTAGGGACCAAATGATCTTCTGAAAAGAAGAACGATTCAAAGAAGGTAAACAGAAAGGCATAAATAAAGGATAATGAGAACAAAACTGATACAGATAGCAAAGGAGTTTGCTTCCTTTGCAATAAGCTTTGGACACTTTGGAAAAAGCTGCGAAAGCATCTTGCGAGAGGCTAACTAAAGAAGCTTAGTGAAGTTTTGGTTACAATACGCTTTTTGTTCATGATTGAAATAAATTTTTCTTTAAGTCAAGGTTCTACTTGGGTATTGGATCTGACTTTGGTTATCATAAATATAGATTTATGAAGGACCAAGCGAAGTAGAAAGTTAAACAAAGATAAGTAATCCTATATGCGGAAAATGTGACAAAGGTTGCCATATTAGCCATAGAAACTTATAGTTTAGCAATGCTACGAACAAATCTATTAAGTCGATAAGTTGTTATTGTATTCCAGGTCCTTGTTAAAAATATTATTTCCATTTTATTGTTAGACAATGAAATCTTTGGTATTATAATTAAGAACAATTATTGTTCTATTTATAATAATAATGTTTTGTATAGAATGGAATATTACTTAATAAATTTTGTATACTTGACTTACGTGAAAATTATTTTATAAATTGAACAAACTAGTATAAGAAAAGGAGATGATCATTCAAAGAGTTGAATGTATGTATTTATTGAAATACAAGTGTGAATTATTTGAAAGGTTCAAAGAATTCAGAAGTGAAACAAATTGACAAAGTATTAAGATTCTTTGATTAGATCAAGGAATAAATACTTGTGCAATAAGTTTCTAAATCATCTCAAATGGTTTTCTCATAATGGGCGCCTCGATCTGCAATAATTGATTGATGTATCTGAAAGGAAAAATCGTACCTTGTTGGACATGGTGCGGTCCATAATGATTTTACCGACATTCAAGTATCCTTCTGGGATAATGTCCTAGAAATGGCTGCATATCTTCGAAAATGGTAACCTCAAAATCCGGCCCCAAGACTCCATAAAAGTTATGGACAGGGAGGATTCCTTATCTTAAGTATGTTAAGATAAAGGGTTGTCCAACTTATGTGAAAAGGTTTAGAAGGATAAGCTTGGGACAAGATTTGACATGTACAGATTTGTGGGACATCCTAAAGTAAGTTTAGGGTATATGTTCTATAATTCTACTTAGAAAAAGGTGTTTGTTACGAAACACGCTGCCTTCTAAGATAAAGGTGTTTATCATTAAAAGGGGCTAGTGGGAGGATAATAGATCTTGAAGAGTTCAAGAACCACAAAATACTATAAGTCAAATAAGAGAAACCTCAGTAGATGTAACCTATTATACCACAACCAGAATCGTAAATCGGAATAATCTAGAAAGATACACAGGAGGTATGGATTCATCATAGATGATGATGATGAGGTACACATCATAGAAGATGATGATCCAGTTACATACGATGAGGTAAGTGTTGTAGACACTCAGAGAAATGGATTGAAGCAAGTTTCTCAAATATGGAACATTCGTTTTGATGATGCAATCAAAAGAGTTTGATTTTATCAAAAATAAGAATGAACCTAGTGTGTAGAAAAGGGTCAGTGGGAGCATCGTGACATTCCTAGTACTATATGTTGATATACTACGGATAAGGAATGACATACCAATGCTACAATCAGTAAAGATAAAGTTCTCTAAACATTCCTCCATGAATATTTTGGAAGAGTATCTTTATTGGGGATATAAATCTATATAGATAGATACAACAGAATACTCGACTTAACCCAAGGAACGTATATTCATTTGATGCTAAAGTCGTTTAGCATGGCAAACTCCAAGAGATGTCTCATGTCGATGAGCTATGGAGTGTATCTCTCTTAATAGTCCCCACAGACTCCTGAAAAGAGAGGTTGCATGAGTGACAATCATGTATGCAATGAAATGTACGAGACCTGATGTTGATCGGTCATATTCTGGAGAAGATCACTGTAAGACAGTGAAAAACATCTTAAAGTTCTTAACCGGCACTAAGGATGTGAGCATACATGGTGGGTCTGAATTATAACTAGAGGGCTTTACAGACTCAAGTTTTTTTAGACAGACCAAGAAGACCAAAAATCCACTTTAAGGTAAAGTGTTACCTTGAACAGTGGTGCAGTGAATTGGAAAGGTTCCAAACAGCAAAGAGTTGCTAGTTTAGTGATAAAGACAAAGTATAGAGCTATAAATGAAGCTGCAAGTTGATTGTTTGGATTAAAAGTTCATTACAGAACTAGGAATAGTTCCCAAGTCTCATCTTGGATCTAAACATGTGTTGTGGCACTTTCATTTGATTATAAGAATCATTAAAAGATGGGAAATCACTATAGAGATGGTGGACTCTCAAGAACAACATTACATATCCATTAACTAAAGCTTATCCAACAGTAGGATAATCGTCACTTTGAGAAGAAGAGTATAAGATACAATGGCGATTGGCTTTAGTGCAAGTGGGAGATTGAAAGTAGTATGCACACAAGCCAATCATGTTTGTTGATAAAGCATATACTTTGTAACAATCTTATTCATTTATTAATAAAAAGTATTAATTTATTAAAGGCTTTTAATTATCTACATGATGCTGTTTTATAATATGTGATAAACCCATAGTTTTAAGCAATGCTTTTAGAATAATGATGATGATCATTCTAATGAGATCTAAATTCTTAGAAAGCTTAAAACTAAAATAGTTCCCAATAATTGGATTACAAAATTGGGGATTAGTGAATCCGGATAGATTGGTACATACGTTGCATGCTCATTGTGTAAGACCCCGAAATTTTTTTAAATAAAAAGGAATTTCCTTTATTTATTATTTTGAAATAGTAAGGGTTGATTTGATTAATGTGGATAGTTAAGGGTTAAATACATAAATATTTCAAAATAAGCAAGTGGTTATAAAATATTCATTATTGTTAGGGAATATTCGTTTGGTCGTGGAATATTAAATGCTTTTCGGGAATATTAAATGCGACGGTAGCGACCATGTGGGGGCCCCATAACGGAAAGATTGGATGAAAGCAAACGACAAATATAAGTTGGTTAAAAATAACGGGCGTAGTTATTCTGAATTAAGGCTGTTGGAATACCCGTTGGTTAAAATCTGATGTCTGGCGTGGTTGCACGCGATGTACACGGTATTGAATACAGTATTGTTGAATTATTGATCCTTACGTAAGATGGCACTACTCAATAATTTTCACACGATGAATTCTTATTCAATATTTTATTTTATTGATTCAATAATTCTTTGCGTTGATATTTTATATTATTGTTGTTCAATAATTGTCATTACTACATATTTCCCATTATCGGATCAATAATTCATATTATTTGAATAATATTATTAGATAGCATTATTGGCAATGTCTAGAAAGTTACGTCTAAGGAGAGGTTTGGTCACCTAATTGCGCTTGCCAAGAAGAAGAAATTCTTATTGAAAGCCCCTCTTTCTGAGGAGCGACTGGTTGTCATAAATGTGATTACGTAATATTATTTGTGAATAATTAATTATTGATTCATATGATAAGGAAATATTTATTTTATATGAATATAAATGATGGATTTATTTATGTGGTTATTAATGAAGGAATTAATCTTTGAGATGTTTTATTTGTATTTTGTCGGATTGGAGGTATTAAAAGATCAAATCGGTGTTATTACTGACTTTATTGTGTGAGTTATAATATTTAATCCGACCGTTGGATCGTTGTAATTTTGGATATGTTATACATATATAAGTTGAGTATATGTCCACAAATTTTGAACCGTTAAAGATGAGCGTATAATTTATTATGAATTTTAAGAGGTGGTGATTCGAAATTAGGTTATAAATGATTTTGATGGAAAATTCTAGAATTGGTGGGCCCCACTTATGGTTGGTGAAAAAAATGTACTTGAATTTTATTTCAAATGTGGTGGGTGGCAATAGTAGCGAGTAAAAGCCATCGTGTAATTGTAGTCAAGTCTGCTTGACGGGCTAACATTTTCCTATAAATAGAGGGCTAAGTTAAATTGAAAATCACACCGAAAACAAAGTTTTCTCTCTTTCTCTCTATATTATTGAGCGTATTTTGTGAGTATTTAGATACTTTGAGAGTTGTTGTTCGAGTACAAGTTTCATTCAAAGATCACTTCCGCCTTTCCTTAAAATCTTGATTCTTTGAGGTAAGGTATATTATTTTTTTTTCGTAATGATATTATTTCTTCATATCATTATCTTTGAAATGTTGATCTGAGGTTTTTATCAAATTTGGAACTTTTTCATGCTCGGGTTACTATTCATGAGTTACTATTCACGAGTTACTATTCATGAGTTACTATTCACGAGTTACTATTCACGAGTACTATTAATGTAAGCGTGAAAATGTTTTTTTGTGGAATTTCTATCTTTTGGTGTCGAGTTACTATTCACGTATCTGGCACTATTCACGTATCTGACACTATTCACGTACTCGGCACTATTCATCGAAAAATAAAATTTCTTCTTTTAATCCAAAATATCTATTACGGATACTAGCTCTAATTGTATCCATGTTTTGATCATTCTTGAATTTTACACCACTATGATTATTTTTGAGGTATTGTTGGACATGGATAAAACAAAATCTGAATCTTAATCCTTAATCCTTGTCATTTTGTTTCCTTTGGATTCGTTCTTTAAAAATATTTTCATCATCCTCGGTCTTAAATGATGATATTATTGAATATCTTTGGCTGTGAGCAAAGATGAATGATTTCAAGAATATCTTTGGCTGTGTAGTGCAAAGATGAGCGGTGTTTAAATGAACATGACCGATCGATGAATATCTTTGGCTGTTGTGGTGCAAAGATGAATAGGTGTTTAAATGAACATGATGGTGATGAATATCTTTGGCCTTTAGTGCAAAGATGAGCAGTGTTGAGATGAACATGACCGATTGATGAATATCTTTGGCTGTAGTGCAAAGATGAATATTTGATTTGAGATGAATATTGATTGATGTTACTGAGGATAAAATATTGATGATGGACTTTATTAAATTCATAGATTATAGTAGATTTCATTCTCTACGTAACTCTTACATGAATTATTATTTCCATTACTATGAATATTGATCTGAAACTTGTTGTCTATTGTATTCTATCGATTTTTCCTGTTGGAGACTAACGATAATTTGTTGTATATTATCTTAGTCATAACATTCTTCTTGGGCTAGTTGAGCTCACCCTTTTCCTTGTTGTTCCATTTTTCTTCTCAGGAGGCGAGAATGTAGCGAGTACTAGTCGGGGTATGGAATGAAGGTTCTAGAGAGAGTTGTTTAGTAGTCCTCACCATTATTGTAAAATAATGTATCAATAAATGTGATGAGGATTTATTTGAGTATAAATATTGTCTAGAAGATAATATTTGTATTTAAACTCACAGTTTTATTGTTGTGATAATAAAGTTGTAGTTGTTTCTGTACCATGTATTTGGCGACTCAGAATGGGTTGGATGGAATGGACCTATTTTGGGGTCGTCACAATTGGTATCAGAGCTTAGGGATATGATCTCTGGCGGAGATCGGGGAATAGAACTAGGAGGGGAGAGACGAGTAAATCCTTCGCTAGTGTGTCCTACCTAAGCTTATTTGTTAGTTGGTCAGTATATAGGGATATTATGTGATTGATTTCCTTAATTAACCCTTGTTTTATGATGAAATTGAGAATGTCATTTGAGAATATTAATAGTGGTGTAAATGAGGCCGTGGAGATGCACAGCTTAACAACGAGGAGAACGTGCAACAGTGGCAATGTACCTCCATGAATAACACCACCGAAAGCGGATGATGAACAAGGGATGTTTAGAAGTTTTTGCGATTCATGCAAAATCGATTTGGAGGAGACTTCGTGTTCAAAATACTGAGGAGGAGATGATAGCAATTCACGGGTGGTCACGTGGCAGGTTCAAAGAGTTGGGACCACGAGTGCAGGAAAAGCGAGATCCGATCATGGCGGAAACATGGGTCAAGCAAATTACCAAGATATTCGATGTCTTGGGATGCGGAGAGGAACAAAAGTTCCATTCGCCACCTTTATGTTAAAATGGCGAAGCGATTCTTGGTGGGAATCGTGAAGCGTACCGATTCATTTGCACTCGGCATGTCGTGGGAGACGTTTGAAAAGCAGTTCAATGACAAGTACTTCCACGAAAGTATTCGTCGTATGAAGGAAGTGGAGTTTATTAGATTGGGCGAGAATAACATGGCGGTGTCCCGATCTGAGGCGAAGTTTGCGGAGTTATCCAGTTTGCACCTCATTTGGTGGAGAATGAGGAACGTGTGACCGCGGATGTTTACGAGAGGTTTGAAACTTAGACATACGTCGATATCTCATTTCTCATAAATTTTCTCTCTATTCGGATGTTGTAAGCAGGGCTCGATTATTAGGCGAGATAACGAGTACGCGTTCAACCGAGGGACCATAACCGAGGATCATACCAAAGATAGCGATCATCGAATAACGATAACCCGGTGGAGAAAGAAGAATACGGACAAAGGCGGTAACCACTCTGGTGGTAATCGTGGCCATGAAAATAGAAGAAGCGAGTTAGGAGGAGATTTTAAAAGAGGAGATTTAACAACGACCATGTGAAGACGTCGGCGCCGATGTAAATCGTTCCAAGTGAGGAGAAAGACCATCGGTCATTATGTTACAAATCTTGGGAAAGAGGGACATATCATTAAACCGCCTACAACAGTTTAAGGTATGCTATAATTGTGGAAAGAAGGACATATCGCTCGAGATTATGCGATATCGAAAACCTAGTGCGGGGCGGTGACTCAAAAGGATGTCCCGAAAAAGTCAAAGTCAACGATTCTGGAAGAGCGTTTGTCGTGACCGGGTCAAAATACGAGGAACCCGAACGAAGTTAGCACGGGTTAGTTAATTATAAATTCTTGCGATGTTTATACCTTACTAGATCTGGTTCTACCCATTCTTTATCTCTCTTGCTTGCGCTCAACGTTTGAACTTGACTACGGAGAAATTAGACTTTGACCTATTTATGGAGACTCAGTTAGAGAAACTTTCATTACATCCAAAGTTTAAAAATCTTGTTTGATTCAAGTTGGCACCATTACTTACCCATTGACCTTATCTCTTTAAAGATACTTGCTTTTGGGGATTGATTGGTTAACTACTCATCATGCCAAAATTGATTGCTTTTGTAAGGTTGTTAGTTTTATATTCCTAAGCAACTTTGTTATTCGAACTCAAGCAGTCAAACCATTGTAGTCAAACATTTTCATATCAAGCCATGAAGTCATTCGTTTATTACGGATGTCAAGTTTTCTTAGTCCATGTTATGGATTTGAATAAAGACACGTCAGATTTGAATAATATTCTTGTTGTTATTGATTTTCTGACGTATTTCTGAAGAATTTATTGGCTTACTCCCAAAGACTGATATTAAATTTTGTATCGACTTTGAACCCGGTACAAAACTCATTTCTAAAATCTCATATCGAATGGCTCCTATTGAACTTCAGGAGTTAAAAATTCAACTATAGAATTTGGTACATGAGCCTTTATCTTGTGACTTCCTTTGTGGAATTCACCTAAGCCAGACTCTCTGTAAGGGACGTCATATTCGTGCGATAGTAAACTGATAGGTGTCATTGTGACGTGCTATCCAAGGTTGGGATATGAGTCGCAGCTTGAGAACAACCTAAGTCGATGTCGAAATCGTAGTTTTCTAGGCTTAGTTGGTTATTATCGGAGATACGTTGAAGGATATTCTCGAATCGCTATTCCATTAACGTAGCTAACTTCGTAGAGATACAAAATTCGAATGGAGCAAGGAATGTGGGAAGAGCTTGAAGAACTCAAGAGAGACTCATTTCAAAGACATGTTACGACCATGCCATCCTGGAAAAAGCGAACGTGGTAGGTGACGCGTGTTGAGTAGAAGATCGTATACAAGTCTGAGTGCGATGTTGTCAAAGACTAATTTAGATATAATATAAAATAATAGAAATGGAGATGAAAACTCTAGGTACCCACGTGATGATATCTGATGCGTGATGATATCTGAGTATAATCGACTTTAATCGATAAAGTTAAAGCTGTTCAAGCTACACACCGGAGCTGATGAATTTGAAGAAGGAGGTGCAAGAAGTTGTTATTTTAAAAGCGAGAATCGGTGAGGTGAGGAAAGCTCAAACCTTCGATTTATTAATCCATTTGAAATTCTCGATCGAATAGGAACTGTGGCCTATAGACTCATTTTACCACCAAGTATGACGCGTGTTCATAACGTTTTTCACGTATCGATGTTACGTAAATATGTGGACGACCCGAAACACGTCATTGAGTTAGAACCGGACGAGATAGCCGAAGACTTAACGTATGAGGAGGTACCTGTCAAGATCTTGGATAGGAAGGAGCATGTCCTACGCCAAGAAAGGTCATACCACAAGTTAAAGTTTTGTGGAGGAATCATGCTATAGAGGAAATGACACGGAATTGGAAACGGAAATGAAAGCGAGGTATCCTCATCTTTTGAAACACCAGTATCGTCGTCGTCAATTTCGAGGACGAAATTTCATAAGGAGGGAGGTTGTAAGACCCCAAATTTTTTAAATAAAAGGAATTTCCTTTATTTATTATTTTGAAATAGTAAGGGTTGATTTGATTAATGTGGATAGTTAAGGGTTAAATACGCAAATATTTCAAAATAAGCAAGTGGTTATAAAATATTCATTGTTGTCGGGAATATTCGTTTGGTCGTGGAATATTAAATCTTGTCGGGGAATATTAAATGCGACAGTAGCTGAACCATGTGTGGGCCCCATAACTGAAGCGATTGGATGAAGAAAACGATAAATATAAGTTGGTTAAAAATAACGGCGTAGTTATTACTGATTAAGACCATTGGAATACCCGTTGGTTAAAATACGATGTCGGCGTGGTTGCATGCAGAGTAGCACCAGTATTACACTGATGTTGTTGAATTATTGATCCTTACGTAAGATGGCACTACTCAATAATTTTCACGATGAGTTCTTTATTCAATATTTTATTTTATTGATTCAATAATTCTTTGCGTTGATATTTTATATTATTGTTGTTCAATAATTGTCATTTTACAAATATTTCCCATTATCGGATCAATAATTCATATTATTTGAATAATATTATTAGATAGCATTATTGGCAATGTCTAGAAAGTTACGTCTCAAGGAGAGGTTTGGTCACCTAATTGCGCCGCCAAGAAGAAGAAATTCTTATTGAAAGCCCCTCTTTCTGAGGAAATTTGGTTGTCATAAATGTGATTACGTAATATTATTTGTGAATAATTAATTATTGATTCATATGATAAGGAAATATTTATTTTATATGAATATAAATGATGGATTTATTTATGTGGTTATTAATGAAGGAATTAATCTTTGAGATGTTTTATTTGTATTTTGTCCGGATTGGAGGTATTAAAAGATCAAATCGGTGTTATTACTGACTTTATTGTGTGAGTTATAATATTTAATCCGACCGTTGGATCGTTGTAATTTTTGGATATGTTATACATATATAAGTTGAGTATATGTCCACAAATTTTGAACCGTTAAAGATGAGTAGTATAATTTATTATGAATTTTAAGAGGTGACCGATTGAAATTAGGTTATAAATGATTTTGATGGAAAATTCTAGAATTGGTGGGCCCCACTTATGGTTGGTGAAAAAATGTACTGAATTTTATTTCAAATGTGGTGGGTGGCAATAGTAGCGAGTAAAAAACCATCGTGTGGCAGTCAAGTCTGCTTTTGGCGGGCTAACATTTTCCTATAAATAGAGGGCTAAGTTAGAATTGAAAATCACACCGTAAACAAAGTTTTCTCTCTTTTCTCTATATTATTGAGCGTATTTTGTGAGTATTTAGATACTTTGAGAGTTCTTTATTCGGATCAAGTTTCATTCAAAGATCACTTGAGCCTTTCCTTTCCTTCCGGAAAATGATTCTTTGAGGTAAGGGATATTATTTTTTTTCAGTAATGATATTATTTCTTCAATATCATTATCTTTGAAATGTTGATCCGAGGTTTTTATCAAATTTGGAACTTTTTCATGTCGGGGTTACTATTCATGAGTTACTATTCACGAGTTACTATTCATGAGTTACTATTCACGAGTTACTATTCACGAGTACTATTCATGAAAGCGTGAAAATGTTTTTTTGTGGAATTTCTATCTTTTGGTGTAGAAAGTTACTATTCACGATATCGGACTATTCACGATATCTGACTATTCACGATACTAACCACTATTCATCGAAAAATAAAATTTCTTCTTTTCGTCCAAAATATCTATTACGGATACTAGCTCGATTGTATCCATGTTTTGATCATTCTTGAATTTTACACCACTATGATTATTTTTGAGGTATTGTTGGACATGGATAAAACAAAGTACTAATCCTTAATCCTTAATCCTTGTCATTTTGTTTCACCGGATTCGTTCTTTAAAAATATTTTCATCATCCTCGATCTTAAATGATGATATTATTGAATATCTTTGGCTCAGAGTGCAAAAGATGAGCGGTGTTTAAATGAACATGATCGATCGATGAATATCTTTGGCTCAGTAGTGCAAAGATGAATAGGTGTTTAAATGAACATGATGATCGATGAATATCTTTGGCCTTTAGTGCAAAGATGAACAGTGTTGAGATGAACATGACCGATTGATGAATATCTTTGGCTGTAGTGCAAAGATGAATATTTGATTTGAGATGAATATTGATTGATGTTACGAGGATAAAATATTGATGATGGACCGTTAAATTCATAGATTATAGTTGATTTCATTCTCTACGTAACTCTTCTATGAATTATTATTTCACCTGCGAATATTGATCTCGAAACTTGTTGTCTATTGTATTCTATCGTGATTTTTCCTGTTGAGACTAACGATAATTTGTTGTATATTATCTTAGTCATAACATTCTTCTTGGGCTAGTTGAGCTCACCCTTTTCCTTGTTGTTCCATTTTTCTTCTCGGAGGCGAGAATGTAATGCGTAGTACTAGTCGGGGTATGGAATGAAGGTTCTAGAGAGAGTTGTTTAGTAGTCCTTACCATTATTGTAAAATAATGTATCAATAAATGTGATGAGGATTTATTTGAGTATAAATATTGTCTAGAAGATAATATTTGTATTTAAACTCACAGCTTTTATTGTTGTGATAATAAAGTTGTAGTTGTTTCGTACCATGTATTTGGCGACTTCGTAATGGGTTGGATGGAATGGACCTATTTTTTGGGGTCGCACACATTGATGAGGATGATTGATCTCATGATCATTTGTGTGGAGACACTAAAGCAAGTATGTAGGTGCTTATTAGAGAATAAGTTCATTTGAACGTGGCTCGCTAAGGAATACCTAATGGAGTTTTATTTGCTGTCAATAGGAATTCTGTAGTGATAGTAGTACAAGTAATCCTTGACTTTGAGATCATCATAGTATCTTGTGTATGATGAGTTATACTTTGACTTATTCCTTAAGACCCTTAGGTATATCAAAGGGTATGCTTGGGTATAATAAGTTGTACATGGAGATAATGTATGATCAATAAAGAATCTACCACTTCTAATAAAAGAAGAGAATGTCCTATGTGATTCGATAAATGACAACCCAAAGAGTCCTTGGCGGCGTAATGAAATTAGAAAGGAGTTTCTAATTTGCATTATTTGAGTTGTGCATTTAAGGATCGAAATACATATAATTAAATAAAATAAGACTTGACAAAGAATTCCATGTCTTATATTTAATTGGGACATCAGATGGTGGAAGGATTGAATTGTGCAGTAACTATTCACTCAAAGGTTCTTTTTATGATTAATGTTGAAATCTATATTATCCGGAAAGTCGTTGATCGCTAGGAGGCTTATCCCTATTGTAGAATAAATATTATTTATTTAAATAAATTAATTGTTTAATTTATTTATTTAAATAAGATTAGAATTGTTCTAATTGATTTATTCACAACCTGGTTAATATATGGAGAACCTAAAGGGTCACACCATAAAAGGAAGAATAATTATTTAAGAAGTTAATGGCATAATCGTAATAATATATGTATGTATATTTAATTTAATCTATGGTGATAGAATAAATTAAATAGCTTAATATTTATTATTTAATATTTTAGAAATATTAAATATAAATTAATAAGAGGAGTCTTATTAATATTATTACAATTATTATTATTTTTAATTTCTAAAAGAGTTTAGGAATTAATTTAATATAAGTACTCTCATTTATTCCTAATAGGATTAGGAGGGAAAATTAGTTAAAGGAGTTTAATTAATTGTCCCTAATAAGATTAGAGAGCCCATTTAATTAAAAGAGTTTAATTAAATAATACCTTATTTTTATTAAATAAGGTTACCTGATATCTTTATAAGAGGAGTCTTATATCAGATATCAGATGTACGTAATAATTCCAATTTGTTGGAGAGTACACCCTTTCTATAGAGATAGAAAACTAGGGTTTGAGCCAATACCCCTTCTTCTTAAATTCCTATTCTTTCTTGGTGGATCACCTCTAGAGGCCAAACACATGGGTGGCTAACGTTGATCAAAGGAAGGAACCAAACCCGGTGGATTCAAGTTGAACGCGAAAAGGATTGGAGGTGAACTTGTACCTGAGGAAGCTCGATCTTCAAGGGTATGATTTTATTCTTTATCTTTTCGTTTAATTAATAATTGTGCATAAAGGATGATCCGGGTTTATGGTTTGTAAATTTTTTTAAACTCTGATTTTTACACGTTTTCGCATTTTTATGCAATTTGATTGCGCTCATGAATATTACAAACCCAACACCTTTTATGCCATATACTCACAAACAGCTGGAGATTGGAGATTGTAATAATCATTCATTTCTTGAACAGTAAACGACACCATTTTACCACGGACGAATGCAAAAAATGGTGATTTATCTGGTGCATTGGTATAAAACTCTTTCACTAAAGCCACCACTGCTGCTTCTGGTAGTTCGGTAAACGCCCCCCATCCCCTGTCTATTATCTAGTGGCCCATCTCACCATTAAACTCATCGAGGCTTAGTCCATGCTCCTAAATAAGGGATTTAGAGGCTAAGTATTTAAATCTGGTCATCGCCTCATAAGTTATAAATTTCCTTATATAAAACTGTCGGATGGGGGTGGACGATCCCTCACCCCATTTTCTTTTTAATGCTTTTGGCGTCATTGTGTATGTCATTGAATTGTAGTTCCAAACTTATCAAAACGTTCACAGGTCAGTTTACCCTCAAATCTCAGTTGTCTCAATGAATCCCCCCATTATAGTGTCTAGAATGTATCCATGTAGTCGACTGTTGAAACCAATATAACTAGGAACCGTGCCAATCACTCTATGGATACCTTATGTGCACTAAATTGTATGTTCAAAATTTCCCCAACCTTAGTGTTCAACCTAACTTGCGAGTCACAAAGCAGTGTATAGAATTATACATGATCAAATGCAATAATTACCAATAACAAACATTTTATAGTTGAAGTAATTAGTCTAGCAATGAAAATCCCTACTCACACTTCCAACTTACCCAAATCAAATGAACAAGTGTCCAAATAGGCAAAGTATATGGGTTTACTTAATGAGATGTCTGATGATCGACCACAACCCTAATGAATTTACCCAATTTCATGTAGAATGATTCAAGCCGAGAGGAAGGCTGGAAGCACTTGAAGCCCTAGTTTGGGTTAAGTCATTCATGAAATTTGAGAACTAGAGATCCCTTAAATCTGTGCGCAGTGATTTGGGCCAAAAATTTAGTTGAATTTGGTTCAACATCGAGATGGGGGTTGGTACTGGTGTGTGTGTGTTTGGAATGAAAAGGAAGTGTTTTACGTCGAATGAAAAAAGAATTTTAAAAACTGAAAACTGTGATTTGCGTCGGGGCAAGGATTTTTGATCAGTAAACTTCGTCGGAGCGAGGTTTAACAGAGGAGTCTGCAATTAGGTGTGATAAAAAGCCTGCTGGGGTGAAGTCTGGTACAGAGCTCTGCGCCTAGGCACAATTTTATTTGTTAATTTCTCTACTAGGGCGCATATACTGTTTTCCTAAAAAAATTTCTTTTGCTTTCGGATCCACTTAATTGCTTAGAACACTAATCATACTTCCATTTACTTGTTTCCTCATGTTTTTTTATGTAAATTACTCTCCACATACTAATCTACTCATATGCGCACTGCCATCATCCTTTCAAAACCTTACCTAATGGTTGTCTCGTGATTTACTCTTGTGAATGTCAATCTCAACCTTGAAATGATGATGATTAAATTGGATTAGGGTTCATGTGGAGAATGAATAAGAAAAGTTGTACCACAACAATATTATTCTAAACTTACTACAAATTTTCTAGGTGTGAAATTAAAAGAAAAACTAAATACTTATTGGGTTGCCTCTCATCAAGCGCTTGATTTTAAGTCTTTCATCCTGAATACTACCTGTTTTTATGGTGAATCCGCGAGAGTGATAGAGGTCTTGTGTCGATCCACAATTCCACCCCAGTAATGTTTTAATTGATGTGCGTTTACTTTAAATGTTTTGTCTTGATTTCGACCAACTAATTCAACGGTGGCATGGGGAAATACTTTTTTGATTATAAATGGGTCTGACTAACGTGATTTGAGTTTTCCCGAAAATAGTTTCAACCTGGAATTGTAGAGTAGCTCGGTTTGACTAGGTTCAAGCTTTCGATCTATAATTTTCTTATCATGCCACCGTTTGATTTTCCATTTGTACAGCTTTGCATTTTCATGCAATTGAAGGTGAAACTCTTCCATCTCATTGAGTTGTAACAATCTTTTCTCTCCTGCTGCATTCAAGTCGAAATTTAATTTCTGAATAGCCCAATATGCATTTTGTTCTAACTCCACGGGAAGATGTCCAGCTTTTCCATACACCAATCGATATGGTGACATCCCAATCGGTATTTTATATGTTTTTCGGTATGCCCACAGTGCGTCGTCCAATTTAATTGACCAATCCTTCCGATTCGGGTTCACCATTTTTTCCAAAAGACGCTTCACTAATGATCGCACGAGGTGTACCAAATCTAGTGAATATGTTCTTCTAAAGAAACTTGAGGACTACCTTAGCATCGTTGGTGGGTAATGTGGATGCTTCGACCCATTTTGAAATATAGTCTACCGCAACCAGAATGTGCTCATTGTTAAATGACATGGGGAAGGTGTAAGACCCCAACTTTTATGAATAAAGATTTAATTTTCTCTAAATATCATTTTGAGTAATAAGGTGTGGATTTGATATAATGTTATGGTTGTGAGTAATATTTAAGAATTTTGCAAAGTAAACAAGTTGTTATAAAATATTCGTTTGGTCGGGGAATATTCGTACGACGACACAATCATTGGTGTACCCCACAACGGAATTACTGTCGGAGTTAGAAAACGACAGAAATAACTTTTTATAAAAATAATGGCAAAAGTTTTACCGATAACTTTTGAAATACCCGGTGGTAAAAGTACAGTAATACGCGTGGTTGCATAGTAGCACACAGTATTGTATATTATCTTTATTGATGCTTACGTGAGAAGTCACTCAGTTTTATTCAATTATTGCAACAGTAGTTGTTGCATAGTAACTCATATTATTGATGCAATTATTGTCACAGTATCATCTGCACAATATTTTATATTATTAAATCAATAATTGAGACGACAAAAATTATTCATATTATTATTTGCATTATTGACGATGTTTAGAAAGTTGTGTCGAGGAAAGGGGTTTGGTCACCTAATTGAGAGCCAATAAGGAGAAGTCCTTATCGGAAAGCCCCATCTTTCCTGGAAATGATCTAGTTGTTAATATTGTGAGTTATAATATTAATAATAAATGTTATTAAAAATGTGTTTTGTGAAGCCAAATGAATTGAGATAAATAGAGGGATATTTTATGAAGTATTTGTTGTAAATTTTATTTATTACATAGACCCTCAGTTACCCATTTTTCAAAACTGCCGGTAGAAAGTTATCTAAGTTTTGTTATATATATAAATATACATACATATATATATATATAGGGTCCGGTTCCTGTAAGGGCTCCCGTACTTTCTTAAAATGCGGACTTTTTTTTTGATTTTTTTTTTAAAAAAACAACTAAAAAAAGTTTAATATTTTATGGAACTGAAATTTTTTCATAATACAGTGTTTTGGATGTGATTTGGATACGTATAACAAAACAGGTCTGTGCAGACTGTACATATATTTTTTTGGTATAGGTATCCAAATCACGCCCAAAACATTGTATTATGAAAAAAATTCCAGTTCCATAAAATATTAAACTTTTTTTTTAGTTGTTTTAAAAAAAAGCAAAAAAAAAAGTCCGCATTTTAAGAAAGTAAGGGAGCCCTCACCTGATCGGTTCTGTATATATATATTTTGGCCCCTTTTTTTAATTTTATACAACAAATTATGCCAAATTAAATTGTTCTAAACACATATCAACATACATATCAAATTAAAATAATTAATAATTCGCATAAAGGTTTGGCTTTGATACCATTGTTAGGTTTGTAATATTCATGAACGCAATCATATTGCACAAAATAAGTGGAAGCATGGAAAATCAGAGTTTTAAAATTTTACAAACCATATACCGGATCTTCCTTTATGCATAATTATTAATTTAACGAAAATATGAAGAACAAGAATCATACCCTTGAAGATTTGAGCTTCCTCAGGTACAAGTTTACCTCCAATCTTTTTCGTATTCAACTTAAATCCACCATGTTTGGTTCCTTCCTTTGATCAACGTTAGCCACCCAAGTGTTTGGCCTCTAGAGGTGATCCACCAAGAAAGAAGAAGGATTCAAGAATATGGGTATTTGGCAAAACCCTAGTTTTTCTATCTCTCATAGAAAATGGTGTACTCTCCCAACTATTGGAATTACGTATTCACGTGTTTTGTGAAAGTGTCAACCAACCTCACCCATAAAAAGACTCCTCTTATGTATAGATGTGAGCAACCCTCCTTAACAATTAAAGAATTGGGTTTTATTTTAATTAATTAAACTCCTTTAATTAATTAGGCTCTTAATCTTAATAGGAATAATTATTTAAACTCTTTTAATTAATTAGCCTCCTAATCTCATTAGGATATATGAGAGTATTTTTATTAATTAATTCACAAACTCATTTAGGAATTAAATAATAATAATAGTAATGATAAGTGGGTTTTATACCTACTTATTGAATATAAATTCACGAGAACTATGCCCATCTCAAGTACATTTTAGTGTGTTTTAAGTTGCATTTCATAATATTTTGCATTGCATATATTGAGAACTCCTTTGGTGCAAAAGTGCAAGAAATGGCATGAGCTCGGCATTGCTAGATGGCAGGTGATCAATGAAGGCACAACATGAGGTTCGAGTGAACAAAAGAGCTAAGCAGTGGTGAACAAAAGAGCAAAAGTTGCATGTTAAAGCATCAAGAAGTGACATGACACGTAGCTGTAGTAAAGCCGAGAATTCAAATCGCAGGTTGCGTGGCTATACAGGCTTTAACACACGCGCCCGCGTAAGCAACCGAACAAAGCCTACTTTACACACACGCGCCCGCGCGGTGATTACAAAGGGGACTCGCGTGCCCGCGCGCGTCATCTGCAACTGCTAATTGACTTTATTTAAAATTGGAAATTGGAAGCGTAACCGAGTAGGGGGGTTCAACTAGGGCTTATATATTAGACATATATCAGTTGTAAAGGGGAGATACCACCCCTTGGGGATCAATAAGCTATCATTATTTGATTTCTTCTTTTTAATTTAGATATTAGATTAGAGTAGTGATTTCTAGAGTTGATGAGATTGAAGACTTGAAGCAATTGGGAAGCATCAGAGATTCTATCTTGGAGCAGGAGAACAGATTTGCACTTCAATTTTCTACTTTTATCCTCTCTTTGCTTCTTATTTGTAATCTTATGATGTTTATTAAATATGTGGATGATAGATTTGATTCAACTATGATTTAAACTCTATTCTGAGATTGCAATGGATTCTATGAATTAGTTTATTCTAATATATTTCATTGTTAACCTTATTGATTGCTATAAGATTGTCTATTTAGATTCATGTTATTTGCTTAGTTGATTGGCCATCAATTACTGTGATAATCCATATGGACTCTAGAGACGATGTATAGGTTTGGATCTGATGATCTTAATAGTTTATGATGATATATTCTATATTGTGATGGGATGTATGATTTGTGTTTAGGATAGACATATACCGAAGCACCATTCATAGTCAATTGAGAACTTGGGCTTAAACCCTAATTATTTGTAAATCAAATAGACATATAGTGGTTTAGGTAATGTGGGTGTTCATGTGTATTCTATCAACTGTGGATTACATGTGATATGTGTATGGTACATTGAGAGATAGCTATACTTTACTTTCGTGTTCTTGACTAACAATCCGGTACAATTAGTTTGGCTTAACATGAAATGTGTGGATTTGAATGAGTTAATAGATGAAATTGTGATCTCAGGTCTTCATTATCTAGTCTCACTCCAGGAATAGTTAGGTTTATTTAATTACATAGTTTACATATAAAATATCACATCATTCGTTTAAATAAGGCTGAAATAGTTATGAGCTAGTGTTTGGTGAATTTTATTAGTTAATTCTCCGTGGGAACGATACTTTACTTACTCTTTATTACTTGTTGACCGTGTATACTTGCACGCATATATTGATCAGTAAAACGACCAACAAGTAACAATAATAATAAGACTCCTCTTATTAATTTATATTTAATATTTCCAAAATATTAAATAATAAATATTAAGCTATTTAATTTATTCCATCACCATAGATTAAATTAAATATACTTAACTTATTATTACGATTATGCCATTTACTTCTTAAATAATTATTCTTCCTTTTATGGCGTGACCCTTTAGGTTCTCCATATTAAACCGGTTGTGAATAAATCAATTAGAACAATTCCAATCTTATTTAAATAAATAAATTAAAATATTAATTTATTTAAATAAATAATATTTATTCTACAATAGAGATAAGTCTCCCTAGCGATTAACGACTTTCCAGATAATATAGATTTCAACATTAATCATAAAAGAACCTTTGAATAAATAGTTATCATACAATTCAATCATTCCACCATACAATGTCCCAATTAAATATAAGACATGGAATTACTGTCAAGTCTTATTTTATTTAATTATATGTATTTTGATCCTTAAATGTACAACTCTAAATAATGCAAATTAGAAACTCTTTTCTAATTTCATTCTGCTTTGGCCAAGGACTACTTGGTTGTCATTTATCGAATCACATAGGACATTTCTCTTCTTTTATTAGAAGTGGTAGATTCTTTGTTGATCATACATTATCTCTATGTACAACTTATTATACCCAAGCATACCCTTTGATATACCCTAAAGGTCTTAAGGAATAAGTCAAAGTATAACTCATCATACACAAAATACTATGATGATCTAAAGTCCAAGGATCACTTGTCAGTTCAACGGTCATAATATCAAATACATAAGTTCCAAAACAATATTCCCTTCCCAAGTTCTTTATAACCAATACATAAGTTCTTTGTCATAATAGCAAATACATTACAACATTAAACCTATACTATTATATAGATAGGTTCAACTGATGCCCCGCTTTTTAGCCATTCCTTTCTTTCACGGATCCTTGATCTGCCTTCGGCCTTATCGCATTTATATGGTTCAAGCAAGAGTGAGCATAACTAGCTCAGCAAGTACAATAATTCCAATTAAATATCATGCTTGAAACATAGGAATCGTATATCTTCAATAATTGAACAATAGTTACGAAGTACTATTGATAATTCAAAATAGCACTTCTTTTCCTTCAAAATGTTTCACAATGAATAGCATTCATTAAACATATAAATTGGTCTAAGACCTTGAGCATTTCATACTTTCTTTGAAAAGGACAACCCAGTATTAAGTTCGTAAGTCCGACATATCTTGCGAGCACGTCTAGGTGATCAGCCTATAGTACTCTATGTTGATCAACACTACATTCTTTGAACGTATGTTTGTTTAAGTGATGGCAACCTCACGTGCCTGTCGTTTGACGATAAAACATTTTAGCATACTCATTCTTCATTTAAAAACCACACCAACATAGTTTGGTAAAACATTGCAAATACTTTGATAGATTATAAGAAATCCAACTTATCATAAGTTTAGCCGAAAGAATTGGCTTTGACTTCATCATACATCAATTCATGCGTAAGAATACATGAATCCCAAAGCTTGTCCAGATTGAACTAAAACAGGGGTTAGAACAGTTGCCTTCAGCGTCTGCTACTATTATTACATGTTCATTTTAAGTCTTTAAGGTCTCTACAGTCGAAGATCACATAACATAACACATTAAGTCATGAATAAACATACATGATTCCTAATGAATCTTACCCTTCTTCTCAATCTAATCATGTATTAGATTATTTATTATTGGTTCCGGCTTATCATATTACATTGTCATTATGTTCATGTTCGATTGATTATCTTCAACCTTTAGTTATCATACCTATGGTTTAACTGTAAGACCCCAACTTTTATGAATAAAGATTAATTTTTCTCGAAATATATTTTTGAATATTATGGTGTGAATTTGATATAATGTTATAGTTGTGGGTATTATTTACAAATTTTGCAAAGTAAGCAAGTAGTTATATAATATTCAATTGGTCGGGGAATATTCGTTTTATCAAGGAATATTCGTACGATGGCATAATCATTGGTGGACCCCACAACGAAAGTATTGTCGTATTTAGAAAACGACAAAATTATCTTTTTATAAAAATAACGGCGAAAGTTTTACCGTTAAACTGTTGAACTACCATGTGGTAAAAGAACAGTAATACGCGTGGTTGCATAGTAGCACACGATATTGATTATTGATGTTTACGTGAGAAGTCACTCAGTTATACTCAAATTATTATTTCCAATATTGACAATATCTAGAAAGTTCTATCAAGGAGAGGTTTGGTCACCTAATTATGCGCCAATAGGGAGAAATCCTTATCAGAAAGCCCCCTCTTTCCTGGGAATGATCTGGTTGTTAAATATTGTGAGTTATAATATTAATGATGAATAATTTCGTGTTAATTAAAGATGAAATTGATATTTCCATTGTGTTGGGATTATTAGTGTTAGTGGAAATCGACATATATTCCGATAATAATTGATGTCTGGAGGTTATATTGACCAATCGGGTAATTAATTGGATAAAGGAGCAATTAATTGCTATTAATTCACATGCTTATAACTGTTTGTTCACATGTGTGTACTATTGATTCACATGCATGTACTATTAGGGGAGGTGGTGCAAGATTGATAATACTTACATGACTAAATTAAAAATGGAGGTATAGATGAAGGTACTATACTGTAATTATTTTTTTTCACATGTATAGAACTATTGATTCACATGATTGTACTATTGATTCACATGATGTACTATTAGGGGAGGTGATACAAGTTTGATAATACTTGCAGGGCTAAATTAAAAATGAAGGAAAAGATGAAGGTATTATACTGTAATATTTCGAGCCCCAAAACGTGCAATTATCGAAACTATATTTTTCTATAAATAGAAGCTCATTCTTCTTTCATTCTCACCAATTCACTAAGACTCACAAGAGCAATTATAGAGGGAGAAGCTTTAGAGAAAAGTAAAAGAGAAGTCTGCTACCTCACTATTCCAGTATCTAGTCTTCTTCAGAGATAAGGGATATTATTTTGTTCAATATTCATAGGAATAATATTTTCTTCCATACTCTATAGTATGTGAGTAATATTATTTCGTCTCGTATTCCTAATTATACCCTCATTTTGATAAAGTATTGCTTCTATATTCCGTAAAATTAGTTGAATATCCTTGAAATTTGCGATTCATCTAGTATCGTTTCATAAGGATATTTTCTGCACATTCTTGTTAAATTTGAAGTTTTTCATGCCGCAGTACTTTCTATGAGTAGTATTTATTTTTACAGTACTATTCACAAATTACTATTCATGGGTACTATTCACAAATTACTATTTATGAGTACTATTCACAAATTACTATTCACAGAGTACTATTTCCAAAGTACTATTCACGGGGTACTATTCCCGAAGTACTATTCACTCGGGGAATTATTCATGACAAAAATTGATTTTTTTTGTTGTCCAAATCATTTTTGATATAATATTATTCTTGAATTTTACTCCACAAAGCAGTATCATGTTGACAATTTGGACATTATTGAATTCTGGATAAATTAAATTATAAATCTTTAAAAATTTATCTTTTGTTTTCTTTTAATTGAATTCTTATATCATTGTCATCATCCTCATGCTTATATTGTGATAAAAGTCATATGTGGCTTGCGTGCATAGATGTACTATTGATTGGTATAATTGTGACCAAGAATTATTCGGTATAATCATGACCCGTAATGTTATAAATGATGTGGTAAAAGTCCTCATTGGCCTGTAGTGTATTGTTGGACAGTTGTTGGTATGATTATAACCAGAGATTATTCGGTATAATCATGACCATTGATGATTACATGAATATCCTTGGCCGTGGTGCAGGGATGATTCGATGATGTGGTTTTTTTATTAAGCTGAGTCTCAGCGATAAAGTTGATGGAAAACCTTTTTAAATCATAGAAGATAGTAGATATCATGCTCTACTTGACTCTTCTAATGGATTGTTTGTTCCGTTGCAGTTAAACTTGATGTTTATTATATTTTATCAGTTTAACACTATTGAAAGCTAACGATAATTTATTCTGCATTACCTTAGTCATAATATTTCTTACTGGGCTAATTGAGCTCACCCTTTGTTTTCATTATTCTCTTCAGGAAATGAGAATATAGATGTGACGGTCCAGATGTTTTCATTAGTAGTCCTCATTATTCAGTGAAATAGTGTGATAATAAATGTAATAAGAACTCCATTTGAGTGTGAATACAGTCTAAAAGACAATAATCGTATTAAAACTCTCAGCTTATATTTTGTCGTATTTTACACGACAGTTGTATAATTAAGTTGTATTTGAATTTTGTACCATGTATTTTGGCGACTCAAGATGGGTGATGTATACCTATTTTAGGGGCGTCACAGTTGGTATCAAAGCTTAGGGATATGATCCCTGACTGAGATGTGAGACACGAACTACCCGGAGATTCAAGGAGATCGCGGAGAAGTTGGAGTTGAACTTGTACCTATGGAAGATCGTATCTACACAGGTAATTTCTAGTTCTTCGTTTTAATTAATAATATGAATAAAGGATGATCCGGGTAATTGGTTTATGAAAAATTTTAAAAATCTGATTTTGTCATGCTTCTGCTTTATTTTGCAATTTGATTGCAACTTTGATCTTCACAAAACCTTATACTTTGCACTATTAGACATGCCTGATATCTCTATTGGGGATATCTTTCTAACAAATTATACCTTAGAATGAACTTGAACGTTTTGATGTATTCAAGACCCATGGTTCATAAATCCAGACCTTCCCGATGTTTTGACAAGGGCCTTTTTTAATAACCTCTATCATTGGCTTTCTGAACCCCGCATTTGGGTTAATACCAATGACTTACATGTAGATTAGAAGTTTGGTATCTGAATTCAGTGTTTCAAGCCCTTTTCGCTCATTCGCGTAGCACCTTTTTCCCTGATTTGACTTTTCAACTTTTGGGAACTCCATTATAACTCAAATTTGATCAAACAAGAGGGGTGATGACCACCTTGGGTGGCCGCAGGTAGACCCGCGGCTACCATCAGGTATATTTACTCCCCTTCTCTTTCATAAGTCATTTTTAAGTTGAACCAAATAGAAAATTCAAAATTTCCTCTTCAGACCTACTGAGTTCGGGCTGCTTTTTGAAAAATCTGTCACCGTACAAACATTTAAATGTTTTCTTTTCAAGTTTTGATCGTTTGAACGTTAGCTTTTATATAAAATGCTTCCAAACACAATATAGTGAATATGCATGCTCATATGACTTGATAAAAATTATTCAACTTAGTAAATGTTCATATTTTACCATGCTGAATGTATTGATGGACAAAAAATTAACTTTTGAGACAGTCAAATTGGCACCATTTTTGCTAGTTTATTCATCCTATTTGAGGATAAATGAGCACAAGTTTTCAAATAAAACACTCATTGTAATTTGGCTGCCATAGTGGATTTAATTTTGATGTTTTTTCAAGCATATGAGATGTTCATGATTTAATATGTCGTAGTATATATGTATACAAGTGTTTAGAAAGAATAATATTAAAGTTTGGAACACTATAGGAGGGGTTAAGAGCTAAAATGGACAGAGTTTTCTCTCTTTTTTTCCTTTTTTTTCTTTCTTTTTTGGCTAATGGGGGTCTTATCTATAGACCAAAGTAGACGCGGGTCCACCTATGGCTACCCAGGTGGGCATGGACCCTGTGGGTCCTGTTATCTCGAAGTACGTACAATCGGGCCAACCCGCAGTCTGCTCGAACCTTCATAACTTTCAATCCGGGAATCCGATGGAAGTGTGCTATACCTTTACAGAAAGCCCTTGACCAGAGCTACACAATTACATGGGATTTGACATTTTTTGAATCCGAGAAGATGGGTCCATGACCAGATCTTCGAGTCTTCGCAGTCCATCCGTTGAGCTGCCTTATGTTGTTTTCACTCGGGATTGATGTTATGATTCTACATGACTTCTTTTGCAATGATTTGGGTTGAATTGATTTTGAGTTGGCAAAATTACTATTTTGCCTCTTTCGGGGTAGTTTCAGATTTGATGCAATTTTAACTGTCTTTTTTAGGGTTGTCTCTGAGATTGGACTGTCGTTGACTTTTGTCAGTCCTCAGGGTTGTCTCTGAGGTTGGTTTGATTTCCCGGGGTTGGTTTCGATATCCTGAGGTTGTCACCGGGATTGGATTTGATCTCTTTGGCTTGTCATCGGGGTTTGAATTTGATCCCTCGAGGTTCTCATCAGGGCTTGACTTGATCTCTCAGGGTTGTCTTCGAGGCTTGGATTTGATCTCCTGGGGTTGTCGTTGGGGTTTGATTTTGATCTCTCGTGGTTGTCTCCGGGGATTGGATTTTGATTTCTCAAGGTTGTCGTCAGGGCTCGGATTTGATCTCCCGGGGTTATCGCCGGAAGACTGAAAGACGATTCTGCCCTCCTACATGGTTAGTAACATGAATACAAAATTTCTAGTGTCTACATATATTTATACGATTAGTTGTGCCTGGATCGTCAATCCGTGGATTTTTCTTGCTTTAATATATGTGTGTGTGTATATATATATATATTTACCAGTTTGGCCTGGATTACTAGTATGTGGCTCTTTCCTACTTTAATATATATATATATATATATATATATAATCATATATATTTATATTTATCAGTTTGGCATGGATTACTAATATGTGGCTCCTTCCTACTTTAATATATATATATATATATATAACAATCATGCCTGGATTGTAAAGTCGTGGCTTTTTATTACTCTAATATATATAAGTAATATATATTAATTGTTTACTGTTATTAAATATCAGTTTTAATTGTTCATTCAATGTAAAGCTGTAATATTTGTGTTTGTGGACTAGATTTATCTAAATCTAGCCATATCTAACTCTTAACTGGTTCAAAAATTATAAAACTGGAACCGTTGAACTAGAATGGCTAAGATTTATTTAAATTTAGTTTTCTTTCTAGTTTTGTAAATATTAAGCAACCATGCGACCCTAGATCTGTATCTAGAGGAAGCTAAAAGTTTTGGTTACGCGCATGCAAGGATTTAACTGCTGAATCCTTTGTTTTGCGACGTTTAGGTTTGATATCTGTTGTACAGCTTGCTTGCAAATCATATGTGTGGTACTCAAGCATACTTTGATGGCTTTCATGCACATAAAAAGCTCGACACTTATATGTATATTATTTTTGTCGAAGATGCTTTGCATCTCGAGAATAAAATCAAAATAAGCCGAATACGGAATAAAATGGAAGTATCAAATGCCTTAATTACTATGTGAGCATAAGGGTTTGAAAACCTATTTTCAAAACATCATTTTATATTTCTTGTATTAAAATTGAACTTTATACAAATCAAATCGTTTGTATATAGGTGCAAAAGAGGCATAACACTACTTCCAAATAAAGCACTTAGGCTCAATTAACTGCAACACACACATATTTTAAGTAAATTAGAGAATTGAAAAGACGCGGTAACCGTGTTTTCACGAAAGTCGAGGGGTGCCTAACATCTTTCTCCCGCTTAAGCAAGCTTCCGAACTCTATGAATCCTAATTTCCAAGGCATGTTAAATAGAGTCCAATAATTGGGCCTTTTTGTAAAACTTTTCATAAACTCGGTTGAGTTGGTACAACCATTTCACTCCTACCAACTGGCGGCTCTGTAAAAAATCAATATTTTTAAATTGTCGACATTTCATGTCGAACACTTTTGTCACCCTTTCACACCAAATTCAAACCATATAGAAAACATAAAGGGTAAGAAATATTTAAAAGAGGAATTTTAAAAAAGAAATTTTTCTTGACGTCGATACTAAATAAAAGTACTACTCATTATTAGATTTATTATTTTATAATTTTGAACTAATCATCTCTTTAGTGAATCATCTTAACAAGTAGAACAACTATTACGATAATCACATTTCAATTATTGAATTCAAAAATAGTCTAAATAAATAGATTTACAATTATTTTAAGCATCAAAAATATATTTTATTGCTTTTCAGTTACCCAATTATATATTGAGTTAAACTTTGTTGAAACTTGAAAGTATATTGGACTGGAATCATATCTCAAATAATGAAACAAAAACATACAAAGTTCAAAATTTGAGTCCTTTGTTGTAAATAAACTACACTATTACACTATTATGAGTAGGGGTGACCATGATGCAGTTTAGTGCAGTTTCAAACTCAAACCGCACACGAAACCGCTTATGTGCGATTTGACAAATCTAAAACCGCACATGAAACCGTTTGTGATTGGTACGGTGCAGTTTTGAACCGTGCAGTTTGGTTTCATTTGGTGCAGTTTCGGTTCCAAAACCAATTAAAATAAAAAAACTGTAAAATAGTTAGCAAAATCATCCACGCAAACGTATTACATAGTGAACACAATCATAGAGCTAATTTAGCAAAATAGTTCCAGACATCAACAATTATATGGTTGATTAATACTATGTTATCACATTTGATTTAGGAAATACCAAGCCACTCTTGATTTGCAAACATAATTGATACTATTCATTCTTCATCATGTAAGACCCCAACTTATTATTAATGAAATTTAATTTTCTCTATTTATTATTTTAAAATAGTAAGGGTTGATTTGATTAATGTGGATAGTTATGGGTAAAATACGCAAATATTTCAAAATAAGCAAGTGGTTATAAAATATTCATTGTTGTTTGGAATATTCGTTTGGTCGTGGAATATTCTTCTTGTGGGAATATTCGTATGCACGACGGTGCGATCTTTATGGGCCCCATAACGAAAAAAGCGATTGGATGAAGAAAACGACAAATATAAGTTATTTAAAAATAGCAACGAAGTTATTACTCAATTATCTTTGTTAAAATACTAAATTGGTTAAAACACAAGAAGATACTGCGGTATTGCACCAATTATTGATTCTTACGTAAAAGGCACTACTCAATAATGGTTACGAGAATTCTCGCTCAAAGATTTTATTGATTTAATAATTGTTGCGTTGATATTTTATATTGTTTGTTGTTTGATAATTGTCATTACACAAAGATTTTTCATTATCAAAGCAATAACTCATATTATCCTCGAATAATATTATTAGATAACATTATTGGCGATGTCTAGAAAGTTCTCATCTAAGGAGAGGTTTGGTCACCTAATTGCTACCAAGATGGAGAAATTCTTATTGAAAGCCCCTCTTCCCTAAAACTGCACGGTTCATCGAATATTATGATTCTCAGTAATATTATTTATGAATAATTAATTATTGATTCATATGATGAGGAAAATATTGATTTTATGTGGATATAGATGGAGAAAATTTTAATGTGACAATTGTTGAAAATTGAAATTTTATCTTTTTCTCGATAAAATAATTCATTTAAATATATTATTATATTTTAATAATATAATAATGGTGATATTTTTACAACGAATGTGGGATATATGAGTATATGAGGAGGAAGAGTATTTTGTTGCATTAAATGTTTAAAACATGTTAAACATGTCTTGTGGACCCCATTTATTGGATCGAAATTTGATTATAAATTTTATAAAATCGCTTCGTTTGTAGATTTTTATTCAATTTCAGCTTTGGAATTTGAAATACTCTTCAAAGAAGTTGTAGAAATTGAATTTTCTATAACGAGAGTTGAGAGATTCAATTTTCCGACAAAAAGGGCTATTTATTATGAATTATTGAAGTTCAAGTTCAAAATAATTGATTTTGGAAGTTTTAATTATTTTATTTAGAAAAACGTTTTTGTTATTTATGGACATGTGTTAGGTGTTTGAGATCAGCTTGTAGGATGGCGTAGAAGATTTATTATATATATTAATATTATATTAAATTTTCACGCTTTAATGTTCTAAGTATTTTCCTATAAATAGGGTCTTTAGGTTAGAATTGAAAATCACACCGTAAATCAAGTTTTCTCTCTCTATATTATCGAGCGTATTCTTGTGAGTATTTTGAGTATATTTTGAGTATTGCTATACTGGTGCAAGTTCAAGTCATAGCCTATATCCTGTGTTTCAAATTTTTAAGACTTGATCTTTCAAGTAAGGGATATTATTATTTTTCGTAATGATATTATTTCTTCAATATCATTATCTTTGAAATATTGATCCGAAGTTTTTATCAAATTTGGAACTTTTGGTGTCTGAGTTACTATTCACGATACTGGCACTATTCACGATATCTGATACTATTCATGAATACTGGCACTATTCATCGAAAAATGAAAAATTTTCTTTTCGTCTAAAATATCTATTCGGATACTAGCTTTGATTGTATCCATATTTTGATCATTCTTGAATTTTACACCATTATGATTATTTTGAGGTATTTTTGACGTGGATAAAACAAAGTACGAATCCTTAATCCTTAATCCTTGTCATTTTGTTTCACCGGATTCGCTTTTTTAAAAATATTTTTCATCATCTTCGATCTTAAATGATGATATTATGGAATATCTTTGGCTGTAGTGCAAAGATGAATGATTTCTGAAGAATATCTTTGGCCCGTAGTGCAAAGATGAACAGTGTTTTTAGATGAACATGACTAATCGATGAATATCTTTGGCTCAGAGTGCAAAGATGAATATTTGATTCCGTATATATATCGATTGATGTTACAGGGATAAAAGATAGACGATGAACTTTTAAATTCATACATAAGAGATAGTAGTTTGCATTCTCTACTTAACTCTTCTAATGAATTATTTTTTCCATTGCTATAATATTGATTTAAAATTTGTTGTCTATTGTATTCTATTAGATTTTTCCCTGTTGAAGACTAACGATAATTTGATGTATATTATCTTAGTCATAATATTCTTTACTGGGCTAGTTGAGCTCACCCTTTTCCTTTTTGTTCCATTTTTCTTCTCAGGAGGCGAGAATATAACGAGTACGAGTCGGGGTATGGAATGAAAGTTCTAGAGAGAGTTGTTTAGTAATCCTCACCATTTTTGTAAAATAATGTATCAATAAATGTGATGAGGATTTATTTGAGTATAGATATTGTCTGAAGAAAATATTTGTATTCAAACTCACGCTTTCTTGTTGTAATAATAAAGTTGTAGTTGTTTACGCACCATGTATTGACAACTCGAATGGGTGATGTATACCTATTTTGGGGGCGCCATGATTGGTATTAGAGCTTAGGATATGATCTCCGGCGGAGATCGTGGAATAGAACTAGGAGGGAGAGATAAGTAAATCCTTCCGCTAGTGTGTCCTAAGCTTATTTGTTAGTTGGTCAAGATATAGGATATTATGTGATATATTGATTTCCTTAATTTATCCTTGTTTTATGACAATGTTTGAGAATGTCGAATGAGAATATTAACAATGAAAATGAGACCGTGGAGACGCTTTTGTACTCACCAACGAGGAGAACGTGCAACAGTCGGGCAATGTTCCTCCCGTGAACAACACCAATGAAAGCGTATGATGAACGAGGGATGTTTAGAAGCTTTTTCTGCTCATGCAAAATCGATTTACGGAGACTCGTGTTCAAAATATAGGAGGAAATGATAGCAATTCACGGGTTGTCACAAAATGCAAGCATGCTTCAAAGAGTTGGGACCACTAGAATTTAAGGAAAGCCAGATCCGATCATGGCGGAAACATGTGTCAAGCAAATTACCAAGATATTCGATGTCTTGGGATGCACGGAGAACAGAAGGTTCCATTCGCCACCTTTATGTTCCGTGGCGAGGCGTATTCTACTAGTGGGAGTCCGTGAAGCGCACTCCATCCACCAAGACTCAAGATGTCTTAGGAGACATTTCGAAACTATTTAATGACAAATACTTTCCGAAAGTGTTCCTTATATGAAGGAAGTGGAGTTCATCGATTAGAACAAAACAACACGACGTGTCTCAATGACGAGGCAAATTTGCGAGAGTTATCCAGTTTGCACCTCATTTGGTGGAGAATGAGGAACGTATGACGCGGATGTTTCGAGAAGTTTGAAACCCGGCATACGACAATATCTCATTTCTCATAAATTTTCTCTCTTCGGATGTTGTTAACAGGCTCAATTGTTAGAGCGAGATAACGAGTATGTTCAACCGAGGGACCATAACCGAGGATCGTATCAGGAGATAGCGAGTTAACGTAATAATGATAACCAACGGAGAAAGAAACAGACGGATAAAAATGGTAACCACTCGGTGGTAATCATGGCCATGAAAATAGAAGAAGCGAGTCGAGGGAGATTTTAAAAGGCAAGATTTAACAACGACCATGTGAAGACGACGGTCTTTAAGTGAAGAATCGGGTTCTAAGGGAGGAGAACGACCACCCGGTATATATATAAATGCGGAAAGAGGGACATATCGGTCCAAACGTCCTAACAAAGTTCAAGGTATGCTATAATTGTGGAAAGGAAGGACATATCGCCGAGATTATACGGTGATCAAAACCTAGTTCAATGAGGACGGTGACTCAAAA
This sequence comes from Panax quinquefolius, assembly GCA_020205615.1. Lineage (NCBI taxonomy): Eukaryota > Viridiplantae > Streptophyta > Magnoliopsida > Apiales > Araliaceae > Panax > Panax quinquefolius. The sequence continues at coordinate 20,611,243 of CM035165.1, forward strand.
GATCGTCCCGTAAAAGTCAAAGTCAACGATTTCGGGAAGAAAGTTTGTTGTGACCGGGTCAAAATGCGAGGAACCCAAACGAGGTGATCACGGGTAAGCTATTTATAAATTCTTGCAAAGTTTATACCTTACTAGATACCGGTTCTACCCATTCTTTTATCTCTCTTGCTTGCGCTCAACGTTTGAACTTGACTACGGAGAAATTAGACTTTGACCTATTTATGGAGACTCCAGATTGGGAGAAACTTTCATTACATCCGTTGTTTAGAAATCTTGCTTGATTCAGGTTGGCACTATCACATTACCTGTTAACCTTATTTCTATAGAGATATTTGCTTTTGATGTAATTTTAAGGTTAACTACTCATCATGCCGAAATTGATTACTTTCGTAAGGTTGTTAGTTTTCATATTCTTAAGCAACCTGTTATTCGAATTCAAGCAATCAAACCATTGTAGTCAAACATTTTCATTTCAAGCCATGAAGTCATTCGTTTATTACGGATGTCAAGTTCTTAGTCCATGTTATGGATTTGAATAAAGACACGTCAGATTTGAATAATATTCCTGTTGTTATTAATTTTTCCTGACGTATTTCCTGAAGAATTTCTTGGTTTACTCCCAAAGACTGATATTAAATTTTATATCGACTTTGAACCCGGTACAAAACTCATTTCTAAAATCTCATATTGAATGGATCCTATTGAACTTCGAGAGTTAAAAATTCAACTATAGAATTTGGTACTGAGCCTTTATCTGGTGACTTCCTTTGTGGAATGCACCGCCGAGACTCTCGTAGGGGACACCATATTCGTGCGATAGTAAAACCGATAGGTGTCATTGTAACGTCTTATCCAAGGTTGGGATATGAGTCACGGTTGAGAACAACCTAATTCGATGAATCGAAATACGTAGCTTTCTAGGCTTAGTTGGTTATTATCGGAGATTCGTTGAAGGATATTCTCGAATCGCTATTCCATTAACGCAGCTGACTCGTAGAGATACAAAATTCGAATGGAGCAAGGAATGTGGGAAGAGTTTCGAAGAACTCAAGAGGAGACTCATTTCAGCACATGTTCTGACCATGCCATCCTGGAAAAGCGAACGTGGTAGCTGACGTGTTGAGTAGAAGATCGTATACAAGTACAAGTACGATATTGTCAAAGACTCATTTCGTATAATTTACAAATAATAAAGATGGAGATGAAAACTCTAGGTACCCACGTGATGATATATGAGTATAATCGACTTTAATCGATAAAGTTAAAGTTGTTCAAGCTACACACCGGAGCTGATGAATTTGAGAAAGGAGGTGCAAGAAGTTGTTATTTCAAAAGCGAGAATCGGTGAGGTGAGGAAAGCTCAAACCTTCGATTTATTAATCCATTTGAAATTCTCGATCGAATTGGAACTGTGGCCTATAGACTCGTTTTACCGCCAAGTATGACGTGTGTTCATAACATTTTTCACGTATCGATGTTACGTAAATATGTGGACGACCCGAACCACGTCATTGAGTTAGAACCGGACGATATAGCCGAAGACTTAACGTACGAGGAGGTACCTATCAAAATCTTGGATAGGAAAGAACATGTCCTATGTACCGAGGTTATACCACAGGTTAAAGTTTTGTGGAGAAACCATGCTATTGAGGAAATGACCTGGGAGTTGAAAACAGAAATGAAAGCAAGGTTTTCTCATATTTTCGAAACACCAGGTACGTACGTTAATTTCGAGGGCGAAATTTCATAAGGAGGGGAGGTTGTAAGACCCCAACTTATTATTAATGAAATTTAATTTTCTCTATTTATTATTTTAAAATAGTAAGGGTTGATTTGATTAATGTGGATAGTTATGGGTAAAATACGCAAATATTTCAAAATAAGCAAGTGGTTATAAAATATTCATTGTTGTCGGGGAATATTCGTTTGGTCGTGGAATATTCGTATTTAATGCAGCGCCTCTTTAATGGGCCCCATAACTAAAAAGCGATTGGATGAAGAAAATGACAAATATAAGTTGTTTAAAAATAACAAGAGTTGTTACCATTATTACTGTTAAAACACTTTCAGTAGTTAAAACACACGAAGATTACCTGTATTGCACCAATTATTGATTCTTACGTGAAAGGCACTACTCAATAATAGTTACGTGAATAATTACTGCTTCGATTTTTATTGATTTAATAATTGTCGCGTTGATATTTTATATTGATGTTGTTTCAATAATTGTCATTACACAAGATTTTCATTATCGAAGCAATAATTCATATTATCCTAATAATATTATTAGATAACATTATTGGCAATGTCTAGAAAGTTACGCTCTAAGGAGAGGTTTGGTCACCTAATTGCATGCGCCAAGAAGGAGAAATTCTTATTGAAAGCCCCTCTTCCTGAACCGCCTCGTCACAATATTGTGATTCTCAGTAATATTATTTATGAATAATTAATTATTGATTCATATGATGAGGAAAATATTGATTTTATGTGGATATAGATTGAGAAAATTTTAATGTGACAATTGTTGAAAATTGAAATTTTATCTTTTCCGATAAAATAATTCATTTAAATATATTATTATATTTTAATAATATAATAATGGTGATATTTTTACAACGAATGTGGGATATATGAGTATACGAGGAGGAAGAGTATTTTTGTTGCAATAAATGTTTAAAACATGTTAAACATGTCTCATTGGATCCCATTTATTGATTGAAATTTGATTATAAATTTTGTAAAATCGCTTCGTTTGTGGATTCTATTAATTTTAGTTTGGAATTTGGAAAAACTTTCTTCTGTAAAGTTGTAGAGAATTGAATTTCCTATAAAAACTCGCAAGATTCAAATTTTTTGACAAAAAGGGCTATTTATTATTAATTATTGAATTTCCAAAGCTCCGAAATAATTGATTTTTGTAAGTTTTAATATTTTTATTTAGAAAAACGTTTTTGTTGTTTACGGACATGTGTTAGGTGTTTGAGATCAGCTGGTAGGATGGCGTAGAAGATTTATTATATATATTAATATTATATTAAATTTTCTGCTTTGGTGTTCTAAGTATTTTCCTATAAATAGGGTGCTTAGGTTAGAATTGAAAATCACACCGAAATCAAGTTTTCTCTCTATATTATTATCGTGTATTCTTATGAGTATTTTGAGTATATTTTGAGTATTGTTATATCGATGCAAGTTCAAGTCATAGCCTATATCCTGTTTTTTAATTTAGAAATCGATCTTTCGAGGTAAGGGATATTATTATTTTTCGTAATGATATTATTTCTTCAATATCATTATCTTTGAAATATCGATCCGAAGTTTTTATCAAATTTGGAACTTTTGGTGCTCTGAGTTACTATTCACGATACTGGCACTATTCACGATATCTGATTACTATTCATGAATACTATGCACTATTCATCGAAAAAATGAAAAATTTTCTTTTCGTCCAAAATATCTATTCGGATACTAGCTTTGATTGTATCCATGTTTTGATCATTCTTGAATTTTACACCACTATGATTATTTTTGAGGTATTTTTGGACATGGATAAAACAAAAGTACGAATCCTTAATCCTTAATCCTTGTCATTTTGTTTCACCGGATTCGCTTCTTTAAAAATATTTTTCATCATCTTCGGTCTTAAATGATGATATTATGGAATATCTTTGGCCCAGAGTGCAAAGATGAATGATTTTCAAGAATATCTTTGGCCGTAGTGCAAAAGATGAACAGTGTTTTAGATGAACATGACCAATCGATGAATATCTTTGGCTCAGAGTGCAAAGTCAATATTTGATTCCGATATATATTGATTAATATTACGAGGATAAAAGATAGATGATGAACTTTTAAATTCATACATAGAAGATAGTAGTTTGCATTCTCTACTTAACTCTTCTAATGAATTATTATTTCATTTGTGAATATTGATTTAAAATTTGTTGTCTATTGTATTCTATTAGATTTTTCCTGTTGAAGACTAACGATAATTTGATGTATATTATCTTAGTCATAATATTCTTTACCGGGCTAGTTGAGCTCACCCTTTTCCTTTTGTTCCATTTTTCTTCTCGTGAGGCGAGAATATAACTAGATGCAGTCTGGGTATGGAATGAAAGTTCTAGAGAGAGTTGTTTAGTAATCCTCACCATTTTTGTAAAATAATGTATCAATAAATGTGATGAGGATTTATTTGAGTATAGATATTGTCTAGAAGATAATATTTGTATTCAAACTCACAGTTTTACTGTTGTAATAATAAAGTTGTAGTTGTTTCTGTACCATGTATTGACAACTCAGAATGGGTGATGTATACCTATTTTGGGGACGTCACACATCCAACTCTGCAATATATGTCTCCAAAAATAAAATGAGGAGACTCTTTTATATTAGACAAATTATATATTGTGACACTCCCAAATCCGAGTAGTTCATTCCCACAAGATTTGGTATTCACCTAATAAAAACATTCATGTCTAACTACCCAATCATAATAAAATTTAATAATAAATCTTCCCATGAAAGGATTACATCAATAAGTTCAATAAAATCTCCCAAGTCATATAACCTTTAAATACAAACATCATATTCGGAAAATTAAATAACTTCATCAGAGTAACTAAAAACAAAGTCTGACATTATTAAAAGTCAACATGTTTACAAGTCTTCAATACTTGTTCATCTTTCCTTTCCCTTTACTGGTGCTAGGTACATCAACCTTCTCAACTTTAGCTGTAATAGTTATATAAGCAAGAGTAAGCAAACAATGCTCACTTGAAATGATAATGAATAAAACTTTATAACAACTGCCAAATAATAGGCTCAATAGAACTGAACAATATGCTCTATCAGTGATAATCAAAATCTGAAACATATATCTGAGGGTCATAAGACCACGAACTATGTTCATAGTTATAAGTAATCTTTCAACTTAAACTTTAAAAGTCATAAGACTATAGGGACTCCTCGTACTTGAAATTGACACCTTCAGATAATGTATTATGCACAAACATTTCAACGCTATACGTAAATTATCCCCTATAATAGGGTTGTTCATCTCAGAATTTAGAATACGAGTAATCTCCAAAGTAAGTTTGATTTGGATAAGTTTTAAGGTAATTTAGGTTTAACGAACATCAACTAAGGATTTGTTAAATAAAAAGGTAATAACTTTATGCTATGGAATAAATCATAAGTGAATCAACATTGTATACTAAGATCATGCTTTAGGAATAATCTAAGAGCATAAGCATTGAATAACATAACATACCTCGCTTGAACAATATTAAGCTAAGGTTATTTAGAATTGAGTAATGAGCATGCATAACAAATAGTAAATTGAACGATAAAACTTATTCAACTTTAGTATATCAGAATGTAGAAACTTGCATGCTAAATAACAAGTTAAAGATTAGAAAAACTTGTTCAATATTAAGAGGTAAGGTTTTAGAGCTTGCACAATATAAATAGAGTTACGAAACTTGTAAAAAGAAGTTTAGAGTTAGAAAACTTGCCTTGCATGTAAGCTAAACCGTAATAATTCGATTCACAATATCCTATACACATATCATCATGACATAATTAGTCATTACAAATACTCTATATATAAATAAATATATATTTCATGTATGGTTTGATTTTTTTTAACCACATTGTCAAGTTACATTAGTAATAATACTAATTAATTATTAATAATATGCTCATTCTTAGCACTATAACACCACAATAACAAAATTATATTTCCAACAGTTACAATATTGCATTATATCAACAATTACACTCTATGTAAAATAAAAATCATTCCCAGCCATATCGCTAACTTGGTGTGTTACGCATACGATTTGCAATGTGGATGGCGTTAAAGCCAGCGAATCACAAAGCTATGGGCGGTAAAGGCCATGATGAAGAAGGTCGGGGATGTGGTACTGATTTTGGTGCTGAGGCGTCGAACTTACACAACCGAGCATGAAGAAAAGAACAAAGCTAATTTATGTCTATATCTTAATTTCTAACACCAATTTATCATGTATAACTTACATAAATTACACATAAACGTTACCCATCATACATATACTAATTTATAACAACTAAACAACAATTTTTGAAAGATTAAATCCTTGAATGCCATGTTTTAAACCAAAACTCCATTTTTGACATTGTTTGACAAAGTTAACACTGTAATTCCTATTATACACCAAATTAATTCATTTGAGCTACGTTCTCTTTCTTTCTTACCAAATTAACATATTCAAGGTTCAATTTCACAATTAGCTCACAATCAAATATTAATTTTGGTACTCCTACAAGCCATGTTCATACATATATTCACTGTAAAACCATTTCCTTTATTTTGGACATAATTCAACATACAATCACATATGTATATGCTAGTTATAACATTACAATTACATATACACATAAATTCATAACCAATTATAAAGATTTGGATTACAGAAAATTTTATAAAGACTTTATACACAGTGAAACTCAAGAACACAGAAACTTAGGAATTATGTCGTAAATCATATATATTAAGGTTATGTAACATACCTTCTCTTGCTTGGTTAACCCTTGTTAGAAGACTTGTAATTCACAACACCTTTCTCTCCTCTCAATTCTCTCTACTCTCTCTCAATTCTCGGTAATCTTTTTTGACAACTTCCCTTTCTTCTTAAGCTCAACTTTAGACCAAATACATTTTACGTAAAATAAAACAAAACCAACGCACGCATTTTCAAACGTCTAAAACCGACGTTCTACTAATGACCCTATTAAATCAGCGGTTACAAAAATTAATATATATTATTTATATTTTATTTATATTATTTAAAATCCAAAATTCAAAAGCCATAAGGCTCTGTTTGGCAAAACTCTTTAAAAATTAAAGACTTAATATCTTTAAGCCTTGTTTGGCAAAACTAAATTAAACTCCTTTAATTTATTTAAATAACTCATTTATAACATAGTTATTTGTCACAATTTTATTACCAAATTAAATTAAAAATATTATAATAATTCATTTAATCCCTATCAACTCTCTAATTTAATTATTAATTTAAATTAGAATATTATCTCATAATAATTAATTTCTTTAACTCATTAATTATTTATTTAACAAATAATTAACCAAATCAAATCAAATCAAATTAAACAAATATCTATTCAACATTAAACACATCCATTAAATATTTATATAATTCAATAAATATTTAAATCAAATCAAATTAAATTAAACAAATATTTATTCAACAATAAACACATCCATTAAATATTTATATAATTCAATAAATATTTAAAAATTACAATTTAAAATTCTAGATTGTTACATCCTTCCCTCCTTACAAGGATTTTGACTTCCATTCCATAGCATCGCATCCTCTCTGAGTAGTTGAAAGACCCACCACAAAATCCATTGTGATGTGTTCCCACTTCCATTCCGTTATTTCCAACGGTTGAAGTAATCCGATTGGTCTTTGATGCTCGGCATTAACTTTTTGACATGTTAAGCATTTCGCGACACATTCTGCAACATCTTTTTTCATGTTTGGCCACCAAAAATGACGTCGTAAATCTTGATACATCTTCGTACTTCCTAGATGAATCGAGTATCTTGAATTATGAGCTTCGATCAAGATTTTGTCTTTAATATCTGGTACTGCTGGAACCCAAATTCTTCCCTCGAACCTTAGTAGTTCTTCGATATCGATCTTGTATTTCACATCATTACCCTCAACCACTTTCTCTTTGATTTTCCAACATTCTTCATCTTGTAGTTGAGCATTCTTAACTTTGTCCACCAAAGTTGGACTAGCTTCTATCTGGAATAGTCGTTCTTTGGATTCTTTAGGAAATATTATTTCTAACTCTAGCTTTGTCATTGCTAAAATAAGCTCCTCCTGAGTGGTTATCAATATCAACTTTTCCTGACCTTTACTGCTTAAAGCATCTGCAACCACATTCGTTTTTCCTGGATGATAAAAGATCTCATAATCATAATCTTTTATTAATTTCATCCATCTCCTTTGACGCATGTTTAGGTCCTTTTGAGTGAAAATATACTTCAGACTCTTATGGTCTGTATATATCTCATATTTTTCTCCATAGAGATAGTGTCTCCATATCTTCAGAGCAAATACTACTGCATCCAACTCTAAATCATGAGTTGGATACCCTTTCTCATAGTCGTTCAGTTTCCTTGATGCATATGCAATAACTTTGTTGTTCTGCATAAGGACGCAACCTAATCCTTTATGTGATGCATCACTATACACCACAAAGTTTCCTGTATTATCTGGTAATGATAACACAGGTGCCACACTTAACTTCTTCTTCAAGTCTTGAAAACTTTCTTCATACTTCTTCGTCCAAACAAATTTTATAGATTTCCTTGTCAAATTTGTTAACGAAGTGGCTATCTTAGAAAAATCTTGAATAAACCGTCTATAATAACCAGCCAGTCCCAAGAAACTCCTCACCTCTGATGGTGTCCTTGGTTGTTCCCAATTGATTACGGCTTCAACTTTTGATGGATCCACTAAAATTCCGTCTTTGTCAATCACATGACCTAGAAATTGTACACAATCTAGCCAAAATTCACACATAGAGAATTTCGCGTACAATTTTATTTTTCTTTGTGTTTCCAATGTCAAACCCAAATGTTCCAAGTGTTCTTGAGATTTGGAGTACACCAGAATGTCGTCGATAAATACCACCACAAACTTGTCTAAGAATGGTTTAAACACCTTATTCATCAAATCCATGAATGCAACAAGGGCATTGGTCAAACCAAAAGACATCACCAGAAACTCGTAATGTCCATACCGAGTTCTGAATGTCGTTCTAGATACATCATGTTAGATTTTGTGCCCTAGAGGCAAATTATTTGATATAATTGCTTAACATTTTGATATTATATTTGATTGAATAAATGAATGATTTTATTATGGTTTTATTTACTGTGTTATATAAATGTTAACATAATAAAATTCCTTAGAATAGTGATACAAATTATATAGTGTCAAGTATGTGACTTGAACATGAGATTATATAATTATAATTAGTATCATTGCTCTTAAATGTCCCTAGTCGAGTATCATTGTTGATGGGACAACAATGATGCATTGAGACTAGTATGTGGATTGACTGATGAACAAATCTCATTGGTCATAAATATATGAGATATTAAGTCAATGCATAGGTACGTGTTAGAGAACAATGTACTAGACAGACCCACCATGAGAATTCTATGTGGAGCATTATTCGAAGTGACATTAGCAATTCTCATAGTGACAATGATGTAATAATCCTCTGACCTGAAATCACTATATTACTACACGGGAATTTATGTACTTTGATATCATCAAAGGTCACCTTTAATAAGGTGGATTATAAAGGTGATTATTGGGTACATCATGAATCGTGTGAGGAATATGAGTGATCTAGATGGAATTTAACTCTCCTATGTATTAGGGGTGATATCCATAGGCCTCTTGATTGAGTAGGACTATGAAATGCATGGCCATGCTTAAATAGTGATTTGTTTCATATAGTCTACTCATTGATCAAGAAAAACTCAGATTAAATTATGAAGAGTATGACACATTCCATGACTCGAGATTAATCTAGGATATTAAGGTTAAAAGGATTAAATTACATTGAAACATTGGTCACAAAAAAGGTTGCATCGAATCATCGATCTTCTTATTACTTGGGTAACAGTGATGCATTACTAGATGTCGTTCACTGTTTATACTTTTACAATATGATTTTAAAATTATTGCCAATGTAATAATAACCTATAGGGTCACACACATAGAACGTAATTTAAATGGGAATTCATTTAAATTGTAAGGATTTAAATATATCAATATGATTGATAGTATTTTAAATCACAAATTTAAATTAAAAGGATAATTTGTATATACGTATATTAATTAAGTAAGACTTAATTAAGATATATATATATATAAATTCAGATTTTAATTATATTAGGTTTTGATTAATTCATCCTAACCACTATATATATGATATATATCAGCCATTTTAGGGGATACATCAAAAAAAAACCCTAACCGCTCTTAGAGAGAGACTGGAGAAAATAGTTTCGGAAAAAATCTGCATCCTTGGTGACTAGTAACGCGGTTACTTTTTTTGCAGATCGTACGATGATTCGCGGGGCGTTCGTGTGGATACTGTAGAGACACAGTTCGTTTGAATTGTGTTGAAGATTCGACCGCATCGATTCTAGCTTTAATAATCGGTATAATTTCTAACCACTGAATTAATTTGTTTATCGCATGGATCCTGTTTTAGGGTTTCGCAATTGTCTTTCAATTGTTTATTTTCACTGCGTTTTATGTGCCAAAACCCAACAGTGGTATCAGAGCTACTTGCAAAAATGATTAATTCAGATTACGTGTTTTAATTGTATTCAATATATATGATATATGATGATGCATGTTTACAAATCTGAAATTGAATATATGATATCCTGCAGTATGCATATTCTGGTATTTTAATTTATATCTGTTATATATATACATGTATATGATGTTCTGTTAATTGTATCTTAAATGGTGTAATAACAGTATACAACTTCTGTTCTAATTGGATTAGAAGCATTAAAGTATTAATATAATTAATCGAAACTGGACATATATGATATGTTATGAGTGTACTGTTATTGTGTGTGTTATGGCGGATTTGATATGATTCTGGAATTGTCCAGAGTTTTATATGGAAAAATTCTACAACCAGGGGGAGACCCCCCTCGGACCCTCCCCCATCGTTAAGCATGCGATGGTCGTGACCCCAATATGTTATATATAGTTTTCTTTAATTATATATAAACTGTTATGTGCTTATTGGGATATGCATGGTGCACAGTTATGGCCTTTTGATCCATAGGTTAGTGGTTTTTCGTTTTGAAATACGGCTTGCATGTCGTGCCTTTCTATAAATTCTAATGTAATATTCTCTTCTCATCTAAATCCCCACGAATGTTACTCGAGGTTTCTTTATGTTATGTAATAATCTATAATCGTTGAAGATGACAAGATGGAGAACACGATGGAAAGATGATGATGGAGAGGAGGCTCATGCATGAGGAAGATCCAAGGAAGCTTCTATTTTGATATCTTTTACCACCTTAGATTGACCTTCAATCTTTCATTAGCTTGAAAAGATTGACAGTGGATTGGGCCATAACTGTGACACATTTAATTTTGCACTTTATTTATGCTTGTATGCGATATGATATGATAAATAATGTGCATGCTTAATAAGATTAAAATTGGTGAGATCTAAATTAATTTATAAAATCCCTCAATAAATTATTAAGTCTAAATCAGATGTCTTCCAATGAATAACACTCATCAAGACCTTGATCAATGGATATAGGTTTGCCAAAGAAAAGTACCCTATTTATCTAGGTAAGATGCGATAGGATAATTGTGATATCCAAACTATTAAAATCATTGGGCCTAAAGGCATCGAGTTTGGTAGGTACCATTAGATGGACTAGAAACAAATGTTGTTTACCAAACTATCCAAGAGTTATATATGATATAATTAAAAAGGGGTTGTCTACCTAAATAATTATGTTTTGAGAGAATAGCCAAAGCTAACTTAAGGCATAATGAAATATGAATCTTGGCTCACTAGAAAGATTTAATAGAAAATACTTTCCGAATTAATGGTGAGGGCTATTAATTTGAATAACATAGTGGGAGGTATATTTTGAATGTACTATTATCAATTACATAATATCAAAACTCTGCAATTTGACTTATTATTTTTTCACTTATAAATTGTAGATATCAATGGCAAATAACAACAACACAAGTAGTCTTTCACTACGATCAGTCCTTGAGAAGGACAAGCTGAGTGGAATTAATTTCCTTGACTGGCATAGGAACTTGAGGATTGTCCTCAAATAAGAGCGCAAGCTATATGTCATTGAAAAGCTCATTCCTGCAGTACCAGCTGACACTACATCACGCGCAGAGCATAATGCTTACAAGAAGCATCAAGATGATGCTCTGGACGTGAGTGGTCTCATGATAGCAACTATGAACACTGAGCTTCAGAAGCAACATGAGTTGATGGATGCTTATGAGATGATCGAGCATCTTAAGAAATTGTTCGAAGGGCATGCTCGACAAGAAAGGTATGATACAAGAAAATCGTTGTATCACTGCAAAATGGGTGAACGTGATCCAGTTGGTCCACATGTGCTGAAAATGATTGGTTATATTGAGTACCTTGATAGGTTGGGTTTTCTGATTACTCAAAAAGCCCAAACTGATCTTGTTTTTCAATCATTGAATAGAAACTACTCTCAATTTGTTATGAATTACCTCATGAATGAAATTGCGAAACCCCTTACTGAGTTGTTGAGCATGTTAAGAACTGTCGAGAACAACATGAAAAAGGTAGGACCCGCTTCCATAATGATGGTCCAAAAGGGGAATGCTAAGGGAAATTGGAAAGGCAAGAAGAAGATAGGATCTAAATCTTTTGCCAAACCCAATTCCAAAACTATACAGGCTTTAAAACCTAAAGGTGGGGTGGCTAAAGAAGGTGAGTGTCACTTCTGTGGAAAACCTGGACATTAGAAGAGGAACTGTCGTGCTTATTTGGAAGATGTGAAGAAAAGGAAAGGAAGTGTGACTTCTGATTCAGGTATATATGTTATAGAAGTCAACTTATCTACTTCTACATTATGGGTATTATATACTGGATGTGGTTCTCATATTTGTGTTAATGTGCGGGAACTCCGAAGGAGTAGGACTTTGGCAAAAGGAGAGGTTGACCTACGAGTTGGGAATGGAACAAAAGTTGTTGCACTGGCCATAGGAACTTATCATTTATCTTTGCCCTCTTGGCTAGTATTAGAATTAGAGGATTGTTATTATGTGTCTGCTATCAGCAAAAACATTATTTCTGTTTCTTGTTTGGAAGAGAAAGGTTTTTCATTTATAATAAAGAACAATCGTTGTTCATTTTACTTATTTGATATATGCTATGGTGTTGCACAATTGTTTAATGGTCTCTATATTCTTGACTTAGAAATGCCTATCTATAACATAAATACAAAAAAATTTAAATCAAATGATTCAAATCCGACATATTTATGGCACTGTCGTTTAGGCCATATAAATGAGAAACGCATATCCAAACTCCATAAAGATGGGTTTTTGGATTCATTTGATTTTGAATCATATGAGAAATGCGAGTCTTGTTTATTAGGCAAGATGACTAAAGTCCCTTTCACTAGACATAGTGAACGGGCTAGCGATATATTGGGACTTATACATAGTGATGTATGTGGACCCATGAGTTCGTTAGCAAGAGGTAGGTTTTATTACTTCATTACATTTACTGACGACTTCAGTAGATATAGATATGTGTATCTTATAAGACACAAATCCGAATCCTTTGAAAAGTTCAAGGAATTCAAGAATGAAGTTCAAAACCAATTTGGCAAAAGCATAAAAGCCCTTCGATCCGATTGAGGAGGTGAATACTTAAGCCAAGACTTTGATGACCTTCTAAAGGAGTGTGGTATTATATCACAGCTCACTCCACCTGGAACACCACAATGGAATAGTGTATCTGAGAGGAGAAATCGCACCTTGTTGGACATGGTACAATCAATGATGAGTCATGTAGATCTTCCAATAAGCTTTTGGGGTCATGCCCTAGAGACAGCTGCATTCACACTTAACCGTGTTCCTACAAAGACGGTTCAGAAGACACCATATGAGATGTGGACTGGGAAAAATCCTTGTATATCGTTCATGAAGATTTGGGGTTGCGAGGCATTTATAAAACGTCTGGATTCTGACAAACTCGGACCCAAATCTGACAAATGTAATTTTGTGGGATACCCAAAAGAAATAAAATGGTATTATTTCTACAAACCTTCTAAGAATAAAGTGTTTGTTACTCGAACTGGTATTTTTCTAGAAAGAGAATTTGTCTCTAAAGGAAACAGTGGGAGCAAAGTAGAACTCGAAGAAATTCGAGAACCATAGAATATCATTGAACCTGAGTTGGAACGTGAGCAAGAACCGCAAGATGTTGTGGAAAGTGAACCTACTCAAATTACACAAGGAATTCTTAGATCTGGTAGGACACGCCGAGAGCCCGAGAGATATTATGGATATCTTGTAACTCAAAATGACGATGTGATGCTCATAGATCAGGATGAGCCTGCTTCCTACCAAGAAGCTATGAATGGACTAGATTCTGAGAGATGGCTTGAAGCTATGTGATCTGAAATGGACTCCATGTATACTAACCAAGTATGGACTTTGGTTGATCCACTCGAAGGGGTAAAACCAATCGAGTGCAAGTAGGTTTTCAAGAAGAAAACCGACATGGATGGTAATGTACAAACCTACAAAGGTCGACTGGTAGCAAAAGGTTATAAACAAGCTCAAGGTGTTGACTATGATGAAACCTTCTCTCTAGTGGCAATGGTTAAATCCATCAGGATCTTACTTGCTATTGCAGCCTTTTACGATTACGAAATCTGGCAGATGGATGTCAAAACTGCTTTCCTTAATGGAAATCTCTTTAAGGATGTGTACATAACACAACCTGAGGGTTTTGACACTCAAAAGGATGCTGGAAAGGTATGTAAGCTGCAGGGATCCATTTATGGATTGAAGAAAGTCTCTCGGAGTTGGAATCTTCGATTTGATGAAGCAGTCAAATAGTTTGGCTTTATAAAAAATGAAGATGAACCTTGCGTATATAAGAAGGTTAGTGGGAGTCACATTGTATTCCTAGTATTATATGTTGATGAAATATTAATTATTGGGAATGACATTCCTTCCTTACAGGCTGTAAAAACATGGTTAGGAAAATGTTTTTCCATGAAAGATTTGGGCGATGTTGCCTACATTTTAGGTATCAGGATCTATAGAGATAGATCGAGAAAAATGCTCGACCTAAGTCAAAGTAAATATATTGATAAAGTGCTGAAACGGTTCAGCATGCAAGAGGCGAAAAGAGGACACTTACCCGTGACTCATGGTGTAAAGATCTCTAAGGCCCAATGTCCTAAATCACAAGATGATGAGGAGCGTATGAGAAAGATCCCTTATGCTTTGGCAATTGGATCTATCATGTATACAATGATATGTACTCGTCCGGATGTCTCATATTCTTTGAGCATGAGAGCAGATACCAGTCAAATCCAAGTGAAGGTCACTGGACAGCAGTCAAGAATATCCTCAAGTACCTGAAAAGGACTAAGGATCCATTATTGGTACATGGAGGTGAAGAAGAACTGGCAGTAAAGGGTTACACAGATGCTAGCTTCTAGACTGACAATGATGACTATAAGTCTCAGTCAGGTTTTTTGTTTTGCCTTAATGGTGGTGCTATTAGTTGGAAGAGTTCGAAGTAAGAGATAGTAGTTGATTCTAAAACAGAGGCTGAGTATATTGCTGCTTCTAGTGCGGCCAAGGAGGCTGTATGGATTAAAAATCTCGTCACTGAACTTGGTGTTGTTCCAACCATTGTTGATTCAGTTAAGCTATACTATGATAATAATGGAGCCATTGTACAGGCTAAGAAACCCAGATCTCACCAACGATCCAAGCATATACTTAGGCGGTACCATCTCATCTGTGAAATCATTGATAGAGGAGATGTACATATAGGAAGAGTGCCAAAAGATGATAATGTTGCAGATCCACTGACCAAGGCTTTGTCGCAGCAGAAGTACGAAGGTCACACTAGTTCCATGGGTATTAGATTCATGAGTGATTGGCTCTACTGCAAGTTGGAGACTTTTAGAGTTTGTACCCTAGAGGAAAATTATTAAATATAATTGCTTAACATTTTAATATTATATTTGATTGAATAAATGAATGATTTTATTATGGTTTTATTTACTACGTTATATAAATGTTAACATAATAAAATTCCTTAGAATAGTGATAAAAATTATATGGTTTCAAGTATGTGACTTGAACATGAGATTATATAATTACAATTAGTATCATTGCTTTTAAATGACCTTAATTTAGTATCATTGTTGATGGGACAACAATGATGATGCATTGAGACTAAATATGTGGATCGACCGATGAACAAATCTCATTGGTCATAAATATATGAGATATTAAGTCAATGCATAGAGTGCGTGTTAGAAAACGATGTCTTGGACACTCCCACCATGAGAATTCTATGTGGAGCATTATTCAAGTGTCATTAGCGATTCTCATAGTGACAATGATGTAATGATCCTCTGACCTGAAATCACTATATTACTACACGGGAATTTATGTACTTTGATATCATTAAAGGTCACCTTTAATAGGGTGGACTATAAAGGTGATTATTGGGTACATCATGAATCGTGTGAGGAATATGAGTGATCTAGATGGAATTTAACTCTCCTATGTATTAGGGGTGATATCCATAGGCCTCTTCATTGAGTAGGACTATGAAATGCATGGCCATGCTCAAATAGTGATTTGTTTCATATAGTCTACTCATTGATCAAGAAAAACTCAGATTAAATTATGAAGAGTATGACACATTCCATGACTCAAGATTAATCTAGGATATTAAGGTTAAAAGGATTAAATTACATTGAAACATTGGTCACGAAAAAGGTTGCATCGAATCATCGATCTTATTATTACTTGGGTAACAGTGATGCATTACTAGATGTCACTCACTGTTTATACTTTTACAATATGATTTTAAAATTATTGTCAATGTAATAATAACCTATAGGGTCACACACAAAGAACGTAATTTAAATGGGAATTAATTTAAATTGTAAGGATTTAAATATATCAATATGATTGATAGTATTTTAAATCACGAATTTAAATTAAAAGGATAATTTGTATATATGTATATTAATTAAGTAAGACTTAATTAAGATATATATATAAATTCAAATTTTAATTATATTAGGTTTTGATTAATTCATCCTAACTACTATATATATGATATATATCAGCCATTTTAGGGGATACATCAAAAACAAAAACCTAGCCGCTCTTAGAGAGAGACTGGAGAAAATAGTTTCGGGAAAAATCTGCATCCTTGGTGACTAGTAACGCAGTTACTTTTTCTGCAAATCGTACGATGATTCGCGGGGCGTTCGTGTGGATACTATAGAGACGCAGTTCGTTTGAATTGTGTTGGAGATTCGACCGCATCGATTCTAGCTTTAATAATCGGTATAATTTCTAACCACTGAATTAATTTGTTTTTCACATGGATCCTGTTTTAGGGTTTCACAATTGTCTTTCAATTGTTTATTTCCACTGCGTTTTATGTGCTGAAACCCAACACATCCTCCTTTCTTACCTTTAATTGATGATAACCACTTCTCAAATCTATTTTCGAGGAGTATCTAGCACCCTTCAATTGATCAAACAAGTCATTTATTCTTGGCAACGGATATTTATTCTTAATAGTGACTTTATTTAATTCCCTATAATCAATGCAAAGTGGCATTGACCCATCTTTCTTTTTTAGAAATAACACCGGTGCTCCCCATGGTGACACACTCGGGTAAATGTATTTCTTATCTAACAGCTCCTGCAGTTGTACCATCAATTCCTTCATCTCTACCAGAGCGATTCTGTATGGGGCCTTCGATATCGGGGCTGTTCCTGGTGCCAAGTTGATCACGAACTCAATCTCTCTGTCAGGCAGAAGTCCTGGAAAATCCTACAGAAATACATCTACAAATTCCCTAACCACTGGTATCTCTTCCAGTTTCACCCCCTTCCTCTGTGTATCGACTATGTAGGCTAAATAACCTACACAGCCTTGACTCAACAACTTCTTGGTCTACATAATCGTCAGACATTTCACATGTCTAGGCGATTTGCTACCATAGAAAACTACCTTTGACGGAGTCATAAGGTTTACACATTTCTTTTGACAATCAATTATCGCTCCATAATTAAATAGCCAATTCATTCCCAATATAACATCAAACTCTCCAAGTTTAATCGGGATTAAATCTACCATCATGATATTCCCCTTAATATTCACCCTACAATTCTTGCATACAAACCTAACAAGAATTACTTCCTTATTCGCAATTTCTATGTTTAAAGGGAAATTCAATTGTTCACTAGGCAATTCTAACCTCTTAGCAAATTCATCAGATATAAACGAGCAAGTAGCACCTGAATCAAATATTACATAAGCATATATATCATTGATTGGGATAATACCTGACACAACATCCTTTGATTGCACAGCATCTTGCACAGCCATATTGAAAGTTCTAGTTGTGGGTCTGTTTGATGACGTTGGTCCATCAATGGTCCATGTACCTCCACTGCTACCTCCCTTGGTTCATGTTGTCTCCCCAGCTTTCTTCTTAGGGCACTCACGAGCAAAATGATCATTTGACCCGCACGTGAAGCAAACGTTCTTCTTGGGTTGACTGCAATTTGGGGCGATGTGACCTTCCTGGCCACAATTAAAGCATACATGTTTCCCACTTAAGCATATACCCTTGTAAAACTTCCTGCATATAGCACATGCTTCGATCTTCCTATTCTGCTGGTTTCCAGTACCCACATTTCCATTCCATTTTTTCTTCAGGTTATTATTACCATTTTCACTACCACCACCACCATTCTTAATCTCGCCTTCATTCTTCTTCTTTCTTTGTTCTTGATTAAACTTTGTTACTGCCTCGCCTCCACCTTCAGCGAGAATGGCCTTCTCCATTACTGATGTAAATGTCTTCAGCTGAAACATGGATACCCTACTGTACAACCAGGGTTTCAGTCCCTGCTCAAACCTCTTAGCCTTACGTTCATCTGTGTTGACTTGATATGGCGCAAACCTCGCCAACTCGTTAAATTTTGTGGCATACTTCAATATCGTCATTGATCCTTGCTTCAGTTCTAAAAACTACACCTCCATCTAGGAAATAAGTGTAAGGTCAATTGCATAATAATTGATTTTTCATTTATAGGCTCTAGGACATATCATTTGCATTTTGTTATATGTCATAAATGAAACATGATTTAAAAATCTAATGAAAAAGGTTTTTCTAAATATTAATATATTGAGATCAGATTAATATATATCATCAAGTACAAAAGGAATTAACATTTTACTATTTGATATATGTTACATGTATATATTTGATATATATTTCGTATGCATGTTAATATACATTGGTATACATATACTTGGATTGTATACTAAATTTAACTACATGTGGAGTAAGCGTGCATGCCAAGAAGCTCTATTTTATAAAACATTACTATATATATATTCTAAATCTTGCTTGGAGTATATATATGAGTGTTTCACGTGTGCATGCCAGCTACATCTTTGGAATATGATATGTAAGTGCACGGATTACAAGGATAATGATTATAGAAGTCTTGGGACTATAATGCTTTGAATATGGGATAGATAAAGGAAGATTTGTTGTACACTGGTGCACGCCAATCTAAAGAAGGAAGAGATAAAGTCAAAGTTGTTAAATGGTTTAATTTTAAAAGAGTCCAAAATGCATTTGTTTCTCAACAAGAAGTTTTAACGTTGCGCAACATAACATTGTTTTACACTTGGACTCTATCTGTAACAGTAACTTTAATGGGATTATAAAAATCGTAAGACATGCATGGATTGATTACAACTCACGAATTTATTATTGCACTAATTATTGATATATATCGAGCAACTTTATTCTATTGGTGCAAACCTTTGAGCAGCTAAGCAAATAAATTTCTGTTATTATTTGAGCTGGTATTTGGTAAGATTTAATTGTTTATCTTTTTGTGCTAATTGATCATTGCATACAGTTGAGCCTTTAATTGTTAAATTTATTATTCTTGCATTGATCATAGACCTCTATATTTGTATTGAATTTTCTGTTTTAGACTAAGTGTAGTCTAAAGGTGTTAATCCTAGTGGATTAGAGAAAAGGTTTACAAACATGTTCAAGGAAGCAAAAGTCTTTAAGAGTACATAGGTGCACAAGGAGCAAGAGTGCTCAAGAGAAATTAATTGTTATTAATTTATTGTAAGAATCTATTTTGTAATCAGTGTTTATTTATAATGAAATAAATAAAGTGAGTCTCCAATACTAGTTGGTATTGGACGTGGACTACCCTATTATTATAGAGGGTAATAGTTGAACCACGTAAAAAATCTTGGTGTTGCTTTTATTATTTGCTTTACTCACATAAGCTATTTAACTATCTTAATAATTAAAATTTAAATATTTGCATTATATTAAGATAATTCGTTAACACCAAGTATTTTATTTAAGTTATAAATTCAAAGAGGATATTTAGTCAATTCAAGAGACTATATTAATTCAAAGAACCTAATTAATTAATATAGTAACTTGAATTTAATAGCTTGATCTAAAGTTTAAAATTGGTCATAGATTGCTCCCACACTTATTCAATCCCCCCTTTTTAAGTGTGCCTAGTTAAATTTCTTTTGGT
The DNA here is from genome assembly GCA_020205615.1 of Panax quinquefolius. Taxonomy (NCBI): domain Eukaryota; kingdom Viridiplantae; phylum Streptophyta; class Magnoliopsida; order Apiales; family Araliaceae; genus Panax; species Panax quinquefolius. The sequence goes on from CM035165.1 coordinate 20,631,717, forward strand.
ATCAAAGCTTGGATCTACTTATCTTGGTCTTAAAGGTGACTTGTAGGGAAAGATTACGACATACGGCATGTTAAGAACAACAATCAAGAAGGACAATCAACCAATAGACCTCCTTTGTTGTATGGAACAGAAAATTACAACTTCTGGAAATTCCGAATGAGGATCTATCTTAAAAGAGATCCTAAGGAATGGTGGGTTGTGGAGAACGGACCAGTTATTTCACGAAGAGATGATGGGACACCAAAGATTTTGCGAGAAATGGATTCAACCGAAATCTACATGGTCTGAAACAACCCGGGTCAAATCCCGAGTCCGGAACAAATCTTGGGTCAAATCCCAAGTCCGAATCAAATCAAATTCATCCAAATAAGGCCTCAAACCACTGGCCCAATAGTATCTTCTTGGGTCATCTTAGCCCACCACAGGCTCCCAAAAGGTCATGACTTGAAGGTACTATTGGTAGTAACTTATTTTCTTATATGCAGACAAATTATTCCCCTATCTTTCGATGTGGGACTAGGGTGTTACAAACTCCCCCACTTAAATTTCTGACGTACCCGTCAGAATCCGATCACACACACGGACCCAAAGTTCTTTGCCTCTCTAGCCATTGTGGGATAATACCAGCTGGCTTCGTGTCCCCACCTCCGAACCTCCATCTCTCCATTGTGGGATAATACCACCAGCCTTCGTGCCCCCACCTCCGGCAACCCGATCGGATAACCCGACCCGAGCTTTCGAGAGTCGGCTTTGATACCATATGAAACAACCCGGGTCAAATCCCGAGTCCAGAAAAAATCTTGGGTCAAATCCCAAGTCCAAATCAAATCAAATCCATCCAAATAAGGCCTCAAACCACTGGCCCAATAGTATCTTCTTGGGTCGTCTTAGCCCACCACAGTCTCCCAAAAGATCATAACTTGAAGGTACTATTGGTAGTACCTTATTTCCTTATATGCAGACAAATTATTCCCCTATCTTTCGATGTGGGACTGGGGTGTTACATGGTCTCATATGATTCAAAGGCAATGAACACACTTCTCAGCGGCATGGTACAATCCGAGATAGATAAAGTCTCTTCGTGCAACACTGCCAAAGAGATGTGGGATACTTTAGTGGTAAGTCATGAAGGTACTTCAAAAGTACGAGAGGTCAAGCTAAGCATGCTTATGCACGATTATGAAATGTTCAAGCTCGAAAAAGATGAAACCATCAAGCTAGCTCAGGAAAGATTTCTAGTCCTTATAAACTCCTTGAAATTGTTGGACGAGACTATTCCTCAAAGTGAGATCAACCGTAAGTTGCTTCGGGCTATGCCCAAAAGGTTTACTTCTAAAATCACTACTCTTCAAGATTCTACTACTATTTCTTCCATGGATACTTTAACTTTGTTTGGTGAATTAGAAGAAAATGAACATCAGTTAAAGAGATATGATGATGAGGAGGAAACTCCTCGAAGAAAGGTCTTAGCTCTTACTGTAGATAATGAGGAGGAACTTGATGATAACTCCGATGAAGAAATAGCTATGATGTCAAGGAAACTCAAGGTGTTAATACAAAGGAAAAACAAGTGGAGAAACACTTTCAATTCGAACAAAGTCAAAGGAAAACAAACTGAAGAGACGTGCTTCGAATGTGGACGTCCTGGTCACTTCAAGAAAGACTGTTTTCAATTAAAGAATAAAGGGAAGACAAACTACAAAGACAACAAGAAGAACAAATCCTTTATTACATGGAGTGATGAAGAATACGAAGTGGAGATCGATGCTAAAGATGAGATAGCACAAGTATGTTTCGTGGGAGTTGAAGGTGAATCTAATCAGGTATCTCTTAATGAACTAAACTCTTTAAAACAAGAAAATAAGAAGTTAAGAGAAAAGAATAAATGCTTAAAAGGATTAGTTAGTACATTAATGGATGAAGTAGATTCACTAATAGATGAAAAAAAAAGAAATTAAAATGGAATCCACATGTAAAGAAGAAAAGATTTTGATTGCAAAGATTGATTATTTAGACAATTATAATAAAATACTTTTCAATAAGGTAAAATTCTTAAATAATGAAGTCCAAAAATTGACTAATGAGTTAAAAATGAGAGATGTGTGTATTGATGCATTTAGTGATAAATCTCCTATTAAAACGTTTCCTAATAATGAACTTCAAAAAGAAATAGACTCACTAAAATCATCTCTTGCTAAATTTGCTCAAGGTGAATAAAATCTAAATGTCATATTAGGTAAACAAAGACCTAGTTTTGAAAGACAAAGAATTGGTTTTAATTCTATGCATAAAAAGAGTAATATGAAAATGTTAAAATCAAAATCATGTTTTAGGTTAAATTATTGCTCTCCTTTCACAACTTGTAAACATTGTGGTATTAAAGGTCATTTAGATATAAATTGTTTTAAGAAACGAAATAAAGTTAAAAAGGTATGGATTAAAAAGAGTGATTTACTTGCTACTAACATAAATGGACCCAAAAAGATATGGGTACCAAAATGATGAATTATCTTCTCTTGAGAGGTATGTTTAAAGGCAAGAGTTCCATCTCAAAAATGGATTCTTGATAGCGGATGTTCTCATCACATGACAGGTGATAAATCAAAGTTCATGGAACTAGACATCAAGAAAAAAGAATGGAACGGTCACGTTTGGAGATAATAGAACCTGTGAAATCATCGGAAAAGGTAAATTTTGAAATGGCGTGGTAAGTATAAACAATGTTCACCTGGTTAACGGTCTTGAATTTAATTTAATAAGTATAAGTCAATTAATGGATAATGGTCATCAAGTTAATTTTGAAAAAGATAAATGCACAATATTTCATGGTACTAACAATACTACTCTAGTTGCACAAAGAGAAAGAAATATATATATTATTGATTTTGAGCAACAGGATGAAGAACTGTAATAACCCGATATTTTCTATATAAATAAATAATAAATTTTGCATATAAATTTTTTTTTTATTTTAAAGGAGGGAATATGTGCCGTGTAATATGTATGTATATATCTGATAAATAAAATTTATTTATTACATGAATAATTTCAAAATAATTTTATTTTAGAATTATTGCTCATTATAAAGTATATTCTTTTAATAATTAATTTTATAGTAGAAATGTTTTTATTAATTTATTTCTATTAAAATATGATTTTATATTATTTTAATAATATACTAAAATGATTATAGAATTATTATAATAATTATTTTATTTGATTATGTGAATATATTTTAGATTAGTTAAATTAATTAGTTTAACTTAGAGTCCTTCTAGGGGGGACATTTTTTAGTGACATTTTTTTTAATTTTTTTTTTGTATTTTTTTTGTAGTACCTCCCAAAAAATATATAGTATTTATTCCAACTGGAATTTTTATAAAAAACAGTGTTTTAGGTGTAATTTGGATATATCCAAAAAATAGGGTATGTACAGTCTATACAACCCTGTTTCTTGTATGTATCCAAATTACACCTAAAACATTATTTTTTACAAAAATTTCAGTTGAAATAAATACTATACATTTTTTGGGAGATATTACAAAAAAAACCAAAAAAAATAAATAAATAAAAAATGTCACTAAAAAAATGTCCCCCTAGACTTATTGTTCAACTTAATTAATAATGCTATTTATGCAAGGTAAATCAAATATAGAATCCAAACCCTAATTTTGGATTTTGAGCAAGGAATGAGAATATTAATATAATATTAATTATATTTCAGTGCTATAAATATGTATATTATGTGTACAAGGTTAATCTGGGGAGCACTTTTTATTATAACCTGATAAAACACTAGTATTACTGGTAAACCCTAGTTTTGAAGTTAAATGAGACTTTAAAATCTGTTAAGTCGTTGCGTTATGTTGTATATGATATGTATTGTAGACTTTAATGCTAATTATGGAAAACCCTAATTAGTAATTTAAAAACCCTAATTAGTAATTTAATAAACCTAAATTTTTTGGAAAACACTAATTAATATTTTTAAACCCTAATTTCCAATTTAAAACCTTACTTGTTAAATTAGTAACCCTAATCGTGAAATTGGAAAGCTAACTGTGGTTAGTAGATTCCTAAACCTAAATTGTAAGTCTATGTAATTAAAAACCCTAATCTAATTATGAAGCCTTAATTGATAATTTAGAAACTAAATTTTTTTTATTTTAAACCCTAATAAAAAATCTTACAATTTTTGTGCTAAACCCTAAGAGTTAAAGACTAAGGGTCAAACCCTAAGGGTTTTCCAAGTTAACTTGTTGTCATTAAAATCATACGGCCAAGGACAAAAATGCCCCTCTTGCATAATTATAGCTAACTTGTAAATTTGTCCAACACTTTAGTTGGTAACCTAATCTAACCACCCCATGTGACAAATCTCAACAGATCAGCCACTTATGCCAGGCAAATACATTGCATACAAGTGATATAAATAGATTTGGAGAGAGAAATGTTCATCATTTTGCCTCATTTATTCACCAAACTCATCCAAGACCCTCTCTCTCTCTAAAACCTACGAAATCCTAAGACATTTCAGTCACAAAACCAAGCCCCACTAACATCCATAACAAATCAGGAGCCTAGAATCAAGATTTAGTTTATATAGGTATAAAACCTAACCTTAGAATCTGATCCTTAATTGTATGTTAGATCTTGTGTTTTAATATTAAAACATGTTGTTTATAGTCTATATAAGTGATTTGGGTTGATAGATGTTAGATCCATAACATCTATAGGCTCAAATTTGAAGATTTTAAACATCTGGAAATTTTTGTTTTTGTGTCTGACAGTCAAATGTCAGTCCTCATAGATTTTTGTATGTTATGTGTTTTTGTTGTTTAAGTGTTTGATTTTGTAGTAAGATATGAGATCTTTGATCTGGAACTGGATTCATGCATAAATCATGAATACATTACAAGTTATTAGTGGTCAAAAGTCGTTGACCGGCCATGACCAAACTAATCTGGGTAACCCAGATTGTTACCCAGAAATGCCTGACAAGAAATGTTTGAGCTCGGATCTTGCACATGTTTGATGATTCGTTATGTTTGTTATAACTAAGTTGTAGTCTGGTAGATTAACTTTAGATTCATGCCTTTAGATCATTAAAACATTAATTGAGTCGATTTCAGTGGTTGGTCAAGGTAGACCATCTGGTCACGAAAACTGATTTCTGGAATTTCCAGAAAATCAAGAACGCAACGTCTGACAAGGTTTGACCAGCCTTGATCTTTCAGGTGTATTGTTGTTACATGGATTTTATGTAATACATTTGTTCATTTACATGTGTTCTACAATATTTGACCTTTAGAACACACTAGGCAAGCATGGAATGCAAGTTATGGAGATCTAAAGTAGGCACCTTGAACTGTTCTTCATTTCTGGAAAACCCAGAAATGAAGAACAACGTCCGACAATGTTTTTGAGAGATTAAATCTCTTTGTTGTTTAATGATTTGACCATGGAATGTAGTTATAGTATTACATAAGTACTAAAATCCTAAAACTTTAAATGACCAGAAAACATTAAGATCAAGAATTGGTGGCTGGTCAAACATGCCATCCGGTTAACTGCCATAAATTTCTGGGTTTGATGAAGAACACCTATAGCGACGGTTCTGTCGCTACAGGCAGTCTTTAGCGACAATTAATTTCAGAAATTATTGTTTTTATTAAATAATTAGTATTAAATGGTTTTTAATTATTAAAAATTCATAATAAATTCCTAAAAATTATTTTAAAGCATAAAAATTATTTTTTAATAATAAAGAGTATATTTCATAAATATTTAATATTTTTGGAATATTAAAAGCATTTAATTTATTTAATTATTATATTAAATAAATTATTTAAAAATGATTTTAATACTTGAAAAATCATTTAAAATTATATTATGGTATAAGAAAATATTTTAAGTTATTTTTAATGACTTTTAATATTTTGTGATGAAATTTCATTAATAAATTAATATTAATAATAATTAAGTTATTTAATAAAAGTACTAAATAAATTACGAAAGATAGAATTAATGATTTAAAAATCATATAAAAATGATTTAAAGGTTATAAAATATTTTAAATTATAAAATATAATTTTTGATATTTTATCATAAAAAAATTAATATTTTAATATTAATGATATTAGAATTATTTAATAATTATATTAAATAAATTAGTTTAAAAATAATTTTAATATTATAAAAATCATTTTAAATGAAAATAAAGTGTTTAAAAATATTTTAAGTTATAAAATATAACTTTTAATATTTAAAGGATAATTTCATTAATAATTTAATATTAATGATATTAGATTTCTTTATGAATAATATTAAATAAATAATTTAAAAATGGTTTTACCGATTTAAAAATTATTTAAAAGGAAATATATGAATTAAAAATATTTTAAGTTATAATTAAGGACTTTTAATATTTTGATAAGTAATGCATTAATATTTAAATATTAATGGTAATTATTTAAAAATGGTTTTAAATGTTTTAAAAATTATTTAAGGGTAATATTAATACTTTAAAATTATTCTAAGTTATTATAAATAATTTTAATATTTTGGCAATAGTTTTATTAATAGTTTAATATTAATTAAATATTAATAATAATAGAATTATTTAATATTTAAATCATTTAATAATAATTAGGTGTTGAAAAATCATGAGAAATTATAATAATTGTTTAAAATTATTAGAAGTCGTTTAAAAAAATAATTTAATTAGATGTTTAAGTTATTTAAAACTTCAAAGGTAGAGTCTTGACTTCGATAATTACCCAAATAAAGCCGCTTCGAATTTTGCAAGCATGTTTCTTATATTGATCTAGACTTAGATAACTTAACTAGATACGTGTTTGTTTGTGATCCAATGAATGTTAAACATGTGTGACAATGTGATTAGATTATGTGCTGACTGTAATTAGCGGTATTATGTGTTACGATATGATATTCTAATCGGTAAAATGATCTTATTAATGATAGGTTGCTATATAACAGATAAAACTAAGTTGTGTATTGTAAGCGACAGACCAGGAAAGTATCCTACCTTTGCATTTACTTTATGCAATGGACATAAGTAAGAAAGTTTCGGAATTATATTATCATTGTGCCAGAATATTAACCCTATTGTTATCGATTATGTATCAAATTATTATTTATCAGTACAGTATTATTGTATAATTTAGATATTTATTATGATCGTTAATTTCTAAATATGGTTATACAAGTGTCCTCACTTGGATAATCATTGTATTTAATCACATGTTGATATATACTTATTAATTTCCATTATGTATACCTTAATTAAAAGTCGTCTAAGCTATTTGACCTAGCTAGACACAGATTTAGAAATATCGTTGAACATGATAAAACTTTATTGTATTCAATCAAATTTCTTTGGTTCGGGTTCCCGACTAAGTATGAACATCCCTAATCTGGGAAAACTTTTATGCGCCTAAGGCGGAAAAGATGAACGATAATATCAGTCTTGCATGCAGTATTGATCAATACAGGGCACATTGGGATGATCACCATCGCGCCCGTAAGTTATGACGGTTTGCTGATGAAGTTCTGCTAAACCTTATCGAAAATTGAAAACAAAGTTTATAGTCTGTCGACTACTCTCCATTTAAAATCAATACGTAGTTTAAAAAATTTGAGATAGAATTGTTATGTTATTATTATTGGTTCAGTTTACTTCACAACTGTTGATTCGTTGTAGAAGTGTCGTACAAAGAAAACATTTAATCCTTTCAGCTAATATTTATAATTGTTGTTACTTGTTAGGCACTCAAATGTTCATCCTTACTTAATTTAAATATTTTCAGCTAAGTGTGAACAACCAGAAGGTTCGGACAAGAACAAGGGAAAATGAAAGCAAACAGAATAAGTGTTATGGTATCTTTTGTAATAGTTAGACATTATTAAGATAATGATATTTATTATCTATCATGTAATGAATAGTAGTAAAGGTCGCGTACCTGGGATTAGACTCTGATATATGTAAAATAAGTTTGATATTCATATTATTGTTATTATTCTTAGTATTATTCTGCTCATAGAAATGGTATCGTAAAGCACTGAGTTCGGGTTTCGAGTACCTGAATTTGGGGGCGTTACAAGAACTATGTCTTACTTTAGTATAAGATGAAGCTTATCTATGGCATAAAAGGATGGGACATGTTCATATGGATCTAATCAAAAAGTTATCTGTAAGGAATCTTGTAAAAGGACTGCCAAAAATAAGGTTTGAAAAGAAAGGAATATGCATTCCTTGTCAACTAGGAAAACAAGAAAGAACTTCTTTTACGGCAAAGAATATGGTATCAACCTCCTCTCCCTTGCAATTACTTCATCTTGATTTATTTGGACCAGAAATACGTTCTAGTATTAATGGTAAATTTTATGCATTTATAATAGTTGATGATTTTTCTAGATATACATGGGTATTATTTTTGAGAACTAAGGATGAAGCTTTTAAAGAGTTTGAAAGATTAATAATGAATCTTGAAACAAAATATAGCTACAAACTTATTAGAATTAAAAGTGACCATGGCACTGAATTTCAAAAAGATTTTATAACCTTTTGTGATCAAAGAGGTATTAGCCATGAATTCTCAGCACCAAGGACTCCTCAAAAAAATGGGGTGGTGGAAAGGAGGAATAGGACTCTACAAGAGCCAGCTAGAACTCTATTACAAGAAAGTAAGCTTCCAAAGAAATTTTGGGCCGAAGCAGTAAGTACATCGTGTTATGTTTTAAATAGAGTACTCATTCGTCCTATTATTTTGAAAACACCATATGAGCTTTTAAATAATAAAATTCCAAACATAAGTTATTTCAAAATATTTGGTTCTAAATGTTTCATTTTAAATACAAGTGACAATTTGGGAAAATTTGATGCTAAGTCATATGAAGGAATATGTATTGGCTATTCTCAAAATAGTAAGGCATATCGCATTTTCAAAATTAGAAAATCATGTGTAGAAGAATCTGTTCATATCAATTTCAATGAGACTAACAATGATCTTCCAAAAGAAAGGGAAGATGATGTAGGAAATTTGGAGACATTCAGAATTTTAGCAAAGCAAAATGAACAAAACACGAGACCGAATGAATAGATTCAGCAAACTGAAATAGATGACCAGCATGAACGTGAACCTGAAAATTTGCAGGATGCTGAAGATGAGTCTAATGATCAAGAGGAAGTTATGCATAATATCTAAATTCCAAGAACAACTAGATATATCAAGAATCATCCTCTAGAAAATATCATTGGAGATATCAACAAAGGTATAACCACACGAAGAGGTTTACAAAATCATTGTGCATTCTCTGCATTTTTGTCACAGGTTGAGCCAAAGAATGCAAAGGATGCGGTTCTTGATGAGAATTGGCTATTAGAAATGCAAGAAGAACTTCAACAATTTGAGAGATGCCAAGTGTGGGAACTTATGTCTCCTCCAAAAGATGTTTCCATCAATGGTACTAAATGGGTCTTCAAGAACAAGATTGATGAGCACGGGACAATCATTCGTAACAAAGCAAGGTTGGTAGCTCAAGGATACAACCAACAGGAGGGGATCGACTATGAAGAAACTTATGCACCAGTAGCAAGGTTGGAATCAATTCGTATTCTGTTCGCTTTTGTATGCTACAAAAAGTTTAAGCTTCATCAAATGGATGTAAAAAGCGCATTCCTCAATGGGTACATAAATGAAGAAGTATATGTCAAATAGCCTCCTAGATTCGAGCATGAAAATTATCCTAATCATGTGTACAAGTTAAAGAACGCTCTTTATGGCTTGAAACAAGCTCCAAGGGCTTGGTACGAAAGGTTAAGTAAGTATCTCTTATCAAATGGGTTTTTTAGAGGTAAAATAGATTCTACATTGTTTATTAAGCATAACAATATAGATATCATTATTGTTCAAATATATGTAGATGATATAATATTTGGTGCTACTAATAATTTTCTTTGTGAGTGGTTTTCAAAGTGCATGCATAAAGAATTTGACATGAGCTTAATGGGAGAGCTTAATTACTTTTTGGGACTTCAAATCAAGCAAACAAAGGAAGGAATTTATATTCATCAAACCAAATACACAAAAGAACTATTCAAGAGATTTGGCTTTGAAGGATCTAACTCGAAAGGTACACCAATGAGCACATCAATAAAGCTCACCACTGATGAGAAAGGTATTGATGTTGATATAACAAAATATTGAGGTATGATAGGATTCTTACTATACTTAACAGCTTCTAGACCCGATATAATGTATAGCGTTTATCTGTGTGCAAGATTTCAGGCTAAACCCAAAGAATCACACTTAAATGTTGTTAAAAGAATTTTGAAATATTTAAGTGGAACAATTAAATTAGGGTTATTTTATCCGATTTGCAATAACTTTGAACTAATACGTTATTCATATGCTGACTATGCAGGGTGTCAAATTGATAGAAAAAGTTCGAGTGGTGCTTGTACTTTCTTGGGATAAAGTCTCGTATCTTGGTATAGTAAAAAGCAAACCTCAATGGCTCTTTCAACTACTGAGGGAGAATACCTAGCTGCAGGAAGTTGTTGTTCTCAAATTTTATGGATGAGACAAACCCTATGTGATTTTGATATATTATGTGAATGTGTGCCTATATATTGTGATAATTTTAGTGCTATAGATATCTCTAAAAATCCTGCGTTACACTCACGTACAAAACACATTGAAGTGAGACATCATTTTTTATGAGATAATGTGTCAAAAGGTTTTATTAAAATAAATTTTATTCCTACTGAAAATCAAATCGCAGACATTTTTACCAAACCATTAAGTGAAGACATATTTTGCATGCTGCGAAGAGAACTTGGGATGTGTATAGCTTAAATCTTGTTAAATATTCATTATCATTATGTTATCCTATTATGCATGCTTATCTTAATAACTGCTACAATCTAGGATATTCGATATTGTGATTTTTCGGCTGCCCATTAAAATCCTTAAATCATGGACACGGTATTCTAAATATTTGCCATGATGATTTTTGAAATTCAAAAAGACAAGTCGACTGAGTTTCTTGGGAGACGTAGGCGTGTAGGGATGTACTTCATACATTCAACTGTTCATTTTATTTATTCTTCTATCTCTCACTCTTCACTTCTCCAACTTTTTGTTTTATGATTATCTTTCTCTCTTATTACGCTCGTCTTCTCTTACATTACCTTCAAATATCATGAGAACTCGAACACATAAGAGATAGATGATGGATTCTGACGACGATTAGACGCCGATACCTCCCCAATCAACTGTTGGACCTTCACGAAATCAAAGAAAACTGAAGAAGGTCATGTTTGAGGAAACTGAGTATATGGACTCTTCGTCTTCTGACGAATCAACCTTCATTCCCTCCTTGCCAAAATCATCTGGACCCTCTCGGCGACGATAGTCAACAATCCCATCTTGTAAGGCTGAGTTCACTCCTCCACCGGTTTCGGTAAACCCTAACCTCGCCTCTGAACTTCCTGAAAATTTCTATCGAAGTAATGCATATGAGGTACGGTTTAAGACTATGATTTTTCCAAAGTAATTTGTTTATGAAAAATCTGTGGATCAAATTTGTTATAAAGAGTCTCCTTTGAAAAATCTGTTTGAATCTTGTGGTATGTCTTCCATGCTTTTTCCTACTTCAGTTGCATATCCTAGACTTGTGCAACAGTTTTATACTAATCTAGAATGTCATGAGGAGTTTTATACCTCTTTTGTTAAAGGAAAATCTTTATATTTCACTGTTATGGATTTTGGTAGTATTTTAAACATTCCATTCACTAGCGATTGTCCATTTACTCAAAAAGAGGTTGTCCATTCTCCATTCACCCCTTTGGAACAATTACAGATTGTTATGGATAATCCTATGTTGAATGATGTTTTTACTCCAAAAACCGTAGATGTCTCCCCTATTTCTTATGTTCTTCATCATTTGAATCGATTTAATCTGTTGCCCTGTTTAGATGGAGGGGCTGATTTTACTTATCAGGATTTGATTGTTGTTGATATGCTTCTGAAAGGTGTTTCTTTCAATTTGTCTCAACTGATGCTTCATCAAATGATGAGCTATTTGCAAAAATTAAAAACTTGTCTGCCCTACAGTACTAGTCTCACTACTTTCTTCAATCATTTTAAAATTTCTTTTGAAAATAAAATTTCTGTTGTGGTGAATGATTCATTCAGTGTTCATACTATCAAGCAGTCTCGCATTACTTTGATTGATGGTCAGTTTGTTCGTGTCAATTCTGATAATTCTATTCCTACAATCTCAATTCCATCTTCTCCTGTCGTACCCGCTACTCAATCTTCTTCTGAGATTGTTGAAATGTTGAAACTTGTTCTTAGTAATCGAGAAAAAATGCAACTTGAGATGGCTGGCCTTAACACTCGTATGTCCATGTTGGAGAAAGGCAAATTGTCTTTGGGTGCTCCCGAGATTAACAAAATGTATCAGAATATTGAGGATGAGTTTATTGACTTACAAGCAGGGTTTGAATTGCAGACCACTACTTTAGCAGAGGTTATGCAATGAAGACTCAACCGGAGTGCTTGTCAATTGAGTCAGGAGATCAAATTTGTTAACAATCAGGTTGGAGAGTTGGCTGAATTCATGTCTACGCGTTTCAATGATGTAGGATCTAAGCTATATATGCAGCGTAAGCATTCCACAGTTACGGAATGGGTTCATTGGAACTGGCTAGCTGAGTACATTGGTGAATTCCTTGACGTGCCATTACCACCTGGAACTTTCATTCCCCGTCCTCCTCAATTTGCTACGGATTTTACCCTTGCTGAACGAATTCATCGTGCCAATCATCGTCCTTACTTCACACAGAGGGCTGAACAGCGTGCAGCAATGGTAGAACTCGAATAGTGTCTCTTTCCCTTTTTGTTTGATGACAAAGGGGGAGAAATTTAGAAAAGATGATTTTTGTGCTCCAGACTTATTTTGTTTAAATTGCAATTGATATGTTAGAAGTTTGATATTTGGTGTATATTGAACTAACATGATTGCAGGTACATGCCCAGATAATAGGGGTTGTTTAAAATTTCAGGTTTCTGAAATCGAATTTCAGTTAGTTATTATGCGATTCCTGAAATGATATTGATGCATGAATTTAGGGGGAGCGAATTATCTTATATGCATGAACATAGGGGGAGCTAATGGGAATTAAAAGATTTTTGGTTGTCATCATCAAAAAGGGGGAGAATGTTGACCTAGTCATATTTTATCCTTAAGTTTTGATGATGAATTATTCGTATGCTAAATTGTTTTATGGCATTTCAGATATCTGATGATAAGGAACATTAATTGGATATTCAAGTGGGTGAAGAATTTTTCTTTACTAGGAAATAAGTGTAAGGTCAATTGCATAATAACTGATTTTTCATTTAAAGGCTCTAGGACATATCATTTCCATTTTGTTATATGTCTTAAATGAAAAATGATTTAAAAATCTAATGAAAAAAGTTTTTCTAAATATTAATATATTGAGATCAGATTAATATATATCATCAAGTACAAAAGGAATTAACATTTTACTATTTGATATATGTTACATGTATATATTTGATATATAATTCGTATGCATGTTAATATACATTGGTATACATATACTTGGATTGTATACTAAATTTAACTACATGTGGAGTAAGCGTGCATGCCAAGAAGCTCTATTTTATAAAACATTACTATATATATATATTCTAAATCTTGCTTGGAGTATATATATGAGTGTTTCACGTGTGCATGCCAGCTACATCTTTGGAATATGATATGTAAGTGCACGGATTACAAGGATAATGATTATAGAAGTCTTGGGACTATAATGCTTTGAATATGGGATAGATAAAGGAAGATTTGTTGTACACTGGTGCACGCCAATCTAAAGAAAAAAGAGATAAAGTCAAAGTTGTTAAATGGTTTAATTTTAAAAGAGTTCAAAATGCATTTGTTTCTCAACAAGAAGTTTTAACGTTGCGCAACATAACATTGTTTTACACTTGGACTCTATCTGTAACAGTAACTTTAATGGGATTATAAAAATCGTAAGACATGCATAGATTGATTACAACTCACGAATTTATTATTGCACTAATTACTGATATATATCGAGCAACTTTATTCTATTGGTGCAAACCTTTGAGCAGCTAAGCAAATAAATTTCTGATATTATTTGAGCTGGTATTTGGTAAGATTTAATTGTTTATCTTTTTGTGCTAATTGATCATTGCATGATTGAGCCTTTAATTGTTAAATTGATTATTCTTGCATTGATCATGAATTTCTATATTTGTATTGAATTTTCTGTTTTAGACTAAGTGTAGTCTAAAGGTGTTAATCCTAGTGGATTAGAGAAAAGGTTTTACAAACATGTTCAAGGAAGCAAAAGTCTTTAAGAGTACATAGGTGCACAAGGAGCAAGAGTGCTCAAGAGAAATTAATTGTTATTAATTTATTGTAAGAATCTATTTTGTAATCAGTGTTTATTTATAATGAAATAAATAAAGTGAGTCTCCAATACTAGTTGGTATTGGACGTGGACTAGGCTATTATTATAGAGGGTAATAGTTGAACCACGTAAAAATCTTGGTGTTGCTTTTATTATTTGCTTTACTCACATAAGCTATTTAACTATCTTAATAATTAAAATTTAAATATTTGCATTATATTAAGATAATTCGTTAACACCAAGTATTTTATTTAAGTTATAAATTCAGCAGGATATTTAGTCAATTCAGTAGACTATATTAATTCAGCAAATTGAATTAATTAATATAGTAGCTTGAATTTAATAGCTTGATCTAAAGTTTAAAAATTGGTCATAGATTGCTCCCACACTTATTCAATCCCCCCTCCCCCCTTTTAAGTGTGCCTAGTTAAATTTCATTTGGTATCAAAGCTTGGATCTACTTATCTTTGTCTTAAAGGTGACTTGTAGGGAAAGATTCTGACATGGCACAGTTCGGGAACAACAATCAAGAAGGACAATCAACCAATAGACCTCCTTTGTTGTATGGAATAGAAAATTACAACTTCTGGAAATTTCGAATGAGAATCTATCTTAAAAGAGATCCTAAGGAATGGTGGGTTGTGGAGAACGGACCAGTTATTTCACGAAGAGATGATGGGACACCAAAGATTCTACGAGAAATGGATTCAACCGAAATCTACATGGTCTGAAACAACCGGGGTCAAATCCCGATTCCGGAACAAATCTTGGGTCAAATCCCAAGTCCGAATCAAATCAAATTCATCCAAATAAGGCCTCAAACCACAGGCCCAATAGTATCTTCTTGGGTCATCTTAGCCCACCACAGGCTCCCAAAAGGTCATGACTTGAAGGTACTATTGCTAGTAACTTATTTTCTTATATGCAGATAAATTATTCCCCTATCTTTCGATGTGGGACTAGGGTGTTACAAACTCCCCCACTTAAATTTCTGACGTACCCATCAGAATCTGATCACACACACGGACCCAACATCCTTTGATTGCACAGCATCTTGCACAGTCATATTGAAGGTTCTAGTTGTGGGTCTGTTTGATGACGTTGGTCCATCAATGGTCCATGTACCTCCACTGCTACCTCCCTTGGTTCATGTTGTCTCCCCAGCTTTCTTCTTAGGGCACTCACGAGCAAAATGATCCTTTGACCCGCACGTGAAGCAAACGTTCTTCTTGGGTTGACTGCAATTTGGGGCGATGTGACCTTCCTGGCCACAATTAAAGCATACATGTTTCCCACTTAAGCATATACCCTTGTGAAACTTCCTGCATGTAGCACATGCTTCGATCTTCCTATTCTGCTGGTTTCCAGTACCCACATTTCCATTCCATTTTTTCTTCAGGTTATTATTACCATTTTCACTACCACCACCACCGTTCTTAATCTCGCCTTCATTCTTCTTCTTTCTTTGTTCTTGATTAAACTTTGTTACTGCCTCGCCTCCACCTTCAGCGAGAATGGCCTTCTCCATTACTGATGTAAATGTCTTCAGCTGAAACATGGATACCCTACTGTACAACCAGGGTTTCAGTCCCTGCTCAAACCTCTTAGCCTTACGTTCATCTGTGTTGACTTGATATGGCTCAAACCTCGCCAACTCGTTAAATTTTGTGGCATACTTCAATATCGTCATTGATCCTTGCTTCAGTTCTAAAAACTACACCTCCATCTGATTCTTCGAACTCTCTAGGAAATAAGTCTCGAAGAATGTCTCCTTAAACCTATCCCAAGTCATTACCCCTTGTCCTACTCGAGTTTTATTGGCTTACCACCAATAACTAGCCTCTATTTCCAATATAAATGTTGCAAAAGTAGTTTTCTGATTCTCACCAACCCTAGCTACCTCGAACACTCTCTTTATCTCCATGATTCAGGTCTGTGCCTCAACTGGATTTATGGACGCACAGAATTCTGGTGGTCCAACCGCCTTGAAGTCCTTAAATGTCACAGCTTGATTCTGCGGTTGATGATAAATTGTTCGTATGCTAAATTGTTTTATGGCATTTCAGGTATCTGATGATAAGGAACATTAATTAGATATTCAAATGGGTGAAGAATTTTTCTTTACTAGGAAATAAGTGTAAGGTCAATTGCATAATAATTGATTTTTCATTTATAGGCTCTAGGACATATCATTTGCATTTTGTTATATGTCATAAATGAAACATGATTTAAAAATCTAATGAAAAATGTTTTTCTAAATATTAATATATTGAGATCAGATTAATATATATCATCAAGTACAAAAGGAATTAACATTTTACTATTTGATATATGTTACATGTATATATTTGATATATATTTCGTATGCATGTTAATATACATTGGTATACATATACTTGGATTGTATACTAAATTTAACTACATGTGGAGTAAGCGTGCATGCCAAGAAGCTCTATTTTATAAAACATTACTATATATATATATTCTAAATCTTGCTTGGAGTATATATATGAGTGTTTCACGTGTGCATGCCAGCTACATCTTTGGAATATGATATGTAAGTGCACGGATTACAAGGATAATGATTATAGAAGTCTTGGGACTATAATGCTTTGAATATGGGATAGATAAAGGAAGATTTGTTGTACACTAGTGCACGCCAATCTAAAGAAGGAAGAGATAAAGTCAAAGTTGTTAAATGGTTTAATTTTAAAAGAGTCCAAAATGCATTTGTTTCTCAACAAGAAGTTTTAACGTTGCGCAACATAACATTGTTTTACACTTGGACTCTATATACAACGGTAACTTTAATGGGATTATAAAAACCGTAAGACATGCATGGATTGATTACAACTCACGAATTTATTATTGCACTAATTACTGATATATATCGAGCAACTTTATTCTATTGGTGCAAACCTTTGAGCAGCTAAGCAAATAAATTTCTGATATTATTTGAGCTGGTATTTGGTAAGATTTAATTGTTTATCTTTTTGTGCTAATTGATCATTGCATACAGTTGAGCCTTTAATTGTTAAATTGATTATTCTTGCATTGATCATAGACCTCTATATTTGTATTGAATTTTCTGTTTTAGACTAAGTGTAGTCTAAAGGTGTTAATCCTAGTGGATTAGAGAAAAGATTTACAAACAGGTTCAAGGAAGCAAAAGTGCTTGAAGAGTACATAGGTCCACAAGGAGCAAGAGTGCTCAAGAGAAATTAATTGTTATTAATTTATTGTAAGAATCTATTTTGTAATCAGTGTTTATTTATAAAGAAATAAATAAAGTGAGTCTCCAATACTAGTTGGTATTGGACGTGGACTAGGCTATTATTATAGAGGGTAATAGTTGAACCACGTAAAAAAATTTTGTCTCCAATACTAGTTGGTATTGGACGTGGACTAGGCTATTATTATAGAGGGTAATAGTTGAACCATGTGATTATGTATACACCCTTACCCCACACCACACCACCCACCCACCCACCCCCACCCCACCCACTCCACCCCCCACCCCTCACCCCACCCCCACCTCCACCAAAAAATTAATATTATGTGATTATGTATACACCCACCCCACCCCTACCCCCTACTCCACCCACCCCACCACCCCTACCCCCACTCCACCCACCCCCCACCCCCACCCCACCCCACCCACACCTCCACCAAAAAAATAATATTATGTGATTATGTATACACCCACCCCTATCCCTAATCCACCCGCCCACCCCCCCCACCCCAACCCTTACCCCCCACTCCCCACCCCACCCCATCCCTACCCCACTAAAAAAAATATTATGTGATTATATATACACCTTACCCCACTCCACCCCACCCACCCACCCCCCCACCCCCACCCCACCCTCACCCCACCTCCACCAAAAAAAATAATATTATGTGATTATGTATACACCCACCCCCACCCCTACTCCACCCACCCCACCACCCTCACCCACCCCACCCCACCCCACCCACACCTCCGCCAAAAAAATAATATTATGTGATTATGTATACACCTACCCCTATCCCTACTCCACCCGCCCACCCCCACTCCACCCCTTACCCCACTCCCCACCCCACCCCATCCCTACCCCACCAAAAAAAATATTATGTGATTATATATACACCCCTTACCACCACCCCCACCCCAACCCCCACCCACACCACCCCACCAATATCAATGGAACTATTTTTATTTAAAAGAGTAAATAACAAGATTAATGTAGATGTCGCCAAATTTATAAAATTTATTTTAATTACTAATAAGCTAGCTAGCTCTCGTTGATTTTGTGACTGATCACCATGGTCGTGATGTCGCCAAATTTATAAAAATATTATGGTTAATATGGTTTTTAACCATAACCATATGGTTCCAACCCACATTATCCATATTAAAAATGGTTAATATGGTTTTAGTTCTTAAATGGTTGGTTAACCATATTTTGAAAACCAAAACCAACCCATAATCATATTTTGTCAAGTCTAATCATTACTACTTGACACTCACGAGCACATAAGTTATAATCACATAAACACATAAGTGTTTTATTACTTTTCCCTTAAAACTCGATAAGAGTTTATCACCACTATCTTTTCAAAGGTTACTTCCTAAGACTTTTCTCCACCTAAGGTTCATAACATAAGGCTTTGATACCAACTTGTGACACCCCCAAATCCGGGTACTTTATTTCCACAATATTTGGTGTTCACCTGATAAAAACATTCATGTCTAACTACCCAATCATAATAAAATTTAATAATAAACCTTCCCATTAAAGGATTACATCAATAAGTTCAATAAAATCTCTCAGGTCATCTAACCTTTAAATACAAACATCATATTCGAAAAATTAAATAACTTCATCATAATAACTAAAAACAAAGTCTGACAATATTAAAAGTCAACATATTTACAAGTCTTCAATACTTGTTCATCTTTCCTTTCCCTTTACTGGTGCTAGGTACATTAACCTTCTCAACTTTAGCTGTAATAGTTATATAAGCAAGAGTGAGCAAACAATGCTCAGTTGAAATGATAATGAATAAAACTTTATAACAACTACCAAATAATAGGCTCAATAGAATTGAACAATATGCTCAATCAATGATAATCAAAATTTGAAACATATATCTAAGGGTCATAAGACCACGAACTATGTCAATAGTTATAAGTAATCTTTCAACTTAAACTTTAACAGTCATAAGACTATAGGGACTATTCGTACTTAAGGGGATCAGCCCTTCGTTCAATGTATTGTGCACAAATATTTCAATGCTATGCGTAAATTATCCCCTATAATAGGGTTGTTCATCTCAACATTTAGAATACGAGTCCCTCCAAAGTAAGTTTGGTTTGGATAAGTTTCAAGGTAATTTAGGTTTAACGAACATCAACTAAGGATTAGTTGAATAAAAAGGTAATAACATTATGCTATGGAATAAATCATAAGTGAATCAACATTGTATACTAAGATCTTGTTTTAGGAATAATCTAATAGCATAAGCATAGAATAACATAACATACCTTGCTTGAACAATATTAAGCTAAGGTTATTTAGAATTGAGTAATGAGCATGCATAACAAATAGTAAATTGAACGATAAAACTTATTCAACTTTAGTATATCAGAATGTAGAAACTTGCATGCTAAATAACAAGTTAAAGATTAGAGAAACTTGCTCAATATCAAGAGGTAAGGTTTGAGAGCTTGCACAATATAAATAGAGTTATGAAACTTGTACAAAGAAGTTTAGAGTTAGAAAACTTGCCTTGCGTGTAAGCTAAACCGTAATAATTCGATTCACAATATCCTTTACACATATCATCATGACATAATTAGTCATTACAAATACTCTATATATAAATAAATATCTATTTCATGTATGGTTTGATTTTTTTTTAACCACATAGTCAAGTTACATTAGTAATAATACTCGTTAATTATTAATAATATGTTCATTCTTAGCACTATAACACCACAATAACAAAATTATATTTTCAACAGTTATAATATTACATTATATCAACAATTACAGACTCTGTGTAAAATAAAAATCATTCCTGGCCATATCATTAATTATCGTATTTCATTACCGGTATTAAGCGTTATGGCCTGTGAATCACGAACCATGGTGTGGCGCTTGAAGGTTAAAAATTGCAAGATTTGATTTTGGCGCCGAGGCGTATTGAACTTCTGAAGCAAAACACGAAGAACGGAACAAAACTAATTTATGTCTGCATCTTAATTTCTAAAACCAATTTATCATGTATAACTTATATAAATTATACATAAACGTTACCCATCATACATATACTAATTTAAAACAACTAAACAACAATTTTTGAAAGATTAAATTCTTGAATGCCATGTTTAAAACCAAAACTCCATTTTTGACATTGTTTGACAAAGTTAACACTGTAATTCCTACTATACACCAAATTGATTCATTTGAACTACGTTCTCTTTCTTTCTTACCAAATTAACATATTCAAGGTTCAATTTCACAATTAGCTCACAATCAAATACTCCCTCCGTCCCAGGATAAAAGTCCTTATTACTATTTTGGGTTGTCCCATGTTAAATGTCCACTTTCTTTTAATAACCAAACTTTTACACATTATTTCCTATTATGCCTGTAGCATTAAATATCTCATACTTTTCTTATTCTAATTCTCTCTCCATATTTAATGACATTATTATGGGCAATTTTGTCATTTTATTCCTCTTCTTAATATGCGTGAAAAGTTCACCATGACTTTTATTCTGGGACGGAGGGAGTATTAATTTTGGTACTCCTACAAGCCGTGTTCATACATATATTCACTGTAAACCCATTTCCTTTCTTTTCGACGTAATTCAACATACAATCACATAAGTATATGCTAGTTATAACATTACAATTACATATACACATAACTTCATAACCAATTATAAAGATTTGGATAACAGAAAATTTTATAAAGACTTTATACACAGTGAAACTCAAGAACACAGAAACTTAGGAATTATATCGTAAAACATATATATTAAGGTTATGTAACATACCTTCTTTTGTTTAGTTAACCCTTGTTAGAAGACTTGTAATTCACAACACCTTTCTCTCCTCTCAATTCTCTCTACTCTCTCTCAATTCTCGGTAATCTTTTCTGACAACTTCCCTTTCTTCTTAGGCTCAACTTTAGACCAAATATATTTTACGTAAAATAAAACAAAACCAACGCACGCATTTTCAAATGTCTAAAACTGACGTTCTACTAATGACCCTATTAAATCAGCGGTTACCAAAATTAATATATATTATTTATATTTTATTTATATTATTAAAAATTCAAATATCCCAAATCCAAAATTCAAAATCCATAAGGCTCTGTTTGGCAAAACTCTTTAAAAATTAAAGATTTAATATCTTTAAGTCTTGTTTGGCAAAACTAAATTAAACTCCTTTAATTTATTTTAATAACCCATTTATAGCATAGTTATTTGTCACAATTTTATTACCAAATTAAATTAAAAACATTATAATAATCCATTTAATCCCTATCAACTCTCTAATTTAATTATTAATTTAAATTAGAATATTATCTCATAATAATTAATTCCCTTAACTCGTTAATTATTTATTTAATAAATAATTAACTAAATCAAATCAAATCAAATTAAACAAATATCTATTCAACAATAAACACATCCATTCTGAATTGTTTCATATATACTTGTAGCAAATTTGAGAAAACATTATGATTATTTGGTGCGGTTTCGATTTTATGCTTGCGGTTTTGACTAATAACCAAATCGAAACCGTAAATTTAGTTTTTTCGACCCACTTAAAACCGTCACATATGTCGGAACTATTAGTACGATTTTAATTGGTGCGATTTGTGCGATTTTTTTTTACGATTTCAATTTTAATTTGATTCTTTGCTGAGCCATAATTATGAGGTCTGAGTTGGGTGTTTTATTGCTTTCCTGTGTGGGCTGTGGGGGAGATATTAACATTGTATGCTCTGGGGTATATTGTTTTGTGGCCCCCTTAAAAAGGACAACTTATAAGAGGAGAAAACAAAACCATGCTCCCCGTATACAAATTCCCATACTTTTGTAATTTTCCAATACCATCATGCCAACCTTCCCCTCTCTTTCTTGGTCTATGTCTCTCCCTCTCTAATATATGTATATATTTATTTAGATACCGTTTAGAACATTTGAAAATTTAAACGTATTTAAAAATTTAAATGTATTTAAAAAATTTATTTGCGTATAAATAGTTTATTTTTAAAAAAAAAGCTTGTTTAACTTACAACATTGGCATTTAAAATATAAACACATTCAAAAATTTGTTTGTATAGTTTATTTTAAAAATAGTTGTTTAACTTACAACGTTGTTACTATCGTAAATTCAGCAAACGCTAAAATTAAATCTTATTTATTTTTAAACTCCTATGTTCTTGAACAACTCTTATTTATTTGTTATTTAATTTATGAAAAATTTAGAAATATTTTAAATTATTTACTTGTAATTAATAAAACAACTGATATTATAAATTACTTTAAATTTTAACTTATAAATTACTTTAAATTTTAACTAAGTAAAAATAATAATTTCAAAATTAAAAATAAAGATCTATTTCAACTTAAATTTTTTAAAATTTTATAAGTTAATTTTGGACTTTTTTGTGAAACGGTGAGAGTGTGATGTATGAAACATTATATTACACCCAACAATTAAAATGATTATGGAATTTTATAAGTAGAATGATTAGAGGGACCCCATGTAGTCTAATAATCTAGAGAAAAATAGAGAAAGTTAACGAATAAGCATATATTGGTAGGGACATGACCTGCCTAATGATCGCAAATCATGTGTTTATTTATTTATTTATAAATAAAGTTACCAAAAAGCAAATAGAAATTGAAATTGCTGCTTTTGTCTTTCTTCTTTTACAGGAACAGATGGTTCAAGGGCAGGACTTTTACACCTTTTGTCCTTAATTATATGTTCCATAATGATCCCAAATCCAGGTGTTTATTCTTTATTTGTGTATGAAGAATTTGTCCAAGTAATTTGACTATATCCTCTATTTAAAATTACTCCCTCCCTCGATTACATTAAAGGGCATTGTTGGGTCACAATTTATAAATTGGACAAATCAATTTATAAGTTATTTTTTATTATTTAAATATTTAATTGTGATTAATTTTTTAACTTATAAATTGAATTATAAGTAATTTTTGAGAAGTAATAATTTTTACTTTCAAAAAATAACTTATAAATCAGTTTGAAATAAGTAGATTTGACCAAATATAAAAGATTCTTTACTTTTATTTTAGTTGCCTTTATATTTTATTTTAACTTATAATTTATTTTAGTCAAATACCTTCACATTTTATTTAACTTTATTTATGACTTATAACTTAAATATTGTCAAATATTTTTATTTATAAGTCACCAATTAAAATAATTTATAAATTATTTTAAAATAAGTCATTCCTAATGGATCTTAAAAGGGACGTAATATCCTTCTCAAATTGATCATTTATAATATTATTATTTAATTAATAAAGTATTATTTTTAAGACTAATGAGGAACCAAATACCTCTTTAATGTTCACAAATAGAATTATTTGTTTAAAAAATTATGAAGGAGCTAATGTTCATAAAAAATTATGAAGGAGCTAATGTTCATCATCCTCCTCTCTCTCATGCCATTCTTGCCGCCATTTATCGCCTCACGCCCATGCATGTAAAAGTTGCTTATTCAATTTCTTTTGATTTATTTGGTTACCCACAAAATTTGAAATGGTTACCTTTATCACAATTTTGACTAATGAATCGCATTACATTTAAAATAAAATTGGTAATCAAATAAAAGCGAATTGGTTACCTTATCAAATGGTTTGGTAACCAACTATATGAAATTTGGTTACCAACTCGCATCACATCCAAAATAAATTAGTAACCTAATAAACTAAATTGGTTACCTTATCGGAAGGTTTAGTAACCAACTGCATAAATTTTGGTTACCAAATCTGCATCACATTCAAAATATATTAGTAAGCTAATAAAACTGAATTGGTTACCTTATCAAATGATTTGATAACCAACTACATGAAGTTTGATTACCAACCCATCACATCCAAAATAAATTAGTAACCTAATAAAACTAAATTGGTTACCTTATCGAAAGATTTAATTACAGTGAAAATAAAGAATGGACCCAGTGGCGGTGGGAGGCGTGGGGATCGAGGAGAGGGAGGCGGGAGGAGGAGGGTGGGGGCGTGGAGTGGGGGAGAGAAGGGTGGAGGAGAAAGGGGCGCGGAAGAGGGGGAGGAGAAAGGAGGCGTCGGGAGGGGGGATGCGGGAGGAAGGGAGGTGGTGGCGGGGGCGAAGGAGGGGGAAAGGCAAGGGAGGAGGAGGGGAGGGGCGGCGGCAGGGGAGGAGAAAGGGGGGAGGAGAGGAGGGCGGGAGGAGGCGGGGAGGAGGGAGGCGGGAGGAGGGGGCGTGAGGGTGGGGAGGGTTGGACAGAGGAGGAGGAGGAGGAGGAGGAGGAGGAGAGGAAGAAGGAAAAGAAATGGAGTGGGAGAAAATCGTGGGAGAGATGGGGAAAAAATTGTGGGAGATGAGGAGAAAAATCGTGTGCGTAATTAAAGGGATAAGATTACACTCTTTTTGTAATTAAGTATTGCACTAGTATTGTAAATAAATATGGAAGTATATTAGTTGTGTAAAATTTTTATGAGGACACTATTGTTGTAATTATTTTTAAAAATGTAATAGAATATGTAATTGTCCCTATTATAAATGGAGGCTTTATGATTTTGTGTCACGTTTGCTTTTTTTTTAGTCTTTTATTCCTATAATTTTAGATATATTTTAATTTTATTTTTCTATTTTATTTTTTTTATTTATTTATCTAAATTTTATAAAATTTTAATTTTATCTCATATAATAACGCGTGTAACAGTAGGTGCAATATAAATAAACTATCTTTTCAAATATCAAACTAAAGGTTATTGTAGAAAGACTTTTGAATTTTAATTTGTCTCGAAACCCGTTTTCCAAAAGATGTCAGAAGCATATATTTTACACAAATTAAAAAAAAATAAAACGGAGAGAATATAAATCAAATTCTAATTATAGTTACAGTAGATCCTTTACATGTATACAAATGGAAATTTGTATTATTGACGTTAATGGATCACACTAGACACAACAACCAAGCAGAGCGACGGTAGGCGGGTTAATGTGAGCAAGTCAAAAATGAGTCGAGTAAAAAGCAGCCGGGGTTTTTGGTGAAAAAAAAGTGAGGTCGGGTTCGTCAGATTGTTGAGTAGGTAGGTACCATGATGAGCTTTTTCCATTTTTTTGCAAAATCTTGATACACCAAAAATAGTAATAATAATAATTTTAATTACTTAAATTAACTACATATCTCAATCAATTAAAATTTTAATAGTATTATAATTTTAGATATTATTCTAAAGGCATGATTTGGGATAATGATTTATTTACTTTTCAAATAAGTAGGGGGAATGCATAATTAAGGGATAATGATTGATTTACTTTCCAAATGTACTACAATAAGTAGGGGGATTGTATAATTAAGGGATAAAATTATCTATATTATTGTGTATAGATTTTGGACTTGCAATCTAAAAAATCAGTGGTTGATTCGGATTATATATTGCTAGTAATTCAAATTATATAATCAAATTTGATTCTTTAAAATTAATATAATTTATTTAACTTTTAAAAATAATAAATATTGTAATTAATACTAATATATAGTTAATTTTAAATTTTTATAATTATATTATCTAACTTAAACTAATAATTGTTAGTTTAATAGTTTTATACTTTGAAATTATTAACTACATATCTCAATCAATTAAAATTTTAATAGTATTATAAATTAGTATTATTAATTAATTACCTACATTAACTACATATCTTAATTATAATTTTCAAATATAGTTAAAATTTATTGAAGATTGCATTAAAAACAAATAGTTGTTGTAGCTTAGTTGGTTTGAACTCTTATTTATTTACTTACAAGTCTTGTGTTCAAGCCCTACAAGTAGCAAAATTTTATTTAAAAAAAAAAAAAAACTAACAGACCCTGGTGGGACGCCTAAGTTTCCAAATGGCTAAAAAAAGTTAAGCCCAATTTTTACGGGTCAACTGACTTGCATGTGCTCCTGGGCCAATTTTGCCAGGTCTAGATCACACTAATGTACTTTTTAGGACAATATAATTATTGTGCGTATTTTAATATAACTTGGTGAATTTTTTTTACGTGTCTTTTTTTGAACTATTTCTTTGAAATTATTGAGAAAACTTTTAGTCATATGACATATTTTTAAATTTAAAATTAAATTAAAAAATATACATACGTGTTTGATTTGATTATGTTCGACTAAATTTGACTTAAACTCGTTAAATAAGTCGAATTCGAACAAATTACTATTTTAGTTATCAACCGAACTTGAACAATATGATGTTTGATTAAAATCTGACTCGTTTAAGCCAGGCTCGAGTAAGCCTGACTTAATTGAAATTTAATCAATTTTATTTTATGATAAAAAATTAAACAAGCTAGACTTAAACTCGATTATACTCAACTCCTTTAATCCCGACTCAAGTTCGACTCGTTAACTAAACAGATTAATTTCGCACACTAAATATCAAGCTAGTTTAAAATCTGACTTGACTCAATTTGTTAAACTTTTAAACAAGTTCAAACTTGACAAGTTCAAATCGAGTTCGTCTCAACTCGTATACACTTCTATTTCAAAATAGTCTTACTTCATACTTTATACGATCATAAATTTATGTCAAAATTAAACAAAGTTGAATGTAGATATATGTGATATGAAAGTATAAAGAAAAAAGTAACATTATTATTAGAGAATTGATATTTCCACAAGTAAATTTGATAGTTTCATAAGGTCATCTCTCACATGAGGTGGATCACATTTACTATTCATGTGAGAAAGAACTCGTGGAACTATAAAATTTACTTGTGGAAATATCAATTCTTTGACGCCCCCAAGATAGATATACATCACTCATTCTGAGTCGCCAAATACATGGTGCATAATATAAATACAAACTTAAATATACAACATGAGCTGTGAGTTTTAATACAAATAGTGTCTTCTAGACAGTATTCAAACTCAAAATAAGTCCTCAATACATTTATTATCACACTATTTCACAGAATAGTGAGGACTATTAATGCAAACATCTGGACCGTCACTCCGTTCCCCGACTAGTCCCAGCTATATTCTCATTTCCTAAAGAGAACAATGAAAGCAAAGGGTGAGCTCAACTAGCCTAGTAAGAAATATTATGACTAAGATAATGTAGAATAAATTATCGTTAGCCTTCAACGGTGTTAAACTGATAAAATACCATAGACATCAAGTTTAACTGCAGCGGAACAAGCAATCCATTAGAAGAGTCAAGTAGAGCATGGTATCTACTATCTTCTAAGATTTAAAAGAATTTATCATCAATTTTATCGCTAAGACTCAGCTTAATAAATAATCCACATCATCGAATCACCCCTGCACTACGACCAATGATATTCATTAGTATCACGACCACGAATTATCCATGCACTACGGGCCAAGGATATTCGTGTATTCACCAATGGTAATGATCATGCCAACAACTATCCATCAATGCACTATGGGCGAATGAGGACTTTTACCACATCTTTTGTAACATTACAGTCATGATTATACCGAAAAATCCCTGGTCATAATCATATCAAGTCCATCTATGCACTACAGGCCACAGATGACTTTCAACATAATATAAGCATGAGGATGATGACAATGATATAAAAATTCAATTAAAAGAAAGCAAATGATAAAATTTTAAATATTTATAATTTAATTTATCCAAAATTTAATAATGTCCAAATTGTCAACATGATACTGCTTTGTGGAGTAAAATTCAAGAATAATATTGTACCAAAAATAATTTGGACCAAAAATGAATTAATTTTTATCATGAATAGTACCCCGGGTGAATAGTACTCGAGTGAATAATACCCCGTGAATAATACTTCTTTAATAGTAACCCGTGAATAGTACTCCGACATGAAAAAGTTAAAATTTATCAAGAATGTTCAGCATAATATTTCCATGAAAAGATACTGGATGAAGCGCAAATATCAAGGATATTCTACTAATTTTATGGAGTATAGAAGCCAAAACTTTAATAAAATGAGTATAGAATTCGGAATCTGAAACGGAATAATATTACTTACATACTATAGAGTATGGAAGAAAATATTATTTCTTACGAATACTGAACAAAAATAATATCCCTTACCTTGAAAAAAAGAGTATTCCAACTGGTATAGCGGGGATATTCTTGAAGAAAACTTTCACTATTTTCTACGCTCAAAGCTTTCTAAAACTCGAAAGAAATACGCTCAATGTGACGCCCCCATAATAGGTATACATCACCCATTCTGAGTCATCAAATACATGGTATAGAAACAAATACAACTTCAGTAATACAATTGTCGTGCAAAATACGACAACACATATACTGTGAGTTTGGATACAAATATTCTCTATAAGACAGTATACAAACTCAAAAGGAGTCCTCATTACAATTATTGATACACTATTTTACAAAATAGTGAAGACTACTAAAACAACTATCTTGAATCATCACTCCATACCTCGGCTAGTTCCTGCTAAATTCTCTCCTCCTGAGAAGAACAATGGAACAAAAAGGAAAAGGGTGAGCTCAACTAGCTCAGTAAAGAATATTATGAATAAGATAATATACAACAAATTATCACTAGTCTTCAACGAGAAAAAAATCGATAAAATATAATAGATAACAAGTTTTAGATCAACAATTGCGGTGGAAACAACAATCCATTAGAAGAGTCAGTAGAGAAAGAATTCTACTATCTTCTAAGATTTAAAAGTCCATCATCAATATTTTATCCCTGTAACATCAATCAATATACATCTTGAATCAAATATTCATCTTTGCACTACAGGCCAAAGATATTCATTTGTATCACCAGTTGGTCATGTTCATCTCAACACCTATTCTCTTTGCACTACGGCCAAAGATGTAAAACCCCAACTTTTTAAATAAAGATGAATTTTCTATAAATATTATTTTTAAATATTATAGAGCGAAATTGATATAATGTTATAATTGTGGATAATATTTATAAATTTTGCAAAGTATGCAAGTTGTCATATAATATTCGATTGGTCGGGGAATATTCGTTTTAAACAGGAAATATTCGTACGATGGCACAATCATTGGTGGACCCCACAACAGAATTATTGTCGGATTGAGAAAATGACAAAAATACTTTATGAAAATAACGGCGGAAGTTTTATCATTAATACTATTGAACTACTCGGTAGTAAAAGTACAGTAATACGCGTGGTTGCATAGTAGTGCACGGTATTGATGCTTATGTGATAAATCACTCAGTTTTGTTTTATTGGTATTATTAATGTAATAATACAGAAAATCTTTTTATATAAAACAGAATACTTTTATAAAGTTATTCTATAAATAGAATATATTATATTCTATTATTCATAGTGTCTGCATAGTGTTTTGCATTGTAAAATCTTTTTATATATAAAAGAATACTTTTATAAAGTTATCTATTTTATTAGACAATAATTAGAATATATTATATTTTATTATGCATAGTATTTTCATAAAGGCTGCATAGTGTTTGCATAGTAAAAATTTTTATAAAGTTATTCGTTTTATTAGATTATAAATAGAATATATTATATTTTATTTAAAAGATTTTGCTTTAATTATGGATAGTCAGATTAAAGTAAATCAATCTGACGATTCATGGATTAGTTAGTATGCATTCCATTTTCCTATAAATAGAAGCTCATTCCTTCATTATTTTCTTACGAATTCACTAAACTCTGAGAGAAACTATAGAGAGAGACTATAGAGATGAGAAGAAAAGTATTCTGCTACTTAACTACTTTTATATTCAATTTCTTTTACGGTAAGGGATATTATTCTCTTGTATTTGAGAAGAGAACTTCATTATTCCATTTCTTTATTATTACTGTTGGAATAACTTTGTATCTGCTTAATACCTATCTATATGGTAACATTCTTCTATTATTACATCTTTATTATTACATTGGAGCATCCTGTGCATCTTTATACTGTGGACTGGTTCCATTTTTATTATTCTGTCTTTATTATTCCATTGGAACATCCTGTCTATGCTTTACACCGGACCTGGTTCCGTCTTTATGATTTCATTCTTTATTATTCTGTTGGAACATCCTGTCGGTGTGATTTTCACCTGACCGGTTCTATTATTATTATTACATTGGAATAACTTTTGCTTCTATGGCAATCATGCATTGGTGATTTCTGTTGTTATTCCATTCCTAATTATTCTCAGTTGGTTAAAATTTTGACTTCTATACTCCATGAAATTAGTGGAATATCCTTGATATTTGCGCTTCATCCAGTATTTTTCATGGAAATATTTTTCTGAGAAATCTTGAATTTTACTCTACAAAGCAGTATCATGTTGACAATTTGGACGTTATTAGTTCCTGAATAACTTAATTCTTGAACTTGTTTTATTGAATTCTTATATCATTGTCATCATTCTCATGTTTATATTTTTTTGAAAGTCATCTGTGGCCTGTAAAGCATGGATGAACTTGGTATGATTATGCCCAGGGATTATTCGGTGTAATCATGACCATAATGTTACAAATGATGTGTAAAAAGTCCTCATTGGCCCGTAGTGCATTGATGGACAGTTGTTGGCATGATCATGACCATTGATGAATACACAAATATCCTTGGCCTGTAGTGCATGTAATTTGTGGTCGTAACCCTAATGAATATCCTTGGCCGTAGTGCAGGGATGATGTGGATTATTTATTAAGCTGAGTCTCAGCGATAAAAGTGATGAAAAACTTTTTAAATCATAAAAGATAGTAGATTATATTCTCTACTTGACTCTTTTAATGGATTGCTTGATCTGCTGCAGTTAAACTTGATGTTGTTATATTTTAGTTTAACACTGTTGAAGGCTAACGATAATTTATTCTGCATTATCTTAGTCATAATATTTCTTACTGGGCTAGTTGAACTCACCCTTTCTTTCACTGTTCTCTTCAGGAAATGATAACGTAGCAGGGACTAGTCGGGGAACGGAGTGACGGTCCAGAGGATAGCATTAGTAGTCCTCACTATTCTGTGAAATAGTGTGTTAATAATTGTAATGAGGACTCCTTTTGAGTTTGTATAATCTCTAGTAGACAATAATTGTATTCAAACTCACAGTTATATTTTGTCGTATTGTACACGACAGTTGTATTAGTACGTTGTATTTGAATTTTGTACCATGTATCTGACGACCCAAGATGGGTGATGTATACCTAATTTTAGGGGCGTCACAAAATATATTCATTAGGTAATCATTCATCTTTGCACTATATGCCAAAGATATTCATTAGGTAATCATTCATCTTTGCACTACTGGCCAAAGATATTCAGTAATATCATTATTTAGGACTGAGGATGATGAAAAATATCTTAAAAAAAATGAATCCAGTGAGATAAAAGATCAAAGATTAGGGATTCGTACTTTAGTTTATCTAAGTTCAAAAATACTCCATAATAACCAATTCTGAAGCAGAATTCAAAAATATATATCAAAACATGGATACAATCAAAGATAGTAACCATAATAGACATCTTGGATAAAAAGGAGAAAATTTTATTTTTCGGTGAATAGTGCCGTATTCATGAATAGTGTCGTATACGTGAATAGTGGCGTATACGTGAATAGTAACCCCGACACAAAAAGGTAGAAATTCCACAATAAAATTTATACCAATATTTCGGTATAATGATATTGAAAGAATAACATCATTAGAAAGAAAATAACATCCCTTACCTCAAAAACTTGCACTGATGAATAGCAACTCACAAAGTATCTAAATACTCACAAAATACGCTCGATAATATAGAGAGAGAAAGAGAGAAAACTTATTTCTGGTGTGATTTTCAATTCTAACTAAGCACCTTATTTATAGGAAAATGCTTAGAACGTCATAGCAGACTAACCTGCTACCTGATGGCTTTACTTGCTACTATTCAAGCCCACCACTTTTGAAAATAAATTCCATCACATTTTATTACTCACCAACCAAAAGTGGGGCCCACTATATTTTTAATAAAAACATTTTTTTCCCGAAACCTCAACAATTCATAATAAATAGCCCTTTTATCAGAAAAATTTGAATTTCATGTGCTTTCCATAGGAAATTTAATTCTCTACAACTTTGTAAGTTTCAGTTTTTTCAAATTCCAAACGAAAAATGACCAAAATCTACATACGAACGATTTTCAAAACTTCCATTCCGACAAAATACTGATAAAACACCTCAGCATTAATTTCTTCATTTATAACCACATAAAATAAATATATCCATCATTTATATCCATATAAAATAAATATTTCCTTATCATATAAATCAATAACTAATTATTCACAAATAATATTACAGAATCACAATTATGACAACCAGGTCGTTCCCAGGAAAGAGGGGGCTTTTTCGATAAGGATTTCTTCGTATTGGCGCGCAATTAGGTGACCAAACCCCTTTCCTAGACAGAACTTCCTTAGACATTGCCAATAATGCTATCTAATAATATTATTCAAATAATATGAATTATTGATCTGATAATAGAGATACTGTACAGTGACAATTATTGAAACAACAATAATATAAAATATCAACGCAACACTTATTGAACCAATAAAATAAAATATTGAGCAAGAATTATCAGAATAATTATTGAGTAGTGACTTCTTACGTAAGAATCAATAATTTCAAAATCTTTGTGCAATCTGGTATCTTCTTGTCTGACAACCACGCGTATTAATGTATTTTAACCACCGGGTATTCCAACAGTGTTAATGGTAACCATTACGTCATTATTTATAAAAACTCAAACTTGTCATTTTATTCATCCGACGGTTATCTGTTATGGGGCCCACAAATGGCTGCGCCGTCGTACGAATATTCCCCGACAGAAAGAATATTCCACGACCAAACGAATATTCTCCGACAAAATGAATACTTTATAACCACTTGCTTATTTTGCAAAATTTACACATTTCACCCATAACCAAAGTATTATATCAAATTAACACTTTATTATTCAAAATAATAAATAGAGAAAATTTGATTTTTTTCATTAAAAAGTTGGTGTCTTACACTCAATATTAGAGAAGAAGAATTCTCTGATTCTGGTGTAATTTTCAATTTTAACTAAGCATCTTATTTATAGGAGAATGAAAATGATACTATTTGAATTTTCTCACTGACCTTACGGTTAAGGAGTCACGGTAGCGAATTCATAAATTTGAAATTATTTTTTGAATTTACTATGCAAACACTATGTATGTACTATGCAAACACTATGCATAATAAAATATAATATATTCTATTTTTTATATAAAACAAAACGTATTATATTAATATAATAATAATACTCCCTTCATCTCCCGGCAACCATCACCCCCCCCATTCCATTTCATTTTTATAAATATATATATATATATATACATCAGTCCTTTATATATATATATATATATACACCATTCCCACCTGTGACCAATTATTTCCCCCCTCCCCACATCTCATTTTTTCCCATCGGGCCCCAAATGTGGCCCCACCTTTATTATATAAAAATATACTGAATAAATTTCTACCGATTAATTTAAAAAATGGGTAAATGGGAGTCTAACAAATACTTCATAAAAATTCCCTCAATATTTTTAACAATCTTTATTCATATTATTATAACACGCAATATTAACAACCAGATCGTTCCCAGGAAAGAGGGGGCTTTCCAATAAGGATTTCTCCCTATTAGTACGCAATTTGGTGACCAAACCTCTCCTCGAAAGAACTTTCTAGACATTGTTAATTATGAAAATAATAATATGAATAACTTGTAATCTCAATTATTAATTTAATAATATATAAAATATTGACAATAATTGAATCAACTAACGTGAGATACTATGCAGCAATTAGACCAGGAAAACGGGCCCAAATCCCGCGGGTCAGCCCGCCGCCAAAACCTGGGCTTTGGGCCGCATTTTTTAAGCCCATGAAAACCAGGGCCATTTTGGCTCAGCCCGTGACTTTTTAAAAAAAAATAAATAATTAAAATGGTACTACTTGTGGGTTGTGAGGCTTGAACACAAGACTTGTAAGTAAATAAATAAGAGTTCAAACCAAGTGAACTACAACAACTATTGATATCGCTTTTAATTTTATTGGTAGAAATGTTAATTCCCTCAATATATCCTCTATATATCTTTACTCACGGTCACAAACAATTACAATTGCATGAACTTTCGAAATAGTTCTTCAATTTCAAAGTATAAAACTAATAATTATTAGTTTAAGTTAGATAATATAATTATAAAAATTTAAAATTATCTATATATTAGTATTAATTACAGTATTTTTTTTAAAAAAAAGTTAAATAAACTATATTAATTTTAAAGTATAATTTTAAAAAAATCAAATTTGATTATATACTTTGAATTACTAGCAATATATAATCCGAATCAACCACTAATTTTTTAGATTGCAAGTCCAAAATCTGTAACACAATAATATAGATATAAAATTTGAAGATTTCAGTTTGATGGAGGTGTACAAGCAATCAATGAGAAAGAAGGGAGAAGACCACTATTATTTATAGTGACATTACAATGTACAGTGTAGTACATTTGGAAAGTAAATCAATCATTATCCCTTAATTATGCAATCCCCATACTTATTTAATCCACAAATCATGCCTTTAGAATAATATCTTAAATTATAATACTATTAAAATTTTAATTGATTGAGATATGTAGTTAATGTAAGTAATTAGAATTATTATTTATTATAAATTATTTTATTATTAATATTTATAATTATTACTATTTTTTGTGTATCAAGATTTTGCAAAAAAAATGATAATAATAAAGGAAGAAGCCCGCGGGCCGGGCCACCCATTTTCCAGTTCTAGCAGCAATTACTGTAGCAATAATTGAATAAAAATGAATGATTTCTCACGTAAGCATCAATAATCAATACAGTGCGCTATTATGCAACCACGCGTATTACTGTACTTTTAACACTGGGTATTTCAACAGTTAACGGTAAAACTTCCGCTATTATTTTTATAAAAAGATATTTCTGTCATTTTTTCATTCCGACAATAATTCCGTTGTAGTGTCCACCAATGATGTTGCCGTCGTACAAATATTCCCTGTTAAAACGAATATTCCCCGACCAATCGAATATAATATAACAACGTGCGTACTTTGCAAAATTTATAAATATTACCCACAACTATAACATTATATCAAATTCACTCCATAATATTCAAAAATGATATTTATAGAAAATTCATCTTTATTTATAAAAGTTGGGATCTTACAACCTCCCCTTCATATGAAATTTTGCCCTCGAAATTAGGGTACATACCTGGTATGACAAACAGGTGAGAATACCTTGATGTCATTTCAGATTCTAACTCCCAGGTCATTTCCTCAATATCTTGGTTTCTCCACAAAACTTTGACTTGAGGTATAACCTTGGAGCGTAGAATATGCTCCTTCTTATCCAAGATTTTAACAGGAACCTCTTCATACGTTAAATCTTCCGCTATTTCGTCCAGTTCTAATTCAATAATGTGGTTCGGGTCTTCCACATATTTATGTAACATGGATAAGTGAAAAACGTTATGAACACGAGACATACTTGGCAGTAAAGTGAGTCTATAGGGCACAGTTCCTACTCGATCAAGGAATTCAAATGGGCCAATGAATCGAGGATTGAGCTTTCCTTTCTTTCCAAATCTTGTAACTCATTTCCATTGAGCAACACGTAACAACACATGTTCTCTAACATTGAATTCCACGTCCTTTCGATGAAGATCACCATAACTCTTTTGTCGATCTTGTGAGGTTTTTATACGTTGCTGGATCATTTAAATATTTTACGTAGTCATGTGTACCAATTCCAGTCCCAACAACGTTGCTTCACCCACCTCATCCCAGCATACTGGGGAACGACACTTTCTTCCATACAACGCCTCAAATGGATCCATGTCGATACTTGCTTGATAACTATTATTGTAGGAAAATTCCACCAATGGTAAGAACTTGTCCCAACTTCCTTTGAAGTCAAGGACACAGAGTCTTAATAGATCCTCAAGAGTTTGAATAGTCCTCTCTGACTACCCGTCCGTTTGAGGATGATATGCTGAACTAAATCGTAAATTCGTACCCATAGCTTTTTGCAAGCTAACCCAAAATTGTGAAGTGAATCTTGGGTCTCGATCAGAAACTATGGATATTGGCATACCATGAAGTCTTACAATCTCGTTTATATATATACGATCAAGACGTTCAAGTGCATAAGTTTCTCGTATAGGTAAGAAATGAGCCTACTTGGTCAATCTATCAACAACGACCCAAACTGCATCTTGCCTTGAGAAACATTGGGAAGACCAGTAACGAAATCCATGGTAATGTGCTCCCACTTCCATTCTAGAATTTCAAGTGGTTGCAATGGACCTTTTGGCACTTGATGCTCCACCTTGACTCATTGACAAGTTAAACACCTTGAGATAAACTCCGCGATCTCTCTCTTCATATTGCTCCACCAAAATGTATGTCGAAGATCACGATACATTTTGGTACTTCCAAGATGGATTGCAAACGGTGTGTTGTGCGCCTCCATCATGATTTTATACTTTAAATCAGGATCGTTAGGAACACAAAGTCTAGATTTAACTCTAAGTATTCCTTCTTCATCGATTCTTGCTTCCGGAATAGCACATTCTTGCACTTTCTTCTTCATACGCATCAGCTCCAGGTCTGTAGCTTGAGCAGCTTTAACTTTATCAATTAAGGTCGCTTCTACTCGTATATTGGCCATCATCACGTGGGTCCCTAGAGTCTTTATCTCTATCCCCATGCTTTGTAAGTCATACAAAATGGGCCTTTACGTTGACAATATCGCACTCGTACCTGCATATGATCTTTTACTCAATGTGTCAGCTACCACGTTTGCTTTTCCCCAATGGTATTGAATTGTATGATCCCAGCTTTGAATTGCTTCAATCTTCGCTGGGTCAAAAGATATTCTGTGATTTGATATCACGTGCCCAAGGAATGCTACTTCCTCAAGCCAGAACTCGCATTTCTTCAACTTGGCATAAAACTTGTTTTTACGAAGCTTTTGAAGTATCAGCCTCAAGTGTTGCTCATGATCTTCACGGCTTTTGGAGTAAATAAGGATGTCATCAATAAAGACGACTACAAAGTGATCCAAATATTCCATGAATACTTGGTTCATCATATCCATGAAGGCAGCAGGAGCATTAGTCAATCCAAAGGACATGACTAGGAATTCGTAATGCCTGTACCAAGTTCTGAAAGCAGACTTTGGAATGTCATCAGTTTTAATCTTTAATTGATGATATCTAGAACGAAGATCGATCTTTGAAAAGAATTTGGCGCCTTGCAACTGGTCAAACAGGTCATCAATACGAGGCAACGGGTACCTATTTTTGACAGTGACATGGTTTAATTCCCGATAATCAATACAAAGTCGCATACTCCCATCTTTCTTCTTCACGAATAGAACAGGAGGACCCCAAGGAGACGTACTAGGATGAATGAAACCAATTTCTAATAATTCGTAGAGTTGGGTCTTTAACTCCTGAAGTTTAATAGGAGCCATTCGATATAGGGCTTTGCAAATGGATTTTGTACCGGGTTCAAGGTCAATACAAAACTCAATTTCACGCTCTGGGGGTAGGCCAAGAAGTTCGTCAGGGAATACGTCAGGAAATTTATTAACAATAGAAATATCATTCAAAATTGACGTATTTTTGTTTAAATCCGTGACATGAGCTAAGAAAGCTTGACATCCATTTTTCAATAAATGAATAGGTTTATGGCTTGAGATGACAGTGATTGATTTTAATGGTTTGGTTGCTTGAATTCGCATAATAGGTTGGTTAGGAATGTGAAAGCTAACAACCTTACGAAAACAATCAATTTTTGCATGATGAGTAGTTAACCAATCAATCCCTAAAATTACATCAAATGCAAGTATTTTTAAGGAAATAAGATCGACAGGTAATGTGAGGGTATCGATTTGAACCAAATAAGACTTATAAACAATGGATGTAATGAAGGTTTCTCCCAACGGAGTTTCAACAGATAAGTCAAAGTCTAATTTCTCCGGAGTCAAATTTAAACGTTGAGCGTAAGTAGGAGAAATAAAATAATGGGTAGAACCAGTATCAAATAAGATATAGACTTCGCTAGAGTTTATGATAAGCTTACCCGTGATGACCTCGTTCGGATTCCTTGCTTTCTGGGAGATCACAACAAACGCTCTCCCTTGAACTACTAGTTTTGACTTGTTTGGGACGGCATTTGGTTTCACCGTTCCAAATGGACTTGGCTTTTCTATACGACAAAATCTAGCTAGGTGACCTTCTCTTACACAATTGTAACACGTTTTGGACTGTTGTGCATAGTTTGGACTGATGTGTCCCTCCCCTACACATTTGAAGCATATGACAGGTGGTCGTTCTCCTTCCTTAACAACGGGTGTTGGTGCTGACGTCTTTCCATCATTGTTGAATCTCCTCTTCTTGAAATGTCCAATTTTATTATCTTGGCCATGATTACCACCGATGTGGTTACCATTTCTGGCATATTGATTCCCTCCACATTTATTGTCGACGCTTCGATGACTGATACCACTGGTATTATCATTTTGTTGGCTGCTCTCCCTTGGTTGGGATGTCTCATTATCGCGCTCCAATAACTGAGCCCTATTTACAACATCTTAATACAAACACAGTTTGTGAGAGATAAGATATTGACGTATTTCGGGTTTCAAATGGTGAGCTCAACTAGCCCAGTAAGAAATATTATGAATAAGATAATGCAGAATAAATTATCGTTAGCCTTCAACAGTGTTAAACTGATAAAATACAATAGACATCAAGTTTAACTGCAGTGGAACAAGTAATCCATTATAAGAGTCAAGTAGAGCATGATATCTACTATCTTCTAAGATTTAAAAGAATTTATTATCAATTTATCTCTGAGACTCAGCTTAATAAATAATCCACATCATCGAATCACCCCTGCACTACGGCCAAGGATATTCATTAGTATCACGACCACGAATTATCCATGCACTACGGGCCAAGGATATTAGTGTATTCACCAATGGTCATGATCATGTCAACAACTGTCTATCAATGCACTACGGGCCAATGAGGACTTTTACCACATCTTTTGTAATATTACGGTCATGATTATACCGAATAATCCCTGGTCATAATCATACCAAGTCCATCTATGCACTACGGGCCACAAATGACTTTCAACATAATATAAGCATGAGGATGATGACAATGATATAAGAATTCAATTAAAAGAAAGCAAATGATAAATTTTTAAAGATTTATAATTTAATTTATCCAGAATTCAATAATGTCCAAATTATCAACATGATACTGCTTTGTGGAGTAAAATTCAAGAATAATATTGTACCAAAAATATTTTGGACCGAAAACGAATTAATTTTTATCATTAATAGTACCTCGGGTGAATAGTACTCGAGTAAATAGTACCCCGTGAATAGTACTTCGTGAATAGTAACCCATGAATAGTACTCCGACATGAAAAAGTTCAAAATTTATCAAGAATGCTCAGAATAATATTTCCATGAAAAGATACTGGATGAAGTGCAAATATCAAAGATATTCTACTAATTTCATGGAGTATAGAAGCCAAAACTTTAATAAAATGAGTATAGAATTCAGAATGTGAAACGGAATAATATTACTTATGTGACGACCCTAAAATAGGTCCATTCCATCCAACCCATTCTGAGTCGCCAAATACATGGTACAGAAACAACTACAACTTTATTATTACAACAGTAAAACTGTGAGTTTGAATACAAATATTATCTTCTAGACAATATCTATACTCAAATAAATCCTCATCACATTTATTGATACATTAAAAAAATGGTGAGGACTACTAAACAATCCTTTCTAAAACCTTCATTCCATACCCAGGCTCATACTACGCTATATTCTCGCCTCCCCGAGAAAAATGGAACAAAAAGGAAAAGGGTGAGCTCAACTAGCTCAAGAAGAATATTATGACTAAGATAATATACAACAAATTATCGTTAGTCTTCAACAGGGAAAAATTTAATAGAATCTGATAGACAACAAGTTTCGAGATCAATATTCGCAATGAAATAATAATTCATAGAAGAGTTACGTAGAGAATGAAATCTACTATAATCTATGAATTTAACGGTCCATCATCAATATTTTATCCTGTAACATCAATCAATATTCATCTCAAATCAAACATTCATCTTTGCACTACAGCCAAAGATATTCATCGATCGGTCATGTTCATCTCAACACTGCTCATCTTTTTTACTGCCAAAGATATTCATCGATTAATCATATTCATTTAAACACTGCTCATCTTTTGCACTACTGAGCCAAAGATATTCTTCAGAAAATCATTCATCTTTGCACTACAGCCAAAGATATTCAATAATATCATCATTTAAGACCGAGGATGATGAAAATATTTTTAAAGAACGAATCCGGTGAAACAAAATGACAAGGATTAAGGATTAATGATTAGTACTTTGTTTTATCCATGTCCAACAATACCTCAAAAATAATCATAGTGGTGTAAAATTCAAGAATGATCAAAACATGGATACAATCAAAGCTAGTATCCGAGAATAGATGTTTTGGACAAAAGAAAAAAATTTCATTTTTCTATGAATAGTGCCATATCGTGAATAGTCTCAGATATCGTGAATAAATGTGCCGTATCGTAAATAGTAACTCAGACACCAAAA
Organism: Panax quinquefolius; assembly: GCA_020205615.1. NCBI lineage: Eukaryota > Viridiplantae > Streptophyta > Magnoliopsida > Apiales > Araliaceae > Panax > Panax quinquefolius. The sequence goes on from CM035165.1 coordinate 20,673,221, forward strand.
GATAGAAATTCCACAAAAAAATATTTTCACGCTTCATGAATAGTACTCGTGAATAGTAACTCGTGAATAGTAACTCATGAATAGTAACTCGTGAATAGTAACTCATGAATAGTAACCCCATATGAAAAGTTCCAAATTTGATAAAACTTCGGATCGACATTTCAAAGATAATGATATTGAAGAAATAATATCATTACGAAAAAAAATAATATCCCTTACCTCAAAGAATCAATTGGAGGAAGGAAAGGTCAAGTGATCTTGAATGAAACTTATCTTTGAACATCAACTCTCAAAGTATCTAAATACTCACAAAATACGCTCGATAATATAGAGAGAAAGAGAAAAGCTTTGTTTACGGTGTGATTTTCAATTCTAACTTAGCCCTCTATTTATAGGAAAATGTTAGCCCGTAGAAGCGAGACTTGACTGCTACTGATGGCTTTACCGCTACTATTGCCACCCACCACATTTGAAATAAAATTCAGCACATTTTTCACCAACCACAAGTGGGGCCCACTCAATTCTAGAATTTTCCACCAAAATCAATTATAAACCTAATTTAGAATCCGACACCTCTTAAAATTCACAACAAATCATTCGTGCATTTTAACGGTTCAAAATTTGTGGACATATACTCAACTTATGTATGTATAACATACCCAAAAATTATCACAATCCAACGGTCGGATTAAAAATTATAACCCCATGATATATCTCAAAACCCCGATTTGATTTTTAACACCTCCAATCCGATAAAATACCGATAAAACACCTCAACATTAATTCCTTCATTTATAACCACATAAATAAATCCATCATTTATATCCACATAAAATAAATATTTCTTTATCATATGAATCAATAATTAATTATTCACAAATAATATTACGTAATCACAATTATGAATGACCAGTAGTTCCTCAGAAAGAGGGGCTTTCCGATAAGGATTTCTCCTTCTTGGCCGCGAATTAGGTGACCAAACCTCTCCTTGATGAACTTTCTAGACATTGCCAATAATGCTATCTAATAATATTATTCAAATAATATGAATTATTGATCCGATAATGGAGATAATGTGCAGTGACAATTATTGAACAACAATAATATAAAATATCAACGCAGCAATTATTGAATCAATAAAATAAAATATTGAACAGTAACTACTGTGAAAATTATTGAGTAATGCCTTCTTACGTAAGGATCAATAATTCAACAATACTGCAATACTGGTGTATCTTTGCTGACCACGCCAGACATCAGTATTTTAACCACCGGTATTCCAATGATCTTAATTGATGAATAACTACGCCGTTATTTTTAACCAACTTATATTTGTCGCTTTTCTTCATCCAATCGCTTTCCATTATGGGGCCCACATGGTCGTGCATGTGTCGTCATTTAATATTCCCCGAAGCGATATTTAATATTCCACGACCAAACGAATATTCCGACAATGATGATGAATATTTTATAACCACTTGCTTATTTTGAAATATTTGCGTATTTAACCCTTTACTATCCACATTAATCAAATCAACCCTTACTATTTCAAAATAATAAATAAAGGAAATTCCTTTTTATTTAAAAAAATTTCGGGGTCTTACAACTTACATACTATAGAGTATGGAAGAAAATATTATTTCTTACGAATACTTAACAAAAACAATATCCCTTACCTTGAAAAGGAGAGAATTCCAACCGGTATAGCGGGGATATTTTTGAAGAAAACTTTTACTATTTTCCACGCTCAAAGTTTTCTAAAACTCGAAAAAAATATGCTCAATATTATAGAAAAAGAATTCTCTGATTCTGGTGTGATTTTCAATTCTAACTAAGCATCCTATTTATAAGAGAATGGAAATGATACTATTTGAATTTTCTCTCACGAACGACAAAGCGATTAAGGAGTCACGGTAGCCAATTCGGCAAATTTGAAATTATTTTCTGAATTTACTATGCAAACACTATACAGGCACTATGCAAATACTATGCATAATAAAATATAATATATTTTATTTTTCATATAAAACAAAACTTATTATATTAATATAATAATAATAATACTCCCGTCAACCATCACCCCCCCCATTCCATTTCATTTTTATAAATATATATATATATATACACACACACACACACCATTCCCACCCGTGACCAATTATTTCCCCCCTCCCCACATCTCATTTTTTTCCCAGTGGGCCCCACATTTGGCCCCACCTTTATTATATAAAAATATACTGAAAAACTTTCTATCGATTAATTTGAAAAATGGGTAAATGGGGGGTCTAACAAATACTTCATAAAAATTTCCTCAATATTTTTAACAATCTTTATTCATATTATTATAACTCGCAATATTAACAACCAGATCATTCCTAGGAAAGAAGGGGCTTTCCAATAAGGATTTCTCCCTATTGGCGCGCAATTAGGTGACCAAACCTCTCATCGACAGAACTTTCTAAACATTGTTAATTATGCAAATAATAATATGAATAACTTGTCATCTCAATTATTGATTTAATAATATATAAAATATTGACAATAATTGAATCAAATAACGTGAGATACTATCAAAGAATTCTTCGTAGCAATAATTGAATAAAAATGAATGACTTCTCACGTAAACATCAATAATCAATACCGTGTGCTACTATGCAACCACGTGTATTACTGTACTTTTAACACCAGGTATTTCAACAATTAACGGTAAAACTTCCGCCGTTATTTTTATAAAAAGATATTTATGTCGTTTTCTCATTCCGATAATAATTTCATTGTGGGGTCCACCAATGATTGTGTCATCGTACGAATATTCCCTGTTAAAACGAATATTCTCCGACCAATCAAATATAATATAACAATTTGCGTACTTTGCAAAATCTATAAATATTACCCACAACTATAACATTATATCAAATTCACTTCATAATATTCAAAAATGATATTTATAAAAAATTCATCTTTATTCATAAAATTTGGGATCTTACAAATTCTCTATTATTATATCTTATCATTTATAATTACACATTAGTCACAATTTAAATTTGTCATGAATTAATTGACATATAAATCATTTTCTTTTATCAAAATTAGTACAAATTCAATTCATTTTAGACTATATATTATAAAATTATAAATTTTTATAATTGTAATACTAATTAATAGATTATTATCTTTAAAACAAAATGAATTCCATTAATTTATTTTTTTTTAAAAAAAAGAGAGAATAAGATGATTGGAAGATTCGGTTACTTTCATGGTAAGTTAGTCAATTGATCAATACAGTGCTTACACGCAAGAAGATGTCACCTCCCGTCTGTGTGTCGATACAGTATTAATCAATTGACCAAAGTTAAGTTCATACTAACTACTCCATCCGTCCCTTAATATAATACTTTTTAGAGTTGTGCACAAGTATTAAGAAAATGATTGTATAACATTAAATATAATATCAAATGTTTATATTGTCATTGTATTGGGAAAAAAGATTGTTATTTATTAGGCAAAAAATAGTGAGATAATTAAAGTTATACTCCTTTTCGTTCCAGAATAAAAGTCTTGGTTGACTTTTTGCGCATATTAAGAACGAGGATAAAATGACAAAATTGTTCATATTTAAATTCTCATTTAATTGCATAGTTTTTTGCACATTACTAGTGATGCTCCATAAATATGCATAGAGAATAGAAATATAACAATTAATAATAAGGGTATTATTGTAAGACCCCGAATTTTTTTTTAAATAAAAAGGAATTTCCTTTATTTATTATTTTGAAATAGTAAGGGTTGATTTGATTAATGTGGATAGTTAAGGGTTAAATCATAAATATTTCAAAATAAGCAAGTGGTTATAAAATATTCATTTTTGTTTGGGAATATTCGTTTGGTGGTGGAATATTCGTCTTTAATCGGGGAATATTAAATGACGGCAAGCAGCGACCATGTGTGGGCCCATAACTTGAAGCGATTGGATGAAGATAACGACAAATATAAGTTGGTTAAAAATAACTAGTAGTAGTTTTTACCGTTAAGATTTGTTGGAATACCCGGTGGTTAAAATACTGATGTCTGCGTGGTGGTTTTGCAAAGAGACACGGTATTGCAGTGATGATTGTTGAATTATTGATCCTTACGTGAAGGGCACTACTCGATAATTTTCACGCGAATTCTTTGCTCAATATTTTATTTTATTGATTCAATAATTGCTTTGCGTTGGTATTTTATATTATTGTTGTTTCAATAATTGTCACCGCACGATATTTCCCATTATCGGATCAATAATTCATATTATTTGAATAATATTATTAGATAACATTATTGGAAATGTCTAGAAAGTTCGGCTCTAAGGAGAGGTTTGGTCACCTAATTGCGGCTTGATAAGGAGAGATCCTTATTTGAAAGCCCCTCTTTCTGAGAACAAATTTTTGTTGTCATAAATGTGATTACGTAATATTATTTGTGAATAATTAATTATTGATTCATATGATAAGAAAATATTTATTTGATATGGATATAAATGATGGATTTATTTATTATATGTGGTTATAATTGAAGGATTTAATGTTGAGGTGTTTTTATCGATATTTTTGTCGGATTGGAGGTATTAAAAGATCAAATTGGTGTTATTACTGACTTTATTGTGTGAGTTATAATATTTAATCCGACCGTTTGGATCGTTGTAATTTTTGGATATGTTATACATATATAAGTTGAGTATATGTCCACAAATTTTGAACCGATTAAAAATGAGCGTATAATTTATTATGAATTTTAAGAGGTGGTGATTCGAAATTAGGTTATAAATGATTTTGGTGGAAAATTCTAGAATTGGTGGGCCCCACTTTTGGTTGGTGAGAAATGTGCTCAATTGAATTTTCAAATGTGGTGGGTGGGAATAGTAGCGAGTAAAGCCATCGTGAGTTGCTTGAGTTAAATCCTTGATGCGTCTTAACATTTTCCTATAAATAGAGAGCTAAGTTAAATTGAAAATCACACCGTAAACAAAGTTTTCTCTCTTTCTCTCTATATTATTGAGCGTATTTTGTGAGTATTTAGATACTTTGAGAGTTCTTTATTCAAGACAAGTTTCATTCAAAGATCACTTGACCTTTCCTCCGGAAATCTTGATTCTTTGAGGTAAGGATAATATTTTTTTCAGAATGATATTATTTCTTCAATATCATTATCTTTGAAATGTTGATCTGAAGTTTTATCAAATTTGGAACTTTTTCATGTATCGGGGTTACTTATTCATGAGTTACTATTCACGAGTTACTATTCATGAGTTACTTATTCACGAAGTTCTTATTCACGAGTACTATTCATGAAGCGTGAAAAATGTTTTTTGTGGAATTTCTATCTTTTGGTGTCGAGTTACTATTCACGATATCTGACTATTCACGATATCTGACACTATTCATCGAAAAATAAAATTTCTTCTTTTCGTCCAAAATATCTATTCTGGATACTAGCTTTGATTGTATCCATGTTTTGATTATTCTTGAATTTTACACCACTATGATTATTTTTGAGGTATTGTTGGACATGGATAAAACAAAATACGAATCCTTAATCCTTAATCCTTGTCATTTTGTTTCACTGGATTCGTTCTTTAAAAATATTTTTCATCATCCTCAGTCTTAAATGATGATATTATTGAATATCTTTGGCCTGTAGTGCAAAGATGAATGATTTCGAGGAATATCTTTGGCTTCAGGTCAAAAAGATGAATATTTGATTTGAGATGAATATTGATTGATGTTACAGGATAAAATATTGATGATGGACCGTTAAATTCATAGATTATAGTAGATTTCATTCTCTACGTAACTCTTCTATGAATTATTATTTCATTGCGAATATTGATCCGAAACTTGTTGTTTATTGTATTCTATCGATTTTTCCTCATTGGAGACTAACGATAATTTGTTGTATATTATCTTAGTCATAGTATTCTTCTTGGGCTAGTTGAGCTCACCCTTTTCCTTGTTGTTCCATTTTTCTTCTCGGGAGGCGAGAATGTAGCGAGTACTAGTCGGGGTATGGAATGAAGGTTTTAGAGAGTTGTTTAGTAGTCCTCACCATTTTGTAAAATAATGTATCAATAATTATGATGGGAATTTATTTGCGTGTGGATATTGTCTAGAAGACAATATTATATTTAAACTCACATGATATATATTGTCGTATTTCACACGACATTTGTATTATTGAAGTTGTAGTTTGCTTCTTGTACCATGTATTTGGCGACTCGAATGGGTGTTGTGTATACCTATTTTGGGGCGTCACAGTTAATATCGAGCTTAGGGATATGATCTCTGGCGAGATCGGGGAATAGAACTAGGAGGGAGAGACGAGTAAAACCTTCGCTAGTGTGTCCTACCTAAGCTTATTTGTTGGTTGGTCATAATATAGGGGTATTATGTGATTTGTTAATTTATTTAATTAACCCTTGTTTTATGATAGTTTTTAAGAATGGGCTGCTTTGAGAACGTTAACAATGGAGTGAATGAGATCGTGGAGACACCTCTAATCGCCAACCGGGATAATGTGATGTCGGTGAAGAAGGAATTAGAGATATCCATGTGGTGAGTGAAGAATTGATAGTTGCACACCTTTAGATAGTCGCAGAGGTAATAAATTTGAGAGTGAGGAAGAAGAGGAAGAAGAGGTACCGAAGAGAGTTTATTAGAGGTATTTTATGATCAAAATGTAGAATTGCAAAATCGTATTCATGAGTTAGAAGAAGCGGTCAAGAATTGCGAGCGATCGTGGAGCAAAAGGATGCAACGATTTAAGCTTGTGTTACCCGATATGTGATGTTTGAGCATGTAAGCACTCTTTGGCGAGTATAAGATGATAAAAATTCGGAATCGAGCTAAAAGAAGAAATAATCGAACGAGTGAGAATGAGTGATGCATGGTAAAAGCCGCATGCGACGCGTGGATATTATGGAAAGAGATGTCCAATCTAAAAAGAGAAGATTTAACGATGACGGAAGAAAGTCGGCATCGGCGATCGACGCCAAAACGACGAATTCTAGGGAAGAGAACGATCGCCAGATTAGATGCTACGGATGCGGAGAGGAGGGACATATAAGGTCAAACTGCTCAAAGCCTTCCAAGGTATGTTTTAGTTGTGGAAAAGATGGTCACATAGCTAGATTTTGTCCTATAAGCGAAATCAAGTCTAGTTGGGACGTTAGCACCAGAAAGGCGGATCTGAAAAAGTCAAAGTCAATCGGTTCTGGAAGAGCGTTTGTCGTGACCAATAGTCAAAATCGCGAGGAACCCGAACGAAGTTAGCACGGGTTAGTTAATTATAAAATCTTGCAAGTATATACCTTACTAGATATTGGTTCTACCCATTCTTTTATCTCTCTTGCTTACCGCTCAACGTTTGAACTTGACTACGGAGAAATTAGACTTTGACCTATTTATGGAGAATCCATTAGGAGAAACTTTCATTACATCCGTTGTTTAAAAATCTTGCTTGATTCGAGTTGGCACTATCACATTACACCGTTAACCTTATTTCTATAGAGATATTTGCTTTTGATGTGATTTTAAGGTTAACTACTCATCACGCCAAATTGATTACTTTCATAAGGTTATTAGTTTTCATATTCCTAAGCAACTTTGTTATTCAATTCAAGCAATCAAACCATTGTAGTCAAACATTTTCATATCAAGCCATGAAGTCATTCGTTTATTACGGATGTCAAGTTTTCTTAGTCCATGTTATGAATTTGAATAAAGACACGCGATTTGAATAATATTCCTGTTGTTATTGATTTTTCCCGACGTATTTCTGAAGAATTTCTTGGTTTACTCCCAAAACACGATATTAAATATTGTATCGACTTTGAACCCGGTACAAAACTCATTTCTAAAATCTCATATCGAATGGCTCTATTGAACTTGAGAGTTAAAATTCAACTATAAATTTGGTACCGAGCCTTTATCCGGTGACTTCCTTTGTGGAATTTACCTAAGCGGACTCTCTATAGGGGCGTCATATTCGATGCGATAGTAAAGCGATAGGTGTCATTGTGACGTCTTATCCAAGATTGGGATATGAGTCACAATTGAGAGCAACCTAAGTCGATGTCGAAATACGTAGCTTTCAGCTTAGTTGGTTATTATCGGAGATTCGTTGAAGGATATTCTTGAATCGCTATTCCATTAACATAGTGACTCGTAGAGATACAAAATTCGAATGGAGCAAGGAATGTGGGAAGAGCTTGAAGAACTCAAGAGGAGACTCATTTCAAAGACATGTTACGACCATGCCATCCTGGAAAAAGCGAACGTGGTAGGTGACGTGTTGAGTAGAAGATCGTTATCTGAAATGGAGTACGATATTATCAAAAGACTAATTTCATATAATTTACAAATAATAGAGATGGAGATGAAAACTCTAGGTACCCACGTGATGATATAAGAGTATAATCGACTTTAATCGATAAAGTTAAAGTCTTTCCAAGCCACCCCGGCTTGAGTGATGCGTATGAAGAAGAAAGTACAAGAAGGAGCTATTAGGGCGAGAATTGATGAAGAAGGAATACTTGAGTCCAATCTAGACTTTGTGTTCCTAACGACTACGATTTGAAAAACAAAGATTATGATGGAGGCACACGATACACCATTTGCAATCCATCCCGGAAGTACTAAAATGTATCGTGATCTTTGACATACATTTTGGTGGAACAATATGAAGAGAGAGATTGCAAAGTTTATCTCGATGTGTTTAACTTGTCGGCGTGTAAAGGCGGAGCATCTAGTACCTAAGGGTCCGTTGCAACCACTTGAGATTCGGAATGGAAGTGGGAACACATTACCATGGATTTCGTTACGGGTCTTCCTACGGTTTCTCAAGGCATTAATGCTATTTGGGTTATTGTTGATAGATTAACCAAATCGCTCATTTCTTTTTGATCTGGAGACTTATTCCCTTGAGCGTCTTGCTAGTATGTGCGTAAATGAGATTGTGAGGTTGCATGGCATGCTGTATCCATAGTTTGGATCGTGACCCAAGATTCACTTCAAGATTTTGGGTTAGCTTGCAAAAAGCTATGGGCACAGTTTGCGATTTAGTTCGACATACCATCCCCAAACAGACCGACGGACAATCGAGAGAGGACTATTCAAACTCTTGAAGATATATTAAGACTCGTGTCCTGAACTTCAAGGCGGATTGGGATAAGTATTTACCATTGGTGGAATTCTCCTACAACAACAGTTATCGAGCAAGTATAGGTGTGGCTCCATTCAAGCATTATATGGGCGAAAATGTCGTTCTCCATATATTTGGGATGAGGTGGGTGAAGCAACATTGTTGGGACCCGAAGTTAGTACGTATGACACTTAAAAAGATCCAAATGATTCGACAACGATATACAAAGCGGCACAAGATCGACAAAAGAGTTATGCGGATCTTCATCGAAAGGACGTGGAATTTAGTGTAGGGATCATGTATTATTGCGAGTTGCTCCATGGAAGGGAGTTACAAGATTTGGGAAGAGAGGAAAGCTCGATCCACGATTTATTGGTCCATTTCAAATTCTTGACCGAGTAGGAAATGTAGCCTATAGACTTGCGTTACCTCCAAGTATGTCTCGTGTGTTCATAATGTGTTTCACATATCTCATTTCGTAAATATGTGAAAGACCGAAACCACGTTATTGAAGTTAGAACCGGACGAGATAGCCAAGAAGACTTAACGTATGAGGAGGTACTGCCAAGATTTTGGATAGGAAGGAGCATGTCCTACGCCAAGAAAGGTCATACCACAAGTTAAAGTTTTGTGGAGGAATCATGCTATAGAGGAAATGACACGGGAATTGGAAAGCGGAAATGAAAGCGAGGTATCCTCACCTTTTGAAACACCAATCGTCGCGCCAATTTAGAGGACGAAATTTCATAAGGAGGGAGGTTGTAAGACCAGAATTTTTTTTAAATAAAAGGAATTTCCTTTATTTATTATTTTGAAATAGTAAGGGTTGATTTGATTAATGTGGATAGTTAAGGGTTAAATCGCAAATATTTCAAAATAAGCAAGTGGTTATAAAATATTCATTTTGTCGGGGAATATTCGTTTTGGTCGTGGAATATTAAATCTTTGTCGAATATTAAATGCGACGGTATGACCGTGTATGGGCCCCATAACGGAAAGCGATTGGATGAAGATAACGACAAATATAAGTTGGTTAAAAATAACAGGGTAGTTATTACTGTTAAGATCGTTGGAATACCCGTGGTTAAAATACGATGTCTGGCGCGTGGTTGCGATGACACTTACGGTATTGCATAGTATTGTTGAATTATTGATCCTTACGTAAAAGGCACTACTCAATAATTTTCACAAAGAGATTCTTTATTCAATATTTTATTTTATTGATTCAATAATTGCTGCGTTGGTATTTTATATTATTGTTGTTTCAATAATTGTCATTTCACAAGATTTCCCATTATCGGATCAATAATTCATATTATTTGAATAATATTATTAGATAACATTATTGGCAATGTCTAGAAAGTTACATCAAGGAGAGGTTTGGTCACCTAATTGCGCGCCCATGAGGAGAGAGATCCTTATTGAAAGCCCCTCTTTCTGGGAACGACTTTCATTGTCGTAAATGTGATTACGTAATATTATTTGTGAATAATTAATTATTGATTCATATGATAAGGAAATATTTATTTGATATGGATATAAATGATGGATTTATTTATTATATGTGGTTATAATTGAAGGATTTAATGTTGAGGTGTTTTATCGGTATTTTTTTTCCGGATTGGAGGTATTAAAAGATCAAATTGGTGTTATTACGACTTTATTGTGTGAGTTATAATATTTAATCCGAAATAGTTGGATCGTTGTAATTTTTGGATATGTTATACATATATAAGTTGAGTATATGTCCACAAATTTTGAACCGTTAAAAATGAGCGTATAATTTATTATGAATTTTAAGAGGTGGGTGATTCGTAAATTAGGTTATAAATGATTTTGGTGGAAAATTCTAGAATTGGTGGGCCCCACTTTTGGTTGGTGAGAAATGTGCTCAATTGAATTTTCAAATGTGGTGGGTGGGAATAGTAGCGAAAAAAGCCATCGAGTTGCGAGTTAAAATCTGCTTGGTCGTCTTAACATTTTCCTATAAATAGAGAGCTAAGTTAGAATTGAAAATCACACCGAAAAAAAGTTTTCTCTCTTCTCTCTATATTATTGAGCGTATTTTGTGAGTATTTAGATACTTTGAGAGTTGCTTTGTTCAAACAAGTTTCATTCAACATCACTTCCAACCTTTCCTTAAAATCTTGATTCTTTGAGGTAAGGGATATTATTTTTTCAGTAATGATATTATTTCTTGAATATCATTATCTTTGAAATGTTGATCTGAAGTTTTTATCAAATTTGGAACTTTTTCATGTCGGGGTTACTATTCATGAGTTACTATTCACGAGTTACTATTCATGAGTTACTATTCACGAGTTACTATTCACGAGTACTATTCATGAAGCGTGAAAATGTTTTTTGTGGAATTTCTATCTTTTGGTGTCGAGTTACTATTCACGTATCTTGACTATTCACGATATCTGACTATTCACGTATACTGCACTATTCATCGAAAATAAAATTTCTTCTTTTAGTTCAAAATATCTATTCGGATACTAGCTTTGATTGTATCCATGTTTTTGATTATTCTTGAATTTTACACCACTATGATTATTTTTTTGAGGTATTGTTGGACATGGATAAAACAAAGTACGAATCCTTAATCCTTAATCCTTGTCATTTTGTTTCAATTGGATTCGTTCTTTAAAAATATTTTTCATCATCCTCGGTCTTAAATGATGATATTATTGAATATCTTTGGCTTTAGTCAAAGATGAATGATTTCTGAGGAATATCTTTGGCTGTAATCTGAAGATGAATATTTGATTTGAGATGAATATTGATTGATGTTACGGGGATAAAATATTGATGATGGATTTGTTAAATTCATAGATTATAGTAGATTTCATTCTCTACGTAACTCTTACATGAATTATTATTTCATTGCGAATATTGATCTGAAACTTGTTGTACATTGTATTCTATCGATTTTTTCCTGTTGGAGACTAACGATAATTTGTTGTATATTATCTTAGTCATAGTATTCTTCTTTTGGGCTAGTTGAGCTCACCTTTTCCTTGTTGTTCCATTTTTCTTCTCGGGAGGCGAGAATGTAGCGAGTCTTAGTCGGAATTATGGAATGAAGGTTTTAGAGAGTTGTTTAGTAGTCCTCACCATTTTGTAAAATAATGTATCAATAATTATGATGGGAATTTATTTGCGTGTGGATATTGTCTGAAGACAATATTATATTTAAACTCATGATTATATATTGTCGTATTTCACACGACATTTGTATTATTGAAGTTGTAGTTTGCTTCTTGTACCATGTATTTGGCGACTCAGAATGGGTGTTGTGTATACCTATTTTGGGGGCGTCACAATTATAGGTAACTTATTATAAAAAATAGATCATTTAAGGTAAGTACTCCCTCCATTCCTAAAAGATTGTCGTTTAAGGTTTTGGTACATGGATTAAAAAAGTGTCATTTACCAAGTAAAATTTGTTTGAAATTTCATCAATGCCCCTTCATGGGAAATTAAAAACTATTAATACAAGGGGGTGAATTTATTGGGATAATGAGAGAAGGTAGGGGTAATATAAGAAAGTAAATAATTTATTCTCCTCGAAAGTTGTAAACGACAAACTTTTTGGAACAAATTTTTTCTTTTAAAACGACAATCTCTTAGGAACGGAGGGAGTAGACATTTAACTTGAGACTACCTAAAATAGTACTCCCTCCATCCCTAATTATTTGACGTTTTAGACTTTTTTATTTGTCCTTAATATTTGAAGTTTGTTCAAATCTAAGAGAATTAATGATAATTTTTTCAAAATTACCCCTCATTACTTTTGCCTATTTTTTTATACTTTTAACTCTTTCTCTCTCCTTATCCCAACAAAACTCTTTTGTATATTATGAGGGAGAGTGTGTAGATAATTTTTAAAGATTTGGATACGTTTTTATGAGGATGGATGGAGAGAGAGACCAATGAGTAAATGAGACATGATAGTTTTTTTAGGAGATAATTATGAAAAAATGTTTGACAAGAGAATATGAATAACTGTGATAAATGATAATTTAAGGGTATTATAGACAATTAAATACTATATTTAATGCTTTTCAATTATTATCTTAATTCTTGTGTCCACCTCTAAAACGTCAAATAATTAGGGACGGGGGGAGTAATAAATTTTTTTATCCTGGGACGGATGAAGTATTTAATATTTGGGGTAATATTAAAAACTAAACAATTAATGCTTACTTGAAATTCTAAAATGTTACTCCCTCCATTCTTAAAAGATTGTCGTTTTAAAAAAAAAAAATTTGTTCTAAAATGTTTGTCGTTTACAACTTTCAAGGAGAATAAATTATTTACTTTCCTATATTATCCCTAATAGTTTTCAACTTTCTATAAAGGAGTAGTGATAAAATTTTAAATAAATTTTATTTGATAAATAATATTTTTTCAATCTATGTATAAAAATCTTAAATAATAATATTTTAAGATGGAATGTAGTATATATTAAGGGACAATTTTTTTTCCTCTAAAACATTTTATATTAGACGACGGAGGGAGTAGTTTTTAGGCATTCCCTACCACTAAAAGAAGACATGAGCCAATCAGACACCCAGTGATGAACAAGACATGTGGGTGCCACCACACTCAACTAAACACAAGCGCAATTGACACGTGAGCACCACGCGCCTATAGCTCGTGTGGGTCTACCCATCTGTACTGGGGAGTAGAGAGTGTCAGAGTGAGGTTTATTATTATTAGGGCAAAAGAGAGAACGTGCAGTATTTGTGAGACAGATCTGGATCCACTCGAGCAACACCCTCTTTCTCTCTCCTCAGTCATTAGTCGCTACTCCTCCGACCGGTCTTTGTTTGATATTTCCTCTGTTCCGTAAAAAGATGTCTAAACATTTGACGATGCAAGAGTAATTTTTTTTTAAATAATGTTACTTTCGTGTATGAAAAAAATTGACATAATATTCATATACATATATATTATGGACTTCACATATCAGACGAGGACCTATAATATTTATATATATATATATATATATATATATATATATATATATATATATGGATCCGGTTAGTATGAAGTTATTTTTTAGTAAGTTGGTCGATTGGTAATAGAATCTTGTATGTATAATAATGCAAATCTGCGTGTCGATATTTTTTATTGGTCGATTAATTACTTACTTCTAAAATAAACTTCATACTAACCGCATTTCTATATATATGTATGAATATTTATGTGATTATTTTTTATGTAATAATTATATTGTTATTTTTTTTAGTGAGTGTTTACTGTTTAGTTTAATGGTACTCTAGCGTCTTTGCTAAACAAGAAGTTGTCCTTGCTAAACAAGAAGTTAGGTAAGTAAAAAATAGTGTGTGTTTTTTAAATATAGTTTAAACTACTATTAAAAAAGAAGAAGATTAATTTGGATAAATAAATATATATTTAGTAATATTTTTATTTTTATTTAAATAATATTTCAAAATTTTAGCAATATTTATTATTTTAACAATATAATTATTATTAGTAGACTAATTTAAAAATAGAAAAAAAAAGAGACAATAATTTTCACTTTTATTAATAACGAACCTTAGGTAAAATATTTAATATTTCTTATTTTTAAAAAAGAGTAAACCTTATTTACGTAATAGCTTAATGATAAAATGTGCTCAACAAAAAGTTGAAATTTAAGGTTTACATAAATCCTAACTTCTCTATTGACCCCTTCGTCTCCAAACATTTAAGGGTATAATTGGATGAAAATTGATATTTATACATGAAAAGTGTCGTTATAGATATATACCGACGATAAAAATCATCGCTACAGGATTTATAGGGACGATTTTCATGTGAAAATATCAAAAAATATGTGGAAATATCAAATTTTTAATAGAATTTATGATACATTTTAAATTTTGTAAAATAATTTTCGTTTATACCATGAGTTTGTTTGTTTGCTAGTAGTTGTAGCATTTTCGATTAGAATTAAAATTTTATACATTGTTAGCGTATATTATACACAAACAATCTTAATATTAAGACACTTAATTTGTGAAATTTTTTATATTTAATATTATTATTCTTATTTTAATAACCTATCATAATTTTAATATTATTTGTTTATACACTGTAATGTATTAAATTTTAATTCTTACAATTATAATGTTTGAACTCTAACGTTACATTTATAAATTAAATACGTTACAAATTAAAATTTTCAAGTACGTGTATATTTCCAAACTTTTTTTTTTGGTACAAACACTTTTAAACTTTTTATTACCCAAGATACACTTTAAATAAACATCTTGAGTGATTTATAGAGAATAGAGAGTAGAGAGTATAGAGAGAGAGAGAGTTTATGCGGATATAGACTTGTAGAGAGAGAGAAAAGAGGAGTTTATGCGGATATAGACTTGTAGTGAGAGAAACTAGAAACTAAGCTCATAGCTCATTCTCTCTCCCCACTTGCTCACAACCCCAAAAACAGAGCCTTCTGCTTTTTCTGCTCCGTTTCTGGAGCTCTTTTTTTTTTGTATAGAAAGAAGGGATTTGTTTGGTTTTTGTAGGAGTTTAATTATGATTATGTTCAAGCTCTTTCAAAGAGAAAGAAAGAGGAGAGAGAATCATAAATGGGTTTGGCTTTGTTCATCATCCCTCTGATCATTTCGTCAGCTGACTAGAGATTTTATATATATATGGGTAAGCACTGCTTTTTAGCACATAGCAAGTCTTCTATTTCAATTTGGGTATATATACACAAAAAGAAGAAAAACGAAAAACAAAAGAAAGAAAGAAAGAGAAGCTTTCTTGCTTTTATTCACCATTATCAACTTTTGCTTAACTATTAATGTTATCTTCTTTCTTTCTTTAAAGAGAAATTCAACCACTAATTTTTTTTCCCCTTTGAGCACAGGGAACCCTTCAAAATCTCTCCTTTTTTTTTTTGTTTTTCCTAGATTCCCCACGGGATCACTACTTTTTTAAACACTTTTTTTCCTTTCAATTTTTTTTAACACCCTTTCTCCTTTTATTTTTGGGTTTTTTATTTTTGGCAGGAAAAACAAGATAGAGTTATATATCTGCTTATGCTGATTGTTGGAAACAACTGGCAGGTGGGTTTGATTTTGTGGTAGCTGAAGAAGAAGTTTACTCTTTACTCAAGTTGTCATAAATCAAGACAAAACAAAAGAAAACCAGAGTTTTGAAGGGGTTGGAGTGGAGTCTGCTACCAACCCACCAAAAAAGAAACACCATGGATTCATATGAAGCAACTAGGGTTGTTTTTTCAAGAATTCAAAGCTTGGATCCTGAAAATGCTTCAAAAATCATGGGTCTTCTCTTAATCCAAGACCATGGTGAAAAAGAAATGATTAGGCTTGCTTTTGGTCCTGAATCTTTAGTTCACTCAGTCATTCTCAAATCAAGAAAAGATCTTGGTTTATCATCAAACGCTCCATCCACTCCTTCAATTACTCTCTCCAGACAGAATTCCTCTAATTCTTCAGCTTCTTCTCGGCTTTTAAATGGTGCAAGTCTTCCATCTCCACTAAGTATACCAAACCCTTCTTCTTGGGCTGGAGCTTGTAATTTTTCCGAGTATCATCAAAACCCTGAAGATTTATCAAGTCCAAATTCATACCCAAGTCACTTTAATCTTCGCACAAGTAATGGAATTAGTAATTTGGGAATTGGGTCATCATCATCTTCAACAATGAATTCCTCTGCTCCTCCATTTTATGGAAGTACAGAAAGAGAACCTGATTTGATTGATGAATTTCAGCTTCAAGATCAGCTCTCTTTTCTCAATGATGGCCCAAAATCCCCTGATTTTTACTACCCACAACAAGATTTAGCCTCAAGTCCCAACGGAAGTGGTCTTTTTAACTCCTACGGTGGCGGCGGCGGCGGCGGCGGGAGCTGGGGAGGCACAGTCAACGGTCTCCACCACCGGAGAAGCTGTTCCGTGAGCGATATCTGCTTGGGGTCTGAAGACCCGGCTGGGGGATTTGGGTGGAAGCCATGTCTTTATTTTGCTAGGGGATATTGTAAAAATGGGACTAGCTGCAGGTTTCTCCATGGTGGGCTTTTCGATTCTGATGGCGTTGCAATCGGCTCGCCAAGCAAGCTGGAGATGATGGAGCAGTGTCAAGAACTTCTTAGATCCAAGTCAGCCCTTCAGCAAAGATTAGCTGCAGCTTCTCAGCTAATGGGTGGTTCTAATTTCCCTTATTCGCCTAACAAATGCATGAATTTTCTCCTCCAGCAGCAAAATGATAGCCCAAGGTTGAATCTTTTTCGTGTTTTCTTCATTTATTTCTCACTTTTATGTACTGGGTTTGATTTTAATTGTTGGTAAATTTGTTATAGGGCTGCTGCTGCCGCTGCCGCCTTGATGATGGGGGATGAAATGAACAAATTTAGTCGATCCCCTCGGCTTGAAAGGCTTGAAAGGAATGATTTTTCGTTGAATCCAGGATCAAGACAGATTTACTTGACTTTTCCAGCTGATAGTACTTTTAGAGAAGAAGATGTGTCCAATTACTTCAGGTTAATTTTCTTCAGCTTTTAACCAATTTGTTTATGTTTTTTTACTAGTGATAGTTGAGTTTTTGTAGAAGTTTTAAACTTAGTTTTTGAAGTATATAAATGTTGCTTTCTTGTATAGTATATACGGGCCGGTTCAAGATGTGAGGATTCCATACCAACAGAAGCGCATGTTTGGGTTTGTCACTTTTGTTTACCCAGAGACTGTGAAGCTCATTTTAGCTAAAGGAAATCCTCATTTTGTATGCGATGCTCGGGTTCTTGTTAAGCCGTACAAGGAGAAGGGCAAAGTTCCGGACAAGTTCAGGTTCTCCTTCTCTCTATTTATAATATTATTAGTTTAGCAATCATATTCATGAAGTTATGATAATAATGTCTCATATAAATTTCAGGAAGCAGCAACAGATGGAGAGGGGAGAATTTTCGGCATGTAGTAGCCCGACTGGTTTGGATTCAAGAGAGCCCTTTGATCTCGGTGAGTCTAATAATTATACACACTGATGAAATAAGCACAGAGCTAGGGGCAACTTTTTCCAGTAAATTCCGCATAGCAAAAAGTTGCATCGGTTGCGTTGTACAAACATTGGTTCACAATACATTTGAAAATGTTTTTATGGTGCCCATAGCTTTATTAATGAAATTATTGTACAATTGCCAAACAAACTAGTAACGTTCGATGTGCTTGCATTTTCAACCAGGAGCAAGGATATTTTATAATAGTCAAGACATACTATGGAGGAGCAAATTGGAGGAGCAAGCCGACTTGCAACAAGCCATTGAACTTCAAAACCGGAGGCTAATGGGCCTTCAGCTTCTCAATGTGAAGAGGGGTAATCATCACCGAGCCCTCTCCACAGGAGCGGCCATTTCTTCTCCGACTCACTCTCCCAATTTTTTTCATCAGAGTGTCGTTCTTTCTTCTTCGGATCGCAGTAGCCCGGAATTCCCAGAAGGTATTATATTTTCCCATTTTACTTGTGTAGCCCTTTACTCGGTTTAGATAATTATGTATTTGGAAATTGAAATTGGACATGAATATGCTCATCAAATATAGTGTTATTTTGTTGTAGAGAATGGAGTTTCTGCATTGGCAAATAATGCATCTGTCAGCATTAATCAGCAGGCTACAAATGTAAGTGATAAAGAGAAAGATTCATCAAGTCTAAGTGATCAAAATAGCAATGGCAAAGCAAGTCCCCATCATGATGACGAAAATGATTTACAAGAAAGGTATTAAACTTTCATAACAAAATTTAGTAAAAGACCAATTTAGGACAAATTTTTTCTGTTATTTTTAAATTTTGTGGTATTTATTTTTCCAAGTTTTTTGTCTACCTTGTATATACATTTGCTTTTCTGTTAATAATTCCCGGGAAAGTTGAAAAATATTGTATTTTGGGTACAGCTTGGAGCACAATCTACCTGATAATCTGTTTGCATCTCCTAAAGCTGCCGGTGAATACATGACGGCCTTCTCCATCGATACAACTGAGGCCGAGAAGATGGGGGTAGCTAGCAATAACTTGATGGCTTCATCCTTGCTTCCTGCTACCTCAACTCTAGACATGGCTTCACTCAAATCATGCTATTTTCAAGTTCCCAGGTACTTGTTCCATATAATACACAATACATTTGTAATGAAAGGATCTGATCTGAGAAAATATAATCCTTTATGCTCATTTTATTCAAATTCATTCATTATAAGCCTCTCAATCTTGTTCATTGATATTGGAGACTTGACTTTTCTAAGCAATGAATCCTAATAAATCAAATATATACTCTTTTAAATCAAATTTAGAATCTATTCATTTAAAAGAAATCCTTACTCAAATCCATCTAAAAAGATCATAACCAACTAGTTCCCTTAAAACAGGTTCGCTTCGACTCATGGTGCCATCGGAATGTAGGTGCCTTCGCCCGGCTTTTAGCTTCCTTAGCTTAGGTGACTAATCCTTGCTTAATCCTTTAATTTTCTTGCTGCTTTGATATTTTTTTTCTAACATGGTTGGTAAATATATTTTTTATATTAAATTTTGCAGGAAGAAGACAAATAAATATAAATAAAACAAAAACCCCGGATGAGATCTATGGAGAAAAATCCCCCACCCCCCACCACCACCACCACCACCACCACCACCACCATGACAATTACAAGGCTCCACCAAATACTAGTATTATACTACTACTTACTACCATACAAAAGCATACATAAATGGCAGAGCAGTAAAGAAAGTGGTCCCCTCATCCCTCTCTCTTTGTTGTACTCTAGTTAGTCAAAATATTCTCTTTTTTATTTATGTAGGACTTGAAGTTTGGACCACAGCTTATTATAAAGAAGTAAAAAAATCAGGCAGTCAATGTATGTAGTAGGAGAAAAAAAGTAACTTGTGAGACTGTAATTTTCTACCCTTTATACAAAATCTAGTTTGTTTAGTTGGTGTTAGGAGATACTTCACAATTAATGTACAGCAGAAGAAGCAACAGCAGCAGCAGCAGCAGCAGAAGAAACTCAGAAGGACAAGGAAATAAAAAGTGAGAGGTTATGTTATGTGCAACTACAATGCTGATTTGATACCTAAAAGAGGAAAGGAAGAAGTGTTTTTAAAGGCTTTTAAGGTAAGAAGTCAGCTTATAAGTGGACAAGTAGAGTTTTTAATTTGTTGTATCAAAAGAAATGGTAATTTGTACCATAATTAGAATGAAGTTGGGGGTTTTATTGTAATTGTCATACTCCACAATATCTATGTTTAGATCAATGGACAGAAAGAGACTTTAGATATTAGGACAGAAAAAAGAGGGCTTTTTAACTGTTTGGCATCTTGATTTTCCTCTCCATTCATTTTTGTGCTGCTTTTCTTTTCAAGTTTGAAATATGACAAATGTGGATGAAAAGAAAGAAATAAAATATAAAAAGGCAAAGAGAAGGAACAAATGTTAATGTGAATTTCCAAAATTTTACTGAATTATTGCATTTCTAAACTGGAAATAATAATATATTGAAAGGTTTTTTTTATAGGAATCAATTTAATACTATAAATATGAAAACTACTACCCCTCTGATTTATATATTTTGTGGGAGTGTTTTTTCCTTGTGAAATGAATATTTAAAATTAGAAACTTGTTGATATTAATATATATTAATTGAAATAAATTTATTAAATGATTATAAAAGATTTTATACTCCTTTGCAGAGCCGGCCCTGGGCAAGGGCCACCAGGGCAACCGCCTAGGGCTCATAGTTTGAGGGGGTCCAATTTTTTTTATAAATTTATGTATTTATGTGTATAAAAAAAATAAAATAATAAAAAGATTAACGATATTATGTATTAAAAATGATATGTTAAAAAATATTAAATATGATAGTATAATTGATGATTTTGCGATACAAAAGTGTAATAAAAAACATTTTAAATGATGTTTTAGCTGGCTTAGATTTCATTAAAAAACTAAAGAAATACTTTTGTAGTTGGTAGAGTTTCTTGATTATACCATCAAACTTTTAATTTTTAAATTACACCACTAAATTAATTATTATTTTAAAATTGGGTCATTTCGTTAAAAAAATAAACGGAAGTTAATTTTTATCTACAAATCTAATGAATTACCTCTTAGTGTATTTATTTTTTTCTTGATTCACCATTTTGAACATTTAATTTTTCAAATTACCCCATCAAACTAATTAAAATAATTATTTTAAATATTTTTAAAAATTATTATTTTAAGTAAAAATATTAGAAATTTTTTTTCTTCATAAAATGAGTAGAGTTTCATAAAATATAGATTCAAACAAATTAAAGTGATTTTAAATTAAATTAATGCCTACTTACTTTTTTAACAAAATGACCCATTCTTAATATTAGAATTTTTTAAAAAAACTAAAATTAAAATTAAAATTAAAAAAACAAGAAATGATAAATAAAAAATTGATTCAATTTTTTAAAAAAAAATTATTAATTTTTATAAATAAATATTATTTTCAAGAAAAATTTAGAAAATTCTTCATATTTTAAGAAAATGAGTAAAATTTTATAAAATATAGATTCAAAAAATAAACTTTATTTTCCAAAAGGAAAAAAGAGATTTTTTTTAAAATCGATAACGTTTCATAAAACTTTAGTTTTTTAAATCTATATTTTATGAAACTTTACTCATTTTATGGGGAAAAAAAATAAAGTTTCTAATATTTTTTACTAAAAATAATAATTATTTTTTAAAATATTTAAAATAATCATTTTTTATTTAGTTTAATGTGATAATTTGAAAAATTAAAAGTTCAATGGTGTAATTAGTAAAACGTGCCAACTACAGTGGGTAATTCATTAGTTTTGTAGATAAAAAATTAACGTCCGATTATTTTTTTAACGGAATAACCCAATTTCAAAATAATAATTAGTTTAGTGGGATAATTTGAAAATTTAAAAGTTCAATTGTGTAATCAGTAAAACTTGCCAACTACAGTGGATATTTAATTAGTTTTACCGATTTTATTGATATTTTTATTTTGTAGGTACATGTGATGATTCTTTGTGTAAGACCCCAGCTTTTATAAATAAAGATGAATTTTCTATAAATATTATTTTTGAATATTATGGAATAATTTGATATAATGTTATAGTTGTGGGTAATATTTATAAATTTTGCAAAGTATGCAAGTGGTTATATTATATTCGATTGGTGGGGAATATTCTATTTAGCGAGGAATATTCGCATAACTACTCAATCATTGGTGGACCTCATTAATGTAATTATTGCCGGATTGAGAAAACGACAAAAATATTTTATCAAAATAACTACTGAAGTTTTACTGGTTGATCATCGTTGAACTACTTTTGTAGTAAAAATAAAGAATACGTGTGTGGTTGCATAAGAAGCACCACAGATTGATTATCGATGCTATGTGAGAAAGTCACTCATTTGATTCCATTATCACGATTAATAATATGAATTATTATAATGATAATGACGCTTTTGTTTTATTCAGATTATTAATGTAATAAAAATGTAAACATCTTTTTATATAAAATGTAATACTTTATTAAAGTTTATTCTATAAATAAAATATATTATATTTTATTATGCATAGTGTTTTGATAGTATTTTGCATAGTGTTGCATAGTGTTTAAGGTAGATAAGAAAATGTTTTTATATAAATAGAATATATTATATTTTATTTAAAGATTTTACTTTAAATATGGATCCGTCGATTAAAGTAAATCAATCTGGACCGCTTCATGGATTAATTACTATGCATTCTATTTTCCTATAAATAAAGCTCATTCCTTCATTATTTTCTTACGAATTCAATTGAAACTCTAGAGAGAAACTATAGAGAAAAGAAGAAAAGTATTCTCGCTACTTCACTTCGCCAATATTCATTCTTCTAAGGTAGGGAATATTATTTGTTGTACCCGTAAGGGTGTTATTCTTTTGTATTCATGAAGAGAACTTCTTTTGTTATTCCATTCTTATTTATTCATTGAATAACTCAGATACGCTTAATCCCTATACTTGGTGATCTTCTTCTTTTATTCCATTCTTCTATTATTCTCGCTGGAACATCCATGTCTCGTGTTTTTTACACCGACTGGTTCCGCTTTTTATTATTATTCTCGTTGGAACATCCTGTGCATGTGTTTTACACCTGACTCGGTTCCGCCTCTTTATCATTCTGCATTGGAATATCCTATCTCGCAGTTTTTACACCTTGATCCGTTCCATCTTTATT
Source organism: Panax quinquefolius (assembly GCA_020205615.1). Taxonomy (NCBI): domain Eukaryota; kingdom Viridiplantae; phylum Streptophyta; class Magnoliopsida; order Apiales; family Araliaceae; genus Panax; species Panax quinquefolius. The sequence continues at coordinate 20,696,646 of CM035165.1, forward strand.
ATTCTGCTTGGAACATCCTGCATACATGCAATCACCGCATGCATGGTGATTTTTTTTTGTTATTCCATTCTTTATTATACCCAAATAGGTTAAAACTTTGACTTATATACTCTATGAAATTAGTAGAATATCCTTGATATTCAAGGTTTCATCCAAAGATCTTTTCATGGAAATATTCTTCCGATTATTCTTGAATTTTACTCTACAAAGCAATGATCACGTTGTGATAGTTTGGATGTTATTAGTTCTGAATAACTTAATTCTTGAACTTGTTTTATCAATTCTTATATCATTGTCATCATCCTCATGTTTATATTTTTTTTTTTAAAGTCATCTCACATGGCTGTTGAGCGTGGATGGACTTGTTATGATTATAACTGAGGATTATTCTTGGTAATCATCCTGACCGTAATGTTACAAATGATGTGGTAAAAGTCCTTAGTGGTCAGTAGTAGTGCGTTGATGGACAGCTTGTTGGCATGATCATGACCATTAATGAATACACAACTATTCTTGGCCGTAGTGCGGAATAATTGTGGTCGTGATACTAAAGAATATCCTCGTCAGTAGTGCGAGGGATTCGATGATGTGGATTATTTATTAAAGTTTGAGTCTCAATTATAACAATGATGAAAACCTTTTAAATCATAAAAGATAGTAGATTTTATTTTCTACTTGACTCTTTTAATGGATTGCTTGTTCAATACCGCAAACTTGATGTTTATCGGTTTAACAATGTCAAAAACTATTGATAATTTATTCTGCATTATCTTAGTCATAATATTTCTTCTTGGGCTAGTTGAGCTCACCTTTTTCTTTCACCGTTTCTCTTGAGAAAATGAGAACATAGTTTGGGACGAGCCTGGGAACGGAGTAATGGTCCGGAGGATAGCATTAGTAGTCCTCACTATTCTATGAAATAGTGTGATAATAATTGTAATGAGGACTCCTTTTGAGTTTGTATAATATCTAGTAGACAATATTTGTATTCAAACTCACGCTTTATGTCGTTTATTATACCTACGCTTATATTAGTAAGTTGTATTTAAATTCTCAGCCATGTATCCGACTACCCAAGATGGGTGATGTATACTTAATTTTGGGGGCGTCCACAATTGGTATCGTAGCTTAGGATATGATCCTGGCTAAGATGTGAGAATAGTACTAGGAGGGGAGAGACGGGAATACCTTCGTTAGTATGACTACCTAAGTTTATGTGCTATTTTATTGGTTTGTCGTAATATAAAGATAATTGTCACATGTCAATTAATCTTTTGTTTGTGGCGATTCTGAAAATGACATCCGAGAATGTTGAGAATAGCAATGGAGCACAAAGCGATCGCCGATTCACCACATATCAATAATCGTGGATAATGTGTATCGTGAAGGCGATAATCCTCATGCAAACAATAACACCGACCAAATGATGAATGATCAAATGTTTAGAGGCTTTATGCAATTTATGCAACAAAGAAAGTGAGCGACTCTGCCCAAAACGTGGGGTGGAAACACGAGAAAACTCTCGGCGGTCATGCTAAACAATTCAAGGAGCTGGGACCATCGGAGTTTAAGGAGAGCCAAACCACTTCAAGCGGAAGCATGGATAAAGCAGATTACCAAGATATTTGATGTCTTGGGATGCTCGAGGAGCAAAGGTTCCTTTCACGCCTTTTATGTCAAGTGGAGAGGCAGACATCGGTGGGAATCGGTAAAACGTACTCAACTTCTTTGATCAAGATATCTTGGGAGAAGTTCCAGAGTCGTTCAACGACAAATACTTTCCCGAAAGTGTTCGCCATATGAAGGAGGTGGAGTTTATCAAGTTGGAACAAAACAATATGACCAGTGTCGCGCAATACGAGGCAAAATTTGCGGAGTTATCACGGTTTCGTCCCCACTGGTGGATAATGAAGAGAGAATGGCACGAATGTTTTTAAGAGGTTTGAAGTCGGAGATACGTCAACATCTTATTTCTCATAAACCGTGTTTGTATTCGGATGTTGTAAATAGGGCTCGATTTAGTGGAGCGCGATAACGAGTCAACGCAACTAAAAGAGAGCGGTAAGAAAATTATAATACCAATAGAGAGTAGTCATCGAAGTGACAACAAGCGTGGAGGGAATCAACAGGGCGAGATATGGTAACCACTTCGGTGGTAATCGGGCCAAAATAATAAGAATGGACATTTCAAGAAACGGAGATTCAACAATGATGGAAAGAAGTCAAGACCAAAGACCGTTGTTAAGGAAGGAGAAAGACCACCTATCATATGCTTCAAATGCGAGAAGAGGGACACATCATCCGAATCTGCCATGCCATCCAAAGCATGTTATAATTATGGAAGAGAAGGTCACTTAGCTCGATTTTTGTCAGTTCAAGAAGACAAATTCAACTAGGATGGAGGCACCAAAGGTCAGTCCCAAAAAAAGTCAAAACCGGTAGTCTGAAGGAGAGCGTTTGTTGTGACCTCCCGGAGAGCAAGGAACCCGAATGAGGTCATCACGGGTAAGCTTATCATAAACTCTAATGAAGTCTATACTTTATTTGATAACTGGTTCTACCCATTCTTTTATTTCTCCTACTTGCGCTCATCGATTAAATTTGACTCCGAGAAATTAGACTTTGACTTATCTGTGGAAACTCCGTTGGGAGAAACCTTCATTACATCCATCGCTTATAAGTCTTGTTTGGTTCAAATCGGTACCCTCACATTACCCGTCGATCTTCTTATTTCATTAAAAATACTTGCATTTGACGTGATTCTAGGGATTGATTGGTTAACTACTTATCATGCAAAAATTGATTATTTTCGTAAGGTTGTTAGCTTTCATATTCCTAATCAACCTATTATGCGAATTCAAATGACCAAACCATTAAAATCAATCACGATCATCTCAAGCCATAAAGCTATTCGTTTATTGAAAAACGGATGTCAAGCTTTCTTAGCTCATGTCACAGATTTAAACAAAAATACGTCAGTTTTGAACGATATTTCTATTGTTAATAAATTTCCTGACGTATTCCCCGAAGAACTTCCTGGCCTACCCCCAGAGCGTGAAATTGAATTTTGTATCGACCTTGAACCCGGTACAAAACCTATTTCCAAAGCCCCATATCGAATGGCTCCTATTGAACTTCAGGAGTTAAAGACCCAACTGCAGGAATTGTTAGACATTGGCTTTATTCGTCCTAGTACTTCTTCTTGGGGTGCTCCTGTTCTATTCGTGAAGAAAAAAGATGGGAGTATGCGACTTTGTATTGATTATCGGGAGTTGAATCATGTCACCATCAAAAATAGGTATCCATTGCCACGTATTGATGACCTGTTTGACCAGTTGCAAGGAGCCAAATTCTTTTCAAAGATTAATCTTCGCCCGGGATATCACCAATTGAAGATTAGAACCGGCCGACATTCCAAAGATGGCTTTTCGAACTCCTGATGACGGGCATTATGAATTCTAGTCATGTCCTTTGGATTGACTAATGCTCCTCGCCGCCTTCATGGATATGATGAACCGAGTATTCAAGGAATATTTAGATCACTTTGTGGTAGTCTTTATTGATGACATCCTTATTTATTCCAAAAGCCGTGAAGATCATGAGCAACACTTGAGGCTGACACTTCAAAAGCTTCGTGAATATAAGCTTTATGCCAAGTTGAAGAAATGCGAGTTCTGGCTTGAAGAAGTAGCATTCCTTGGGCACGTGGTATCAAGTCATGGAATATCTGTTGACCCAAAGAAAGATTGAAGCTATTCAAAGTCGGAACAACCTAAATCGATGGACCAAACGTAGCTTTCTCGGTTTAGTGGTTATCATCGGAGATTCGTGGAAGGATTTTCTCGAATCGCTACTCCATCGACTCAAATTGACTCGAAAAGATACAAAGTTCGGTTGGAGCGAAGAATGTAAGAAGAGTTTTCAAGAACTCAAGAGGAGAATTATTTCAAAGACTGCTCGGCAATACCATCTGGCTCGGAGGGATTTGTCATCTACAGTGATGCTTCGGGCAAAGGGTTGGGATGTGTTCTCATGCAACATGGAAAAGTTATAGCCTATGCCTCGCGACAACTCAAAGAATATGAGAGGAATTATCCTACTCATGATCTGGAGTTGGCAGCTATTGTCTTTGCACTTAAAATTTGGAGGCATTACTTGTATGGGGAGAAAGTGGAAATCTTTACGGATCATAAAAGCCTCAAATATTTCTTCACTCAAAAGGAACTCAACATGCGACAACGACGTTGGCTTGAACTATTGAAAGATTATGATCATACCATCCAATACCATCCCGAAAAGCGAACGTGGTAGGCGACGCGTTGAGTAGAAGATCATATGCAAGCACGAAAGTGCGTTATTGTCAACGCAAAGCCCATTTTGTGTGACTTGCAAAGGATGGAGATAGAGTTAAAGACTCTGTGGACGATGTGATGATAGCGAATATACGAGTAGAACCGACTTTAATCGATAAAGTTAAAGTCGCTTTCAAGCTACGCACTGGAGGCGATGCGTATGAGGAAGAAAGTGCAAGAGGGTGCTATGCGGGAGCAAGAATCGATGAAGAAGGAATACTTGAGTCAACTCCAGACTTTGTGTTCCTAACGACCACGATTTAAAGTATAATATCATGATGGAGGCGCACAACACACCATTTGCAATCCATCTCGGGAGTACCAAAATGTATCATGATATTCGGCATACATTTTGGTGGAGCAATATGAAGAGAGAGATAGTGTCTTGTTTATCTCAAGGTGTCTAACTTGTCAACGAGTTAAAGCGGAGCATCAAGTACCAAAAGGTCCATTGCAACCACTTGAAATTCCAGAATGGAAGTGGGAGCACATTACCATGGATTTCGTTACCGGACTTCCTAAGGTTTCTCAAGGCATTGATGCGATTTGGGTCATTGTTGATAGATTGACCAAGTCTGCTCATTTCTTACCGATACGAGAAACTTATACACTTGAACGTCTTGCTCGTATGTACATAAACGAGATTGTAAGTGTTAGGTTTGTAATATTCATGTGCGCAATCAAATTGCACAAATTAAGCGGAAACGTGGAAAATCAGAGTTTAAAAAATTTACAAACCATATACCCGGATCACCCTTTATGCATAATTATTAATTAAACGAAAAGATAAAGAATAAAATCATACCCTTGAAGATCGAGCTTCCTCAGGTACAAGTTCACCTCCAAATCCTTTCGCGTTCAACTTGAATCCACCGGGTTTGGTTCCTTCCTTTGATCAACGTTAGCCACCCATATGTTTGGCCTCTAGAGGTGATCCACTAAGGAAAAATAAAGATTCAAGAAGAAGGGGTATTTGGCTCAAACCCTAATTTTCTATCTCTATAGAAAGGGTACTCTCCAACAAATTGGAATTATGTCGTTGTAAAAGTCAACAACCACTTCCCACACCCATAATAAGACTCCTCTTATTTAGATGTGGGCAACCCTTCTTAACAATTAAGGAATTGGGTTTTATTTAATTAATTAAATTCTTTTAATTAATTAAGCTCCCTAATCTTATTAGGGATAATTAATTAAACTCCTTTAATTAATTTTCCTTCCTAATCTAATTAGGAATAAATGAGAGTACTTATATTAAATTAATTCCTAAACTCTTTTAGAAATTAAAATAATAATAATAATTGTAATAATATTAATAAGACTCTCTTATTAATTTATATTTAATATTTCTAAAATATTAAATAATAATATTAAGCTATTTAATTTATTCTATCACCATAGATTAAATTAAATATACTTAATATATTATTACGATTATGCCATTAACTTCTTAAATAATTATTCTTCCTTTTATGGTGTGACCCTTTAGGTTCTCCATATTAAACCTATTGTGAATAAATCAATTAGAACAATTCTAATCTTATTTAAATAAATAAATTAAATAATTAATTTATTTAAATAAATAATATTTATTCTACAATAGGATAAGCCTCCCTAACGATCAACGACTTTCCGTATAATATAGATTTCAACATTAATCATTAAAGAACCTTTGAGTAAATAGTTACCATACAATTCAATCCTTCCACCATACAATGTCCTAATTAAATATAAGACATGGAATTACCACAAGTCTTATTTTATTTAATTATATGTATTTCAACTCTTAAATGCACAACTCAAAATAATGCAAATTAGAAACTCCTTTCTAATTTCATTCTGCCTTGACCAAGGACTACTGGGTTGTCATTTATCGAATCACATAGGACATTTCTCTTCTTTTATTAGAAGTGGTAGATTCTTTATCGATCATACATTATCTCCATGTACAACTTATTATACCCAAGCATACCCTTTGATATACCCTAAGGGTCTTAAGGAATAAGTCAAAGTATAACTCATCATACACAAGATACTATGATGATCTCAAGTCCAAGGATCACTTGTACTACTATCACTACAGAATTCCTATCGACAGCAAGTAAAACTCCATTAGGTATTCCTTAGCGAGCCAATGCTCAAAGAACTTATTCTCTAATAAGCACCTACATACTTGCTTTAGTGTCTCCACACAAATGATCATGAGATCAATCATCCTCATCCAATGAGCAAAGAACGATGTACCAATCTATCCGGATTCACTAATCCCCAATTTAGTAATCCAACGATTGGGAACTATTTTAGTTTTTAAGCTTTCTAAGAATTTAGATCTCATTAGAATGATCATCATCACTATTCTAAAAGCATTGCTTAAAACTATGGGTTTATCACATATTATAAAACAGCATCATGTAGATAATTAAAAGCTTTTAATAAATTAATACTTTTTATTAATAAATGAATAAGATTGTTACAAAGTATATGCTTTATCATCAAACATGATCGGCTTGTGTGCATATTACTTTCAATCTCCCACTTGCACTAAAAGCCAATCGCCATTGTATCTTATACTCTTCTTCTCTCAAGGACGATTATCCTGCCGTTGGATAAGCTTTAGTTAATGGATATGTAATGTTGTTCTTGAGAGTCCACTATCTCTATAGTGATTTCCCATCTTTCAATGATTCTAATAATCAAATGAAAGTGTCACAACACATGTTTAGATCCAAGATGAGACTTAGAACTATTCCTAGTTCTCAAATGAACTTTTAATCCAAACAATCAACTTGCAAAGCTTCATTTATAGCTATATACTTTGTCTTTATCACTAAACCAAAGAACTCTTTCTTTGCTTGGAACCTTTCCAATTCAATCGCACCACTGCTCAAGATAACGCTTTACCTTAAAGTGGATTTTTCGCTATCTTGGTTTGTCTCGAAAAACTTGAGTCCTGCTTAGCCCTCTAGTTTTAATTAAGACCCACCATGAATATGATCACATCCTTAGTGCTTGGGTTAAGCACTTTAAGATGTTTTTCACCGACTCATAGTGAACTTCTCCATAATATGACCGATCAACATCGTGTCTCGTACATTTCATTGCATACATGATTGTCACTCATGCGACCTCTCTTTTGAGTCTGTGGGGACTATTAAGAGATACACTCCATAGCTCATCGACATGAGACATCTCTTGAGTTTGCCATGCTAAACGACTTTAGCATCAAATGAATATACGCCTTAGGTTAAGTTGAGCATCCTCTTAAATCTATCTATATAGATTTATATCCCCAATTAAGATACTCTTCTAAATCATTCATGGAGGAATGTTTAGACAACTTTATCTTTACTGATTGTAGCATTGGTATGTTATTCCTCATCCGTAGTATATCAACATATAATACTAGAAATTTCACGACGCTCCCAATCGACCCTTTTTGTACACACTAGTTTCATTCTTATTTTGATAAAATCAAACTCTTTTGATTGCCTCATCAAAATGAATGTTCCATATTTGAGAAACTTGCTTCAATCCATTTCTCTGAGTGTCTACAACACTTACCTCATCGTATGTAATCGGATCATCATCTTCTATGATGTGTACCTCATCATCATCATCTATGATGAATCCATACCTCCTGTGTATCTTCTATACTATTCCAGATTTACGATTCTGGTTGTGGTATAATAGGTCTATCTACGTGTTCCTCTTATTTGACTTATAGTATTTTGTGGTTCTTGAACTCTTCAAGATCTATTATCCTCCCACTAGCCCTTTTAATGATAAACACCTTTATCTTAGAAGGCGCCGTGTTTCGTAACAAACACCTTTTTGCTAAGTAGAATTATAGAACATATACCCTAAACTTACTTTAGGATGTCTCACAAAACCGTATATGTCAAATCTTGTCCCATGCTTATCCTTTGAAACCTTTTCACATAAGTTGGACAACCCTTTATCTTAACATACTTAAGATTAGGAATCCTCCTATCCCATAACTTTTATGGAGTCTTGGGGCCGATTTTGAGGTTACCTTTTCGTAGATATGCAACCATTTCTAGAAATGATCCTGAAGAATCTACCGGAATGTCGGTAAAATCATTATGGACCGCACTATGTCCAACAAGGTATGATTTTTCATTCGAGATACATCAATCAATTATTATGTATCGAGAGGCGTCCATTATGAGAAAACTATTTGAGATGATCTAGAAACTTATTGCACAAGTATTCCTTCCTCGATCCGATCAAAGAATCCTAATACTTTGCCAATTTGTTTCACTTTTGAATTCTTTGAACCTTTCAAATAATTCACACTTGTATTTCAAAGAAATACACACATTCAACTCTTTGAATGATCATCTCCTTTTCTTATACTAGTTTGTTCAATTTGCAAAATATATTTTCACGTGTAAGTCAAGTATACAAAATTTATTAAATAATATTCCAGTTTCTATACAAAATATTATTATTATAAATAGAACAACAATTGTTCTTAATTATAATACCAAAGATTTCATTGTCCAACAATAAAATGGAAATAATATTTTTAACAAGAACTGAATACAATAACAACTTATCGACTTAATAGATTTGCCCGTAGGCATTGCTAAACTATAAGTTTCTATGGCTAATGCAAAGAACCCTTTGCTTCATTTTCCTCACATAGATTTCTTATCTTAGTTTAACTTTCTACTTCGCTTGGTCCTTCATAAATCTATATTTATGATAACCAAAGCTCAGATCCAATACCCAAGTAGAACCTCGACTTAAAGAAAAATTTATTTAAATCATGAACAAAATTGTATTTATAAATCAAAACTTCACTAAGCTTCTTTTGGTTAGCCTCTCGCAAGATGCTTCTCGCAGCTTTCTTTCCAAAGGTCCGTGCTTATTGCGAAGGAAGCAAACTCCTTTGCTATCCATATCTGCTTTTGTTCTTATTATCCTTTATTTTGCCTTTCTATTTACCTTCTTTGAATCGCTCTTCTTTTGTAAGATCCTTTGGCCCCTACCAAGAAGACTTGATCTTTCTTGGTTGGAAAGTGACTCTCCACATTTTCAACATATTAAGCAAATCAAATGAGGCCGATATCTAGCTTGTTCATATGAAAATTCACAACAATTGTGAAAGGAGTCCGGAGTGAGGCAAGATCAAATCTTGGCTCAACTCTCCATCCATGACAAAACCAATTGTCCTAATTGATCAATCAAATTGATTATGTTAAGAACTTTTTATCTGCATTTATAGTGCCATCAGCCATTCTAGATCGGAAGAGCTCCTTAGATATCTCGATATCTATCGGTCCTACTTTCCTCACCATCAACTACTTGATGTGCAGAATATAGTAGGAGCATCCATAGTTTCATCTTCGACAATCAAGCTCACACTCATGGATGCGAGCATGATGCATCGAGCTAATCAGTGCATCATCTTGCCACTTTCTAAAAGTAGCAATCTCTTCCTCAAAGGTATTGTTCGCAACCATTGCAGGATAGGCGTATTATGACATAAGATAGCTTTTCAAATTATGAGAACTATTCTCAAATTCCTTAACCAATCCGTAATTTTGGGTTCGATTAATTTAGCATCTAATATGCTTCGCAGTGATAGTAATTTTAGACATTGTAAAATTTCGTAAATGAATTTGTAATTAACAACATTTTAACATACATTCTTTTATTAATTACCAAAATAAATTAGGTCTTGTTTTAAATTGGTATCTCCCACTATTTTCTTCAAACTATATTACCTCACTTATATAGTTCGGTAAAATCTAATTAAAGATTTGCTAGTGAGAATAAGGATCCCATTTCAAATGTATATAGCCTTGTGTGTGGTGACACAACAAACTATATATAAATAAATAGGTAGACAACTTTTTGTCAATTACATCAACTATGCAACTCCTTTTCTTTTGCCTCTTAGATTATTTTGATCAAGTGGTGGCACATCCGAATTAAAATTATCCAAGTTAAGTCCGACCTAGCACTCCATATATTCAAAAAAGAAAATATCATCCTTGTGGTGACACAACAAAACAATATTGTTCAATTTTCTTTATAAGCATCAAATGTGATAAATTAACATCTTAAATACTTAATACTTGCCTTGTGGTGACACAACAAACTCATATTAAATATTTAATACTCTATTAATTTTATCATGTTAGTAAACTTACGCTCGATATTCCAAATATCTTTGAACGCTTAGGACTTAATATAAAATTGAGGGATTTGTTATTAATTTGTCTCATCTTGTTTAGCGCTATGCATGCACATATATATATAAAATACGCTATCATATTAATTAACATATGCTAAGCATGTTTGCATAATATATAATATATATAGTATAAGCATGCACATATAGAATACTATATTCTACTTGGATTGATTATGGACTTTTATTCTAGTTTGGTTCACTAGAGCCACCAAGTGAACCAAAAGGTCAAACCCTAGGGGTGCAAGAATTAATATTTAAATATAACAATTACATTTAAACCTTGGGCTCCATTACAAACTAAGTCTTCAAGCGCCTCCTCGCTCCTTGATCTCCAATTCTTCAAAATTAATTCTAACTATTCCTATTACAAAACTATTTTAAAATAAATAGAAACCTTGATCGTGATCGAGGGAAAGTACATAGGAGAGAGATAGAATTTACATTAAAAAAATTAGAGAAGACGAGGTATGCGAAATTCCCATTTAATAAAACTCATACATTCATGCATCCAACTAAAATAAAATCCAATCACATTGGTTGATAGTCCATAATCAATCCCATTTATTATCATACACATCACCATATGCATCAATAAATAACATTCATCTTATGAATAATAAACATTTAATATATATATTGATATCATTTAATGGGCAACTTTAGTTAGTATAAAATCTATTTTTGAATCAAAATAAACTCCTTTATTTTAATCCAAATTTAAATCAAAATAAAACTATTTTATTTTAATTTATCCAATTTTGAATAAAATAAACTATTTTATTTTAATCAAAATAAACTCCTTTATTTTAATTAATTATGGAATCCAATTCCATATATAAAAAAAATATTAAAGGAAACACGGATTATCTTTCCTATTCACAAATAAACTCCTTTATTTTGAATAATATGAAATTTTATTTCATATCTAAATAAACTCCTTTATTTAAGGAAGGATTTGATTCTTTTTCCTATTCACAAATAAACCTTTTTATTTTGAATAATATGAAATCTAATTTCATATCTAAATAAACTCCTTTATTTAAGGAAAAATAGAATCCAATTTCAACTCCAATTAGTTATCATGAAATCCAATTCCAACTCTAATTAGTTAGCATGAAATTTCAATTTTAAAATTAAAATAAATCTTTTTTATTTTAATATTAAAATAAACTTTTATTTTAAGATTAAAATAAACTTTTTATTTTAAGATTAAAATAAACTTTTATTTTAATTATAAAATTATTAAGAATAATATATATATATATATATATATATATACGATAATATATATATATTTTCACGTAGTATCATTCATGTCTCTTGACTTTCTTTGCATATTTTCTACGTGATTTCACTCTCATATTTTTTTATTTTTTTTTATTTTTTTATACTACTCTTTTTTAGCTTAAACCGTGGTCTTTAAAAAAAAAATAATTCCTGTTAACTAACAAATCTTGGATGAAAAAAGCTGGGCGTGAATCACTTGAGCATGCAACCTGTTAAGTAATGATTCACGGAACTCCTTTTTAAAAAAAACGCAAACTGATTTCACCGTTTTTTTTTTTTTTTAAAATTTTATACAATAAAATTATGCCCAATTAAATTGTTCTAAACACATATCAATATACATATCAAATTAAAATAATTAATAATTCGCATAAAGGTTTGGCTCTGATGCCACTGTTAGGTTTGTAATATTCATGTGCGCAATCAAATTGCACAAATTAAGCGGAAACGTGGAAAATCAGAGTTTAAAAAATTTACAAACCATATACCCGGATCACCCTTTATGCATAATTATTAATTAAACGAAAAGATAAAGAATAAAATCATACCCTTGAAGATCGAGCTTCCTCAGGTACAAGTTCACCTCCAAATCCTTTCGCGTTCAACTTGAATCCACCGGGTTTGGTTCCTTCCTTTGATCAACGTTAGCCACCCATATGTTTGGCCTCTAGAGGTGATCCACCAAGGAAAAATAAAGATTCAAGAAGAAGGGGTATTTGGCTCAAACCCTAATTTTCTATCTCTATAGAAAGGGTACTCTCCAACAAATTGGAATTATGTCGTTGTAAAAGTCAACAACCACTTCCCACACCCATAATAAGACTCCTCTTATTTAGATGTGGGCAACTCTCCTTAACAATTAAGGAATTGGGTTATATTTATTTAATTAAATTCTTTTAATTAATTAAGCTCCCTAATCTTATTAGAGATAATTAATTAAACTCCTTTAATTAATTTTCCTTCCTAATCTAATTAGGAATAAATGAGAGTACTTATATTAAATTAATTCTTAAACTCTTTAGAAATTAAAATAATAATAATAATTGTAATAATATTAATAAGACTCTCTTATTAATTTATATTTAATATTTCTAAAATATTAAATAATAAATATTAAGCTATTTAATTTATTCTATCACCATAGATTAAATTAAATATACTTAACATATTATTACGATTATGCCATTAACTTCTTAAATAATTATTCTTCCTTTTATGGTGTGACCCTTTAGGTTCTCCATATTAAACCTAATAGAATAAATTAATTAGAATAATTCTAATCTTATTTAAATAAATAAATTAAACAATTAATTTATTTAAATAAATAATATTTATTCTACAATAGGATAAGCCTCCCAATGATCAACGACTTTCCGGATAATATAGATTTCAACATTAATCATTAAAGAACCTTTGAGTAAATAGTTACTGTGACAATTCAATCCTTCCACCATACAATGTCCCAATTAAATATAAGACATGGAATTCTTCATCAAGTCTTATTTTATTTAATTATATGTATTTCGACTCTTAAATGCACAACTCCAAATAATGCAAATTAGAAACTCCTTTTTAATTTCATTCTCGCTTGTGCCAAGGACTACTGGGTTGTCATTTATCGAATCACATAGACATTTCTTCTTTTATTAGAAGTGGTAGATTCTTTATTGATCATACATTATCTCCATGTACAACTTATTATACCCAAGCATACCCTTTGATATACCCTAAGGGTCTTAAGGAATAAGTCAAAGTATAACTCATCATACACAAGATACTATGATGATCTCAAGTCCAAGGATCACTTGACTACTATCACTACAGAATTCCTATCGACAGCAAGTAAAACTCTATTAGGTATTCCTTAGCGAGCCAATGCTCAAAGTGAACTTATTCTCTAATAAGCACCTACATACTTGCTTTAGTGTCTCCACAAATGATCATGAGATCAATCATCCTCATCCAACGAAAGCAAGTTAACGTATGTACCAATCTATCCTGGATTCACTAATCCCCAATTTAGTAATCCTACGATTGGAAACTATTTTAGTTTTTAAGCTTTCTAAGAATTTAGATCTCATTAGAATGATCATCATCACTATTCTAAAAGCATTGCTTAAAACTATGGGTTTATCACATATTATAAAACAGCATCATGTAGATAATTAAAAGCTTTTAATAAATTAATACTTTTTATTAATAAATGAATAAGATTGTTACAAAGTACATGCTTTATCATCAAACATGATTGGCTTGTGTGCATATTACTTTCAGTAAGACTACATGGTATGCCGGTATCCATAGTTTCTGATCGAGACCCAAGATTCACTTCACGATTTTGGGTTAGTTTGCAAAAAGCTATGGGCACAGACTTACGATTTAGCTCGGGCATATCATCCTCGACGGACGGACAATCGGAGAGGACTATTCAAACTCTTGAAGATCTATTAAGACTCGTGTCCTTGATTTCAAGGGGAGTTGGGACAAGTTCTTACCATCGGTGGAGTTTTCCTCACAACAACAGCTATCAAGCAAGTATTGGCATGGCTCCATTCGAGGCGTTGTATGGAAGAAAGTGTCGCTTCTCAAGATGTCTTTGGATGAGGTGGGTGAAGCAACGTTGTTGGGACCGAGTTGGTACGTATGACTACGGAAAAGATTCAAACGATCCGACAATGTATAAAAACCTCACAAAATCGATAAAAGAGAGTTATCTTGATCTTCATCGAAAGGACGTGGAATTCGATATAGGAGATCATGTGTTTTTAAGAGTCGCTCCATGGAAAGGAGTTACAAGATTTGGAAAGAGAGGAAACTTAATCCTCGATTCATCGGGCCCATTTTATTCCTTAATCGAGTAGGAATCGTGGCCTATAGACTCGCTTTCTCATCAAATATGTCTCGTGTTCATAACGTTTTTCACATATCCATGTTACGTAAATATGTGAAAGACCCGACCATATTATTGAGTTAGAACCGGACGAAATAGCGGAAGATTTGACGTATGAAGAGGTTCTTGCTTCAAATTTTGGATAAGAAGGAACATATTCTACGCTCAAGGTTATACCTCAAGTCAAAGTTTTGTGGAGGAACCACGATGTTGAGGAAATGACTTGGGAGTTAGAATCAAATGAAATCAAGGTATCCTTACCTCTTCGACATACCAGTATCGTACCCTAATTTCGAGGGCGAAATTTCATAAGAAGGAGAGGTTGTAAGACCCACTTTTATAAATAAAGATGAATTTTCTATAAATATTATTTTTGAATATTATGGAATAATTTGATATAATGTTATAGTTGTGGGTAATATTTATAAATTTTGCAAAGTATGCAAGTGGTTATGTTATATTCGATTGGTGGGGAATATTCGGTTTTTAGCAGGAATATTCGTATAACTACTCAATCATTGGTGGACCCCACAATGTAATTATCATTTGATTGAGAAAACGACAAAAACATTTTATTGAAATAACGGCGGAAGTTTTACTGCGTTGATCTTGTTGAACTACTCTCTAGTAAAAAAGTACATGAATACGTCGTGGGTTGCATAGTAGCACACCAGTATTGATTATTGATGCTTATGTGAGAAGTCACTCCATTGATTCCATTATTGTCGATTAATAATATAATTATTATAATGATAATGACGTTTTGTTTTATTCAGTATTATTAATGTAATAAAACAGAAACATCTTTTTTTATATAAAATGTAATACTTTTATTAAAGTTATTCTATAAATAAAATATATTATATTTTATTATGCATAGTGTTTTGAGATAGATTTTGCATAGTGTTGCATAGTGTTTGCATAGTAAAAATGTTTTATATAAATAGAATATATTATATTTTATTTAAAAGATTTTACTTTAATATATGGACCGTCGATTAAAGTAAATCAATCGGACCGCTCATGGATTAATTACTATGCATTCTATTTTCCTATAAATAAAAGCTCATTCCTTCATTATTTTCTTACGAATTCACCGAAACTCTGAGAGAGAAACTATAGAGAAAGAAGAAAAGTATTCTCGCTACTTCACTTTGCCAATATTCAGTTCTTCTAAGGTAGGGAATATTATTTGTTGTACCTGTAAGGGTGTTATTCTTTTGTATTCATGAAGAGAACTTCTTTGTTATTCCATTCTTATTTATTCTGCTTGGAATAACTCAGATACGCTTGAATCCCCTATACTTGGTGATCTTCTTCTTTATTCCATTCTTCTATTATTCTACATTGGAACATCCATGTCATGTGTTTTTACACCTACCCGGTTCCGCCTTTTTATTATTATTCCGCTGGAACATCCTCGTCATGTGTTTTACACCCACCGGTTCCGCTCTTTATCATTCTCGTTGGAATATCCTATCTCGTGTGTTTTACACCGGATCTGGTTCCATCTTTATTATTCTGTTGGAACATCCTGCTTGGTGTGAATTTCACCGACCGGTTCCGTTATTATTATTCTCGCTGAATAACCTCGCCTGGCGCAAGTACCGCATGCACGGTGATTTTTTTTTGTTATTCCATTCTTTATTATACCCAAATAGTTAAAACTTTGACTTTCTATACTCCATGAAATTAGTAGAATATCCTCGATATTCGCGTTTCATCCAAAGATCTTTTCATGGAAATATTCTTCCGATTATTCTTGAATTTTACTCTACAAAGCAAGATCATGTTGACATTTGGATGTTATTAGTTCTGAATAACTTAATTCTTGAACTTGTTTTATCAATTCTTATATCATTGTCATCATCCTCATGTTTATATTTTTTTAAAGTCATCTCGTGGCTCGCTGAGCATGGATGGACTTGTTATGATTATGACTGAGGATTATTCTTGTAATCATCACGACCGTAATGTTACAAAATGATGTGGTAAAAGTCCTCGATTGGTCAGTAGTGCGATGGATGCTTGTTGGCATGATCACGACCATTAATGAATACACAACTATTCTCGGCCGTAGTGCGGGAATAATTGTGGTCGCGATACTAAAGAATATCCTCGGCAGTAGTGCGGGGGTGATTCGATGATGTGGATTATTTATTAAAGTTCGAGTCTCAATTATAACAAAGGATGAAAACCTTTTAAATCATAAAAGATAGTAGATTTTATTTTCTACTTGACTCTTTTAATGGATTGCTTGTTTCACCGCAGCTTAAACTTGATGTTTATCGGTTTAACAATGTTGAAGCTATTGATAATTTATTCGCATTATCTTAGTCATAATATTTCTTCTTTGGCTAGTTGAGCTCACCCTTTTCTTTCACCGTTTTCTCTTCGAAATGAGAACATAGTTTGGGACGAGTCTGGGAGCGGAGTAATGGTCCGGAGGATAAGATTAGTAGTCCTCACTATTCGTGAAATAGTGTGATAATAATTGTAATGAGGACTCCTTTTGAGTTTGTATAATATCTAGTGAGACAATATTTGTATTCAAACTCACGCTTTATGTCAGATCATGTACTACCTATGCTTATATTAGTAAGTTGTATTTAAATTTTGTACCATGTATCTGACTACCCAAGATGGGTGATGTATACTTAATTTTGGGGGCGTCACACTTTGCTTCGACTTTCTTATCTTTTGTAAATTCTTATAATTTTAATAAAAAAAATTAGTTGATAATTTATTTATTTTTTAATTTAATTTGTATAAAGGGGCACACTTGAATTTTTTTGCCCTGGGCATTAGAAAACCCAGGACCGGCTCTGCTCCCTTGTATGTTAAAAGGAAGTACATACATACATATAATAGGATAATGGTGTATTTTGTAATTTTATATGTCAAATATTTTGTCGGGAGTTACGTAAATAATTATAGTTGGTAATATTTTAATGATATATTTGATATAATAAACTAATTTTATAATTTTATTCAATTTTTGATATACGTTGAAATCGTTATTCGATAAAAAATTATCGCAATTGTTATTCGATAGAAAATTATCACAATACATATCACGAGCATATAAGAATTTTCAAAACCAAAAATTGTCTATTTAAAGAAACCCTAAATTGTTGTAGTGCAACTTAAGTATAATATTTGGAATTTTAAATATAATAATAATTTTATTCGTCTATTATTCTAAATATAATTTATTTAACTTATAAATACATTGATTAAAATTTAAAGATATTACACTATTTTCGATGTATTGACAAAACAAATTAAATATTTTTGCGGCAAAAACTATAAATGTTATAACCGAAAATATTTATATAATTTGTGAATTTTACATAAAAAATTGCGTTTAAAGAAAAAGTTAATTGTTTTAGAAATAATGATACTATTACATAAAAAATGGTCACATAATATTCACATACACATATACATACTGCGGATTCTACATATTCTACATATCAGGCGGGAACCCATACTATGTATGTGTATATGTGAACATTATGTGAGTACTTTTTTTTATGTAATAGTAATATTGTTGTTTTTAACTTTTTAAAAAAATTATTCAAAATACTATATGGGAGGATGAATAAATAGGATTACATAGGAAAGTTTGTCCCTCTAAGGTGGGGTCATATTTAAAAATTGCCATTGATTGAGGAAGAAAGAAGGGTCACAAAAGGGTACACTGTCACATGGTTGCTGACTTTGGTGTGGGGTGCCTCTTTATATATTTAATCCATTGCCAGGTTATGTGGGTCCCAATCACCAACACTCATGTGAGTGACTGATGCCATTAACTTTTTATATATGAGGAGAGAATAGAGGAAAAGAAAAGTGAATTGGTTATTCAGAGCATTTAAAAGTTTAAACATTTAACGTACATATAAATATTACTGCCGTAAATATTGTAGTATAACCGTGGATAATGGAACAAATTCAAAAAAAAAAAACAGTTAAAAAAAGTAGATGTAAAACAATAGAAAGTGGATGTGATAAGTGCACGGGCTCAGGAATCTTTTTGGCTCTGTAGACTTGTGAATCGAAGTGTGTGTCACTGTGTGAGAGAGAAAGTTACTGATTTCTAGTGTAAGAATTTTTTACTGAGTGCCTCGGAGTTAGAAATATGATGGGAGAAGGATAGTGACAGAAAAAGAAAGACAGACAAATTACTAGAAAGGAGAGAGAGAGAGAGGGGGCAGGCTGGCAAAATGGATAGGCACGAGCCGTCATGTTATGGAATTTGGGCACGTAGGGGTTTGAAATTTTAGACCTGTAATCAATTTCAATGTTTTGTTTAAAGTAGTACTACTAATTGATATCGTTAGTTTAAATAATAAGTACTATTGTTAAAATAATAAGTGTTGATGAAAAATTATTTTAAAAATAAAAATAATATTTCATCTGTCATGAAATAAATATCTTAATCAGTTTCGAATTTTTCTTTTAATTAAATTATTTTTTCTGATTATTTTTTAATTGAAATATTTATTCATTTATCTTAATATTTTTTCCGTTCCTTAATATAAGTCGTTTTGAGAATTATTTTTGTTCCTTAATACTCCCTCCATTCCTATATGTAGGTCGTTTTAGACTGTCTTTTTTATTCTTAATTATTTGTCGTTTGTGATTATCTAGGAGAATTGATTACTATTTTTTCCAAATTGTCCCTTATTACTCCACCTAATTTTTTGGTCCATATTTATGAGATAGGTGAGGTGAAGGGTATTATAGACAATTGATAATATAGTTAATGTTTTTCAATCATTTTCTTAATTCTTGTGCACATGTCTAAAACGACTTATATTAAGGAACGGAGGGAGTATAAATCGTTTGAGAATTTCAAGTAAGCATTAATTGCTTAATTTCCAATATTATTCCAAGTAATAAATACTCCGTATAACTTTGGTTCTCCCACTATTTTTTGCCCAATAAATAACACTCTTTTTCCAATAGAAGGACAATATAAACAATTGATATTATATTTAGGTAATTGTTAAATCTACAACACTTTTTGTTATTTTTACAACAAAAGTGTCGCTATAGATGTATAGCGACAGTGAAAACCGTTGCTATAGGATCTATAACAACACTTTTGTTGTGGAAATAACAATTTCTGCTGTGAAAATAATAATTTCTTATATTTAATGTTATACAATCATTTCCTTCATACTTGTCAACAACTTTAAGACTATTTATATTAAGAAACAGAAAGAATAATTGATCTTTTACTTTTCTAAGACCCTAATAATTATTCTTTCATACATCATTTAATTCTCAAGATATATTTTTATTGTAACTCTCACATTCCCAATAAGTATATTAAATTGATTATAAGAGTATAAGAGGAAGTAATATAAAAATAAGACATTTATTTTGAAACGTCTAAAAAAGAAATTTAGGACATCTAATATAGGATGGAGAGAATAATATATCTTACGATTCTATATATATGCGATTTTTAATTACGACTTACATTTATAATTTTATCTATTAATATAGATCGTAATTGTATTTCTACAAAAATTCTCTTAATACATGATATGACTAAAAATAATTATGAAAAATTGTTAGATATATATTTCTTTTGAGTATTATTTTCTATGGCAATATTAGTTGTTTTCTTGGATTGTTTTCTTGGACTGATAATATTTCCTGAATAAAATCACATTATCAAATATTAAGTACTAATAAGATAATTATAAAAATATCTTTAAATTTATATTTTTTAAAAAATAACATGTGTTTTTTTTGAGTCTATGACAATAAGAGAACGGCAGTTTCTTTTCTTCTTTGACCTTTATTTTTTCCCTTTATTTTCTTTACTTTTTGGATGGCATTAATTGGGTGTTCTGTTTGGTTTTCTGAAAATGTTGTTTTTAACCATGGACCACTACCTCCCTAGAGGGATACACTGTTGGAGTAAATAGAGGGTCTTTTTTGGGTTTGGTAAGTTTTGGGTTTTCAATTGCGAATCCAAATGTAAAAATTAATTATCTTCAAAATCTGAAAATTTTCACATTATTATATGTTAATTATCACCTCATATTTATACACCTTTTAATTTGTTGTTCTATGGTATTATGATTTTCACGATGTTCTTCTTAATTATGAACATTTTGTAAGCTAATTTTTTTTTATTTGTTAGATAGAGGAAAACTAAACACACACGTAATCGATACTTCTTTTTTTAGAATCTATTATATTATAATTCAATTTTAAGGATACATTTCATCCTAAAATCTAGGGTAAACTTGGAGAAGGGGACCGAGAGGGGCAGTAGTTTGAGAGAGTCTTGGGAAGGGCCAATAATTTGAGTCTTGATCTAGAAGCAGTTGGTGAAAAAAAGGCTCTTGCAATTACATGAATTAGACGAATTTCGTGTGCAAGCCTATGAAAGCGTCAAGCTTTACAAGGAAAAGACCAAGAGATTGTAATGAATTGGCAAGCAGATATGTAGAGGATCAGAGAATATAAGAGGGAGTGAAGACAGAATCAGAGTTGAAGAAGGAGATTAGAGAGATAGAAGAGATAGAGCAGAGAGTTAAGAGAGAAAATCAGATGAATTCATTCATTAGCTATCTTTAATTGTGAATGATTTCCATACATATACTCTCATCTCACTCACACCTCAGCAAATAAGAAAGGACAATGATGACCCATAAATTACAACTGAAAAAACTGAAATACCCTCTATCTTATACTCCCTCCATCCCTAAATAATTGACGTTATAAGGAGTATAAATTTTTTCAATATATTTGACGTTACCAAGTTTCTAGGAAGCATTAATTATAATTTTTCCTCTATTGCCCTCAAGTATTTTTCTATTTCATTTATCTAGACAACTATATGGAGTACATCTTTTCTTAATTAATGCAAGGGTAATTGTGGTAATACATATCAATCTTAATGACAAAATTGGAGTAATAAATAACTTCCTTAATAAGTGTGAAAACCTTCAAAAGGTCAGTTTTTTAGGGATGGAGGAAGTATTTCTATATCCCTGCATATTCCTTACATTCCCTGTAATACCCGAGAATTTTCATATCTTATTAAATGAAAATACTATTAGAAATGAATATTTATTTGAATATAGATATTGATGTGCTGTGAAATGAATAATTCAACTAAGTTAAATTGAATTTATGTGAATGTGGACTATGATGGGAAATGTGAGATGCCTTGTGTGGCATAATGTGAAACGATGAAATTCACTAAACGAGTTAAAAATGGAATTAGGAAGATTAATCGTGTTTGATCATGTGATTTCATATAGTAATGAATACACTCTTAGATTTGCAATATCACTTGTGTGGACATTAATTCATGTCATGTAAAACGAGTATGGCGATGGAGATTGACACTGGCTTGAAGCTAAACCAGTCTTGACACTGTCAGGGTACGACGTAGTATGACATTAATAAACCATAGGGTAAAAGTACGTTATGTTGATATTAATCGACGAAGAAATTATTAAGTGATCAATTAATTAATATTAATTGTTAATGGTTGTGGTAGAATATTGATTAATGGATAATGATAATTAATTAATGACGTGTGGTTATTATTGTTAGCAATATGTCTATAAATATAATAAGAATTATATAGATAATTAATGGTTATAGAAATCCATAATTACATTAATCAATGAGAAATGGATTAATTAATATTGGTGTTAATTAATCAAGGAAGTGAATAATTTAATTATTTAACATAAAACAAATAAGTAAATTATTAATATAATAAGATTATATCGATCATATGCAATAATTAAAAATATTATTTATATATGGAATACAATTGTATTATATAGTGTGTAGTACGACACTTATGTGACTATACTATATATAATAACCACATATTAAGATTTATTAAAACTATATGATATGAATACATCATGAAATGTGTATGTGACAATATGTATGTAGGTAGATATTAAAATAAAATGTACATGAATTATATGTATATTGCATAACATCTACTACATTGAAATATTAATTATGTAAACTATATTGTGGCATTAGGATATAGCCCATGTATGGAGGATGTGTATATAAAATATAACATAAGAGTAGGAATTTGTATAAGTGCTACAAGAATGCTGAGTTAATTGGATTGTCCAAAAATTAGTGTCCCATTTACTCTCACTTCTGAGTCACGTATTTGGCAAAAAGGCTAAGTCATATTCCTCTTTCTTCTTCCAAGCTCAAGCTAGCAATCTAGATGTCAATGATGAACAAGGGAGTGGGCATAATGATGTAAATCAACTACCATCCAACAACTCATTGTTAACCTTTATGTAATCCTTCAATCTATGGGTTTGATTCAATGGGAAATTGCAAAATCTGTGTAAAATTTCTTCTATAAATATGGACTCTCCCTCTCCAATTGCCATTGCTGAGAATTGTCAAGTGTGAGATTGAGAGCATACAAGTATTCTAGGAAATTGGAAGTTCAATTAGCAGCAAGTTCATTCATATTACAGAGGTATAACCTCACTTCCTTGCTTTCCATTTTCAGTCTATGTCAAAAAGAGTTTTGAGTTCTTGAATTTAAAATTCTTGATTATGTGGAGTTAGATGATAATAAGGATTGGGTAATGTTTACATAGTTGTTATATAACCATATATGTGCCGCCCCCAAAATACATACATCACCCATCTTGAGTCACCAAATACATGGTACACAATACAAATAAAAACTTAATTATACAATATGAGCTGTGAGTTTTAAAACAAATATTATCTTCTAGACAATATACAAACTCAATGGGGTCTTCATTACATTTATTATCACACTATTTCATAGAATAGTGAGGACTACTAATGTGATCATCTGCATCATTACTCCATTCCCCGACTAGTCCTCGCTACATTCTCATTTCACAAAGAGAACAATGAAAGCAAAAGGGTGAGCTCAACTAGCTCAAGAAGAAATATTATGACTAAGATAATGCGTAATAAATTATCATTAGCCTTCAACAATGTTAAACCGGATAAAATATAACAAACATCAAGTTTAATCACAATGAACAAGCAATCCATTAGAAGAGTCAAGTAGAATAAAATCTACTATCTTCTATGATTTAAAAGGTTTTTCATTACTTTTATCACGAGACTCGACAATAAATAATCCACATCATCCCCGCACTACTACCAAGGATATTCATTAGTATCACGACCACAAATTTTTCACGCACTACGGACAATGATATTCGTGTATTCATCAATGGTCATGATCATGCCAACAACTGTCCATCAATGCACTACGACCAATGAGGATTTTTACCACATCATTTGTAACATTACGGTCATGATTATACTGAATAATCCCTGGTCATAATCATACCAAGTCCATCTATGCACTACAGGCCACATATGACTTTCAACATATTATAAACATGAGGATGATGACAATTCAATAAAACAAGTTCAAGAATAAATTTTAAAGATTTATAAATTAATTTATCCTGAACTCAATAACGTCCAAATTGTCAACATGATACTGTTTTGTGGAGTAAAATTCAAGAATACTCTGAAGAATATTTCCATGAAAAGATACTGGATGAAGCGTAAATATCAAGGACATTCCACTAATTTCATGGAGTATAGAAGTCAAAACTTTAACCAAATAAGTATAATAAAGAATGGAATAACAAAAGAAATCACCAAGCATGCGATAGACCACACAGACAGGTTATTCCAACAGAATAATAAATAACGGAACGGTCGTCATGCGAAACGCATGCATGGATGTTCCAATGTAATAATAAAGAACGGAACCAGGTCATGCGTAAAGCACATACAAGATGTTCCAACAGAATGATAAAGAACGAAATAATAACAGAAATCACCATGCATGTGGTACTTCGCATAGACATGTTATTCCAACATAATGATAAAGAATGTAATAACAGAAGAATTTCACCAAGTATAGGGTAGCTCACAGATCTGAAAGTTATTCCAATGTATAATAAAGAATGGAATAACAAAAGTTCTCTTCATGAATACAAAATAAATAATACCCCTACCTTAGAAAGAAGAAGATTTGGATATAAGAAGTAGTGAAGTAGCAGAACACTTTTCTTCTTTCTCTCTATAGTTTCTTTCTCTAGAGTTTCAGTAAATTCGTAAGAAATAATGAAGGAATGAGCTTCTATTTATAGAAGAATGGACTGCATAGTAACTAATTCATGAACTGTCTAGATTGATTTACTTTAAACGGACGGTCCAGATTTAAAACAAAATCTTTTAAATAAAATATAATATATTCTATTTATAATCTAATAAAATGAATAACTTTATAAAAGTATTCTGTTTTATATAAAAAGATTTTACTATGCAAAATACTATGCAGGCACTATGCAACACTATGAATAATAAAATATAATATATTCTAATTATTGTCTAATAAAACAAATAACTTTATAAAAGTATTACATTTTATATAAAAAAAGATTTTACTATGCAAAATATTATGCATAATAGAATATTATATATTCTATTTATAGTCTAATAAAACGAATAACATTATAAAAGTATTATGTTTTATATAAAAAAGTTTTTACTGCTTTTATTACATTAATAATACTAATAAAACAAACTTTATCACCATTATTATAATTCACAATATTAATCGACCGTGTCGTTCCTGGGAAAGAGGGGGCTTTCCAATAAGGATTTCTCCTTATTGACGCACAATTAGGTGACCAAACCTCTCCTTGCCAGAACTTCTAGACATCGTTAATATTACAAATAATAATATTAATAACCTTGTCATCTCAATTATTGATTTAATAATATATAAAATATTGACAATAATTGAATCAAATAACGTGAGATACTATGCAACAATTCTTCAGAGCAATAATTGAACAAAAGCCGAGTGACTTCTCACGTAAGCATCAATAATCAATACTGGTAATACTACTATGCAACCACGCCAGACATCAGCATTTTTAACACCGGGTGTTTCAACAGTTAACAGTAAAAACTTTCGCCGTTATTTTCATAAAGTATTTTTGTCATTTTCTCAATCCGACAATAATTCCGTTGTGGGGTCCACCAATGATTATGCCGTTGTACGAATATTCCTTGTTAAAATGAATATTTCCCGACCAATTGAATATTATATAACAACTTGTGTACTTTGCAAAATTTATAAATATTACCCACAACTATAACATTATATCAAATTTACTCCATAATATTCAAAAATGATATTTATAGAAAATTCATCTTTATTTATAAAAGTTGGGGTCTTACAACCTCCCCTTCTTATGAAATTTCGCCCTCAAAAATAGGGTACATACCTGGTATGTCGAAGAGGTAAGGATACCTTGATTTCATTTCAGATTCTAACTCCCAAGTCATTTTCTCAACATCGTGGTTTCTCCATAAAACTTTGACTTGAGGTATAACCTTGGAGCGTAGAATATGTTCCTTCTTATCCAAGATTTGAATAGGAACCTCTTCATACGTCAAATCTTCCGCTATTTCATCCGGTTCTAACTCAATAATGTGGTTCGGATCTTCCACATATTTACGTAACATGGATATGTGAAAAATGTTATGAACACGAGACATTTTTGGCGGTAAAACGAGTCTATAGGCCAAAGTTCCTACTCGATCAAGGATTAAAAATGGGCCAATGAATCGAGGATTGAGCTTTCATCTCTTTCCAAATCTCGTAACTCCTTTCCATAGAGCAAAACGTAACAACACATGATCTCCAATATCGAATTCCACGTCCTTTCGATGAAGACCATCATAACTCTTTTGTCGATCTTGTGAGGTTTTTATACGTTGCCGGATCGTTTGAATCTTTTCCGTAGTCATACGTACCAACTCCGGTCCTAACAACGTTGCTTCATCCACCTCATCCCAGCATACTGGAGAACGACACTTTCTTCCATACAACGCCTCGAATGGAGCTATGCCAATACTTGCTTGATAACTGTTGTTGTAGAAAAACTCCACCAATGGTAAGAACTTGTCCCAACTTCCCTTGAAGTCAAGGACACAGAGTCTTAATAGATCTTCAAGAGTTTGAATCGTTCTCTCCGACTGCCCGTCCGTCTGAGAATGATATGCCGAGCTAAATTGTAAATCCGTGCCCATAGCTTTTTGCAAACTAACCCAAAATCTTGAAGTGAATCTTGGGTCTCGATCAGAAACTATGGATACTGGCATACCATGCAATCTTATAACCTCGTTTATGTACATACGAGCAAGACGTTCAAGTGTATAAGTTTCTCGAATCGGTAAGAAATGACCAGACTTGGTCAATCTATCAACAATGACCCAAATCGCATCTATGCCTTGAGAAACTTTGGGAAGACCGTTAACGAAATCCATGGTAATGTGTTCCCACTTCCATTCTGGAATTTCAAGTGGTTGCAATGGACCTTTTGGTACTTGATGCTTCGCCTTGACTCGTTGACATGTTAGACACCTTGAGATAAACATCGCTATCTCTCTCTTCATATTGCCCCACCAAAATGTATGTCGAAGATCATGATACATTTTGGTACTCCCAGGATGGATTGCAAACGATGTGTTGTGCGCATCCATCATGATTTTATACTTTAAATCAGGGTCGTTAGGAACACAAAGTCTGGAGTTGACTCAAAGTATTTCTTCTTCATCGATTCTTGCTTCCGGCATAGCACCTTCTTGCACTTTCTTCCTCATACGCATCAGTTCCAGGTCTGTAGCTTGAGAAGCTTTAAATTTATCGATTAAAGTCGGTTCTACTCGTATATTCGCCATCATCACATGGGTCCCTGGAGTCTTTAACTCTATCTCCATCCTTTGCAAGTCACACAAAATGGGCCTTTGCATATTGATAATATCACACTCGCATTCAGTGATATGATCTTCTACTCAATGCGTCAAGAACCGCGCTTCGCTTTTCCGTGATGGTATTGGATGGTATGATCATAATCTTTCAATGCTTCAAGCCAACGTCGTTGTCGCATGTTGAGTTCCTTTTGAGTGAAGAGATATTTGAGGCTTTTATGATCCGTAAAGATCTCCACTTTCTCTCCATACAAGTAATGCCTCCAAATTTTAAGTGCGAAGACAACAGCTGCCAACTCTTGATCATGAGTAGGATAATTCCTCTCATATTCTTTGAGTTGTCTTGAGGCATAAGCTATGACTTTCCCATGTTGCATGAGAACACATCCCAACCCTTTGCCCGAAACATCACTGTAGATGACAAATCCCTCCGAGCCAGATGGTATTGTCAGAATAGGTGTTGAAATGAGTCTCCTCTTGAGTTCTTGAAAACTCTTCTCACATTCTTCGCTCCAACATAACTTTGTATCTTTCCGAGTCAGCTGAGTCAATGGAGTAGCGATTCGAGAAAATCATTCCACAAATCTCCGATAATAACCAGCTAAACCGAGAAAGCTACGTACCTCGGTCACTGATTTAGGTTGCTCCCAGCTTTGAATTGCTTTAATTTTTACCGGGTCAACAGATATTCCATGACTTGATACTACGTGCCAAAGGAATGCTACTTCCTCAAGCCAGAACTCGCATTTCTTCAACTTGGCATAAAGCTTGTATTCACGAAGCTTTTGAAGTATCGACCTCAAGTGTTGCTTTCATGATCTTCACGGCTTTTGAATAAATAAGGATGTCATCAATAAAGACGACCACAAAGTGATCCAAATATTCCTCAATACTTGGTTCATCATATCCATGAAGGAAGAAAGAGCATTAGTCAATCCAAAGGACATGACTAGGAATTCATAATGCCCGTCTCGAAGTTCAAAGCCGTCTTTGGAATGTCATCTGGTTCTAATCTTCAATTGGTGATATCCGGAACGAAGATCAATCTTTGAAAAGAATTTGGCTCCTTGCAAATCGTCAAACAGTCATCAATACGCGGGCAATGGGTACCTATTTTTTGGTGACATGATTCAACTCCGATAATCAATAAAAAGTCGATACTCCCATTTTTCTTCTTCACGAATAGAAACAGAGCACCCCAAGGAGACGTCTTAGGTCAAATGAAACCGATGTCTAACAATTCCTGCGCATTGGGTTTTTAACTCCCGAAGTTTATTAGAGCCATTCGATATGGGGCTTTGGAAATAGGTTTTGTACCAGGTTCAAGGTCGATACCAAACTCGATTTCACGCTCCGGGGGTAGGCCAGGAAGTTCTTCGGGGAATACGTCAGGAAATTTATTAACAATAGAAATATCATTCAAATTTGACGTATTTTTGTTTAAATCTGTGACATGAGCTAAGAAAGCTTGACATCTGTTTTTCAATAAACGAATAGCTTTATGGCTTGAGAAGACCGTGATTGATTTTAATGGTTTGGTCGCTTGAAT
Organism: Panax quinquefolius; assembly: GCA_020205615.1. NCBI lineage: Eukaryota > Viridiplantae > Streptophyta > Magnoliopsida > Apiales > Araliaceae > Panax > Panax quinquefolius. The sequence continues at coordinate 20,725,766 of CM035165.1, forward strand.
TTGCATAATAGGTTGATTAGGAATATAAAAGCTAACAACCTTACAAACATAATCAATTTTAGCATGATGAGTATTTAACCAATCAATCCCTAGAATCACGTCAAATGCAAGTATTTTTAAGAAGATAAGATCGACAAGTAACGTGCGGTTACCAATTTAAATCAAACAAGACTTATAAACAGTGGATGTAATGAAGGTTTCTCCCAACAGAGTTTCAACAGATAAGTCAAAGTCTAATTTCTCCATAGTCAAATTTAAACGTTGAGCACAAGTAGGAGAAATAAAAGAATGGGTAGAATCGGTATCAGATAAGGTATAGACTTCGCTAGAGTTTATGATTAGCTTACCCGTGAGCACCTTGTTTGGATTCCTTGATTTTTGGGAAGTTACGACAAACGCTCTCCCTTGAACTACCGGTTTTATCTTGTCTGGGACTGCCTTTGATGCCTCCATCACAGCTAGACTTGACTTCGGTGCACGACAAAATCGGGCAAGGTGACCTTCTCTTCCTTGAATACTCGGTTCATTATATCCATGAAGGCAGCAGGAGCATTAGTCAATCCAGAAGACATGACTAGGAATTTGTAATGCCCATATCGAGTTCTGAAAGAAGTCTTTGGAATGTCATCAGTTTTAATCTTCAACTGTTGATATCCAAAACGAAGATCGATCTTTAAAAAGAATTTGGCGCATTGCAACTGGTCAAACAGGTCATCAATGCGAGGCAACGGGTACCTATTTTTTATGGTGACATGATTCAACTTCTGATAATCAATAAAAAGTCGCATACTTTCATCTTTCTTCTTCACAAATAGAACAGGAGCACCCCAAGGAGAAGTACTAGGATGAATAAAGCCATTGTCTAATAATTCCTGCAGTTGGGTTTTTAACTCCTGAAGTTCAATAGGAGCCATTCGATATGGGGCTTTGGAAAAGGGTTTTGTCTGGGTTTAAGGTCGATACAAAATTCAATTTCACGCCCGGGGTAGGCCGTAAGTTCTTCGTGAAATACGTTAGGAAATTTATTAACAATAGAAATATCATTCAAAACTTACGTATTTTTGTTTAGATCCGTGACATGAGCTAAGAAAACTTGACATCCATTTTTTAATAAACGAATAGCTTTATGGCTTGAGATGACAGTGATTGATTTTAATGGTTTGGTTGCTTGAATTCGCATAATAGGTTAGTTAGGAATATGAAAGCTAATAATCTTACGAAAACAATCAATTTTTGCATGATGAGTAGTTAACCAATCAGTCCCTAGAATCACATCAAATGCAAGTATTTTTAATGAAATAAGATTGACAGGTAATGTGAGGGTACCGATTTGAAACAAACAAGACTTATAAACAGTGGATGTAATGAAGGTTTCTCCCAACGGAGTTTCCACAGATAAGTCAAAGTCTAATTTCTCTTGAGTCAAATGTTATCGTTGAACGCAAGTAGGAGAAATAAAAGAATGGGTAGAACCGGTATCAAATAAGGTATAAACTTCGCTAGAGTTTATGATAAGCTTACCTGTGATGACCTCGTTCGGGTTCCTTGCTTTCTGGGAGGTCACTACAAACGCTCTCCCTTGCACTACCGGCTTTGACTTTTCTGGAACGGCCTTTGGTGCCTCCATCCTAGCTGAACTTGTCTTGGATTGAACGACAAAATCGGGCTAGGTGACCTTCTCTTCCACAATTATAACATGCTTTGGACGACATCGCTAGCTTTGACCGATGTGTCCTCCCCCGCATTTGAAGCATATGATAGGTGGTCGTTCTCCTTCCTTAACAACGGTCTTTGGTCGACGCGTCTTTCCATCATTGTTGAATCTCCTCTTCTTGAAATGTCCATTCTTATTATTTTGGCCCTGATTACCACCGAAGTGGTTACCATTTCTGGCCTGTTGATTCCCTCCACGCTTGTTGTCACCGCTTCGATGACTGCTCTCACTGGTATTATCATTTTGTCGGTTGCTTTCTCTTGGTTGCGTTGACTTGTTATCGCGCTCCAATAACTGACCCCTATTTACAACATCTGAATACAAACACAGTTTATGAGAAATTAGGTATTGACGTATCTCGGGTTTTAAACCTCTTTGAAACATTCGCGTCATTCTCTCCTCATTGTCAACCAAGTGAGATGCGAACCGGGACAACTCGGAAAACTTAGCTTCGTACTGCGACACGGTCATATTGTTCTGCTCTAACTTGATGAACTCTACCTCTTTCATGTGACGAATACTTTCGGGAAAGTACTTGTCGTTGAATAGATCTTGGAACTTCTCCCAAGACATCTTCAGAGCGGCAGGTTGAATACGCTTTACCGATTCCCACCAGTAATCTGCCTCTCCTCGCAACATAAAGGTGGCAAAGGGAACCTTATGCTCCTTGGAGCATCCCAAGACATCAAATATCTTGGTGATCTGCTTTATCCATGTCTCCGCCTTAAGTGGTTTTGGTTCTCCAATAAACTCGGGTGGTCCTAGCTCCTTGAACTGTTTAGCGGTGACCGTCCGAGAGTTGCCAGTGTTTCCACCTGCATTTTGGACAGGAGTCTCTTTTGCCTGATGTTGTACGAATTGCAGAAAGCTCCTAAACATTCTGTCGTTCGCCATTTGGTCGGTGTTGTTGTTCACCTAAGGATTATTGCCTTCTTGATGCACATTATCCTGGGTGTTGATTTGTGGTGACTCAACGGTTTCCTGTGCTCCATTGATATTCTCAACATTCTCGGATGTCATTTTCAGATACTGCCACAAAACAAGGGTTAATTGACATGTAACATATTATCACTATACTCTGACCGACCAATTAAATATCAAATAAACTTAGGTAGGTCATACTAGCGAAGGAATTTCCCGTCTCTCCCCTCCTAGTTCTAGTCTCACATCTTAGCCAGGGATCATATCTCTAAGCTTTGATACCAACTGTGACGCCCCCAAAATAGGTATACATCACCCATCTTGAGTCGCCAAATATATGGTACACAATACAAATAAAAACTTAATTATACAACATGAGCTGTGAGTTTTAATACAAATATTGTCTTCTAGACAATATACAAACTCAATGGGGTCCTCATTACATTTATTATCACACTATTTCATAGAGTAGTGAGGACTACTAATGTTATCATCTGGACCGTCACTCCGTTCCCCGACTAGTCCCTGCTACATTCTCATTTCCTGAAGAGAACAATGAAAAAAAAGTGGTGAGCTCAACTAGCCCAGTAAGAAATATTATGACTAAGATAATGCAGAATAAATTATCATTAGCCTTTAACAGTGTTAAACTGATAAAATATAACAAACATCAAGTGTAACTGCAGCGGAACAAACAATCCATTAGAAGAGTTAAGTAGAGAATAAAATCTACTATCTTCTATGATTTAAAAGGTTTTTCATTACTTTTATCGCTGAGACTCAGCTTAGTAAATAATCCACATCATCCCTGTACTACGGCCAAGGATATTCATTAGTATCACGACCACAAATTTTCCATGCACTATGGGACAAGGATATTCGTGTATTCATCAATGGTCATGATCATGCCAACAATTGTCCATCAATGCACTATGGCCAATGAGAATTTTTACCACATCATTTGTAACATTACGGTCATGATTATACTGAATAATCCCTGGTCATAATCATACCAAGTCCATCTATGCACTACAGGCCCAGATGACTTTCAACATATTATAAACATGAGGATGATGACAATTCAATAAAACAAGTTCAAGAATAAATTTTAAAGATTTATAAGTTAATTTATCCCGAACTCAATAACGTCCAAATTATCGACAACATCTTTGCTTTGTGGAGTAAAATTCAAGAATGCTCGTAAGAATATTTCCATGAAAAGATACTAGATGAAGCGCAAATATCAAGGATATTCCACTAATTTCATGGAGTATAAAGTCAAAACTTTAACCAACCGAGTATAATAAAGAATGGAATAACAAAAGAAATCACCGGGCATGCGATGAGACCCGCATGCATGAGTTATTCCAATGAGAATAATAAATAACGGAACCGAGTCATGCGTAAATGCACAGACATGATGTTCCAACAGAATGATAAAGAACGGAACTAGGTCATGCATAAAGCACAGACATGATGTTCCAACAGAATGATAAATAATGGAACCAGGTCATGAAAAAAGCACAGACAAGATGTTCCAACAGAATGATAAAGAACGGAATAATAACAGAAATCACCATAAATGCGGATTTCATATGTATAAAGTTATTCCAATATAATGATAAAGAATGGAATAACAGAAGAATTTCACCAAGTATAGAGTAGCCCACGTATACAGGTTATTCCAACAAAATAATAAAGAATGGAATAACAGAAGTTCTCTTCATGAATACAAAAGAAATAATACCCCCTACCTTAGAAAGAAGAGTAATGGATATAGAAGTAGTGAAGTAGCAAAACACTTTTCTTCTTTCTCTCTATAGTTTCTTTCTCTAGAGTTTCAGTGAATTCGTAAGAAATAATGAAGGAACGAGCTTCTATTTATAGAAGAATGGACTGCATAGTAACTATTTCATGAACTGTCTAGATTGATTTACTTTAAACGGACGATCCAGATTTAAAACCAAATCTTTTAAATAAAATATAATATATTCTATTTATAATCTAATAAAACGAATAACTTTATAAAAGTATTCTGTTTTATATAAAAAGATTTTACTATGCAAAACACTAGGCAACACTGTGCATAATAAAATATAATATATTCTAATTATTATCTAATAAAACAAATAACTTTATAAAAGTGTTCTGTTTTATATAAAAAGATTTTACTATGCAAAATACTATGCCTAATAGAATATTATATATTCTATTTATAGTCTAATAAAACGAATAACTTTATAAAAGTATTCTGTTTTATATAAAAAGTTTTTCTATTTTATTACATTACTAATACTAATAAATCAAACTTTATCACCATTATTATAATTCACAATATTAATCGACCAGGTCGTTCCCAGGAAAGAGGGGGCTTTCCAATAAGGATTTCTCCCTATTGGCGCGCAATTAGGTGACCAAACCTCTCATCGATGTAACTTCTGAGACATCGTTAATATTGCAAATAATAATATTAATAACCTTGTCGTCTCAATTATTGATTTAATAATATATAAAATATTGAAGATAATTGAATCAAATAACGTGAGATACTATGCAACAATTACTGTAGCAATAATTGAACAAAACTGAGTGACTTCTCACGTAAGCATCAATAATCAATACCGGTGTGCTACTATGCAACCACGCCAGACATCAGCATTTTTTAACATCGGGTGTTTCAACAGTTAACGGTAAAAACTTCCACTGTTATTTTCATAAAGTATTTTTGTCATTTTCTCAATCCGATAATAATTCCTTTGTGGGGTCCACCAATGATTGTGTCGTTGTACGAATATTCCCTGTTAAAATGAATATTCCCCGACCAATTGAATATTATATAACAACTTGCGTACTTTACAAAATTTATAATATTATCCACAACTATAACATTATATCAAATTTACTCCATAATATTCAAAAATGATATTTATAGAAAATTCATCTTTATTTATAAAAGTTGGGGTCTTACAATATAAGCATGTTTAAACTGATATATGACTGGTTAGAATCGAATTCGTGAATAATTTCTATGGTTGGGCTAGTTTTCTGCCAAAGCGGTCGTTTCTGCTTCGAACTGGATATTAAATATAATTACAATGCCGGATTAACATCTTGGCGCAGCTGCATTTATTTCGACCTCTGAGTCTAGTTTTTGATTTCTTTTTTAAAGTCTGCTAAGTGTTAGTAATTTCTATGACTGAAACTAGCATGCAAGCGTGTGTAAAGGGTATACACAAGTATATTAACTTAATAAGAGCATGTTTTACTAGATTAGCATGATTAACGAAAGTGTGTAGCTTAAAATGAATTTAGGAACTTCAGAAATGAACTTGATGAGTATGAATGACAAGTATATATACTGACCTTGCAAGCATGTAGGTATGGTTTAGAAATGCATGAATAAACCATTAGCTTGTGTTTATGTGATTAGTAAGCAAGCATCAACATGTTGAACTAATTAGTAAGCTTTACAAATGAAAATATAAATTTTGAATGTGAATATTGACAAGCTACCTTGAAGGTTAGAATCTGACATTTGTGATCATGTTTGATGTTACTCTTAGATTCACTCATTTAGCATAAATGTATATACACCATGCTTGTGTATCATATTTCAAGTGAAGCATGAACGAAGCATATTTACAACCAAAGCAGTGCTAATTTCACATATGTGTTATGAATACTCACAAGCATGCCTAATATGAGTTTTATAACTACCTTGTATGTCACTTCAAAAAAAAGGGCCATTGCCGACGGGGTCACTGCCGACGGCAGTGTTACCGTCGATAATATGGTCAATGTCGACGGGGTAGCCGTCGCAAATGGGTCCAGTCGGTAATGAGGAATTATTTGGTGGGAAAATTTCGCGGGGGAGGGAAAAGTCACTGGCGACGGGTACTAGAATTAATGGCGATGGAGTTGCCGTCGCCAATGAGTCATTCTCGATGGGGTTAATGGCGACGACATTACCGTTGAGAATGATATTCTATTTTTAGCCCTACTCACGAGGACACTGACTGTAACTTTGTTCCCTCTCTATTTTTGATTTTCCCCTCTCAGTTTGCCTATTTCTCGCCATTGATTATTAGCCTAGCTCAACGTAACTTTCAATTGATTTGCCAATTTGATTGTCACCCCATCCATCATCATTTCACCTTCATCATCTCGCCTATTTCATTTCCCGGCCGCTGTAGTTTTCCCACTTCTCACTCGCCATTTCATCATCTATTCCCACTGTATGTGTGTGTGGAGAGGCATATTGCTGAGTTTCTAGAGGTACCGTTCCTCTGTCTCTCTATTGTTGCCATTTCCCAGTCACCCACTCTCACTTTCGTTGCCTTTCGAGGTACAAAATTTGATCTTTGTATGTATTTTAGTTGCTATATTTACTTATGTTGAGTTGCTTAGTGTTTATCATTTATTTCGAATTCAAGGCTGGCAATCAAAAGTTTTGTTAGAAGAAGTATTATTGTTCTTAGTCTTTTATTTATCCACTGACATTTTGATTTTGTTTATATATATAGCATTGCATTTCTATGGTTCCTCTCTTTATTAGTTATGTGGTCTTCTGATGTTCACTAATGTGGAAAATTCTTTAATCATACACAATTTGGTTAATATATTTTTGTAGGTTATCTTGGATGATCAATTACTGAACAAAGTAATTAAACAGAACTTAAACCTAAACTAATTAGGGACATTGGATTTGTTAGTTCTGCCTACAAACTTGCAAATACGACTTTTAGTTTAGGAACCTGGTATTAAAACCACTACATAGGGCTGTAATATGAAAAAAACGACTGTGTAAAAGTCTATCTATGAAGAAGTCGTTTAGAATTTGCCAATTTGGTAGACAAGGGATGTTTACTTAATTCAAATCTTTAGCATATAGTATGTGTTATATTCTTCAAGTAAGATATCATGAGCTTTGCTGTAAATGTAATGCTAATTGAATATATAGTTTTATATTTTACACCATCTTTCCCCGAGGGCAAGCACCACTTATGTTCCTTCAAGTTTTCTCTTTAAATCATAAACAATCTCTCAACCGTAATTCATGGGGTTCAAATCCACAATTCTTTATAACGGCTTGATCAAGCTATTGTATCTTGGATGTGATGAAGCCACGATAGTTGATAGTAAATTAACATGTTTAGAGAGCAAGCATGATAGACTTTGTGGTTTCATGACCTTGAATGGCCTTAACTTGTTGAAATGATCAATTTAGAATTATATTATGAAAGAAGGAACCTAGATTAACTTAAGAAGTATAACCAGACCTTTAACATGACAAAACATAGTATTAATGAATGTTGTGTTCAAGCCGGACAGAAACCACAAGGCAACAACTGAGTCTTGGCTTTGCCGTAGATTCGCCAGAAATAGTACTACTTGGGTCCTAAAGCTTAGCTACATAATGTACCAAGCGCTTAGTTTGGAATCTGAGATCGTGCAATCTGATTTTGGACAATTAACTTATATGATGCCTATATTGTTAGAGGTGGTTTAAAACCTACTGATACATGTATATATGTGAGGATTAAGTAATATCATGGTGTTTGTCTTGTAAAAAAAAAGTCCATGGGTAAAAAGGACTTAACCTTGAGCATTCTTAATTTACTTATGAAATAACTAGATAATTGATTTCGTGATAAACATATAAGCTGATTTTGTACCATATGCGCATACTTGAATCATGTCAAGCTTGATTAAAGAATGTGTTAGTTAATGAGCATCTTGTACATATAATACGCTATAAATAGGATTCAAAAGTATTGATTTCTTATCGCGGATAAACTACGCTTTATGCAAGTATCTGAACCATCCTTTTTCATAGTGCAAGTATCCTAAACCCTTACTTTACCTTATTCAACGAATATCGTAAGCTTATCTCTTTGAATGCAAGTTATCCTACTTATTCGTTTAATTGAGCTAGTATGTTTAAAACTCTTGTGAAAACTATTATTCATGTTGAACTTGGTATTGTTCTTGAATATTGTGAAAGGGTATATGTCATTGATTCGACTAGACTATATGCATGTTTATAAAACTGTCCAAACCAATTGATTGGTGCAAAAATCTTGAAAACTGAGTTGAACAACCCTTATGGTAAGGGGAGTGTATGTTGTTGGAAACCCCAACACATGAGTAGATTATTACTGTGGTGTTGTGCATAACTTAGAGTATTGTAGACTGATCATCTATAGTACTTGATTCCTTTGGGTTATCAGTTTAATATTGGTAATTCTAGTAGATGTTCAATAGTTCTTAGTGACTGCTCAGTATAAATTATTTATCCAGTTGGATACATTGATAGCCTTGAATTCATATATATATGTTGATTTATATTGAATTACCGTTCTTATTCCAAGGATTTGATTTAAGGATTGTTGATATTCAGTATTCGAGATATTTTTTCTAAACCTTAGAACTATCTTAGAAATGATACTTCGGTATTTCAAACTCGTGTTATAAAACTCTTTATCCTTGTTGTATATTACTTGTTGGGCAATTTATGCTCATTCTTGATTATTTAAAACCTTTCAGTTAAGGCAGAACATGGAAGTGTCTCTGGGAAAGACAAGGGCAAGGGCAAGGCTACTGACTAGCTTGTTCCTTTATGTTTTAAGACTATTATGTTGTATTAATACTATTTTCAGACTATATTTAAGCTTAAGTAGGATTATGTAATAAGTCTTTATTCGATATTATTATGTAATCTATTAAGTACTGTAGGTTGCGAGACTTGGGGGAATAATTATAATAAATCATTGTATATTATTCTAAATTAGATCTTCCGTTGTGAATGTGTGATTTTAGTTATTATGATATTACCATGAGAACGTGATGAACCGAATCTGAGTGACCAAGTGGCGGTTCGAATTTGGGGGCTTCACAGGTTTGTATCAGGGCTGTAGTTATAAACCTTAGGAGCGAGTGTCCTTAGATTATAACTCAGGAGAACTTAGAAGTTAGGAAGGAGATAAAACTCATGTAGAGTTTTCCTTGAGAGACTTAATATGTTATGAAATGTAACTTCATTCTATACAATGAACTTATGTTTATTTAACATTCTGATGGAGTTGTTGTTTGTCTTGTCTTATGTCCACGTAGTCTATGAGGCACCTTTGATAGCAGAACTTATATCAGTAGTGGCCCCTATTGATGATCATAATGAGGAGGAGGAGATGAAGCCTATACCTGAGGTGTATGATCCAGAGGAGGAACCTATGGAGGAGGATCCTGTGACACCCCCAAATTCGGACCACCACTTGGTCGCTCGAATTCGGTTCATCACGTTCTCATGGTAATACCATAATAACTAAAATCACACATTCACAATGGAAAATCTAATTTAGAATAATATAGAATGATTTATTATAATTATTCCCCCAAGTCTCGCAACCTACAGTACTTAATAGATTACATAATAATATCGAATAAATACATATTACATAATCCTACTTAAGTTTAAGCATAGTCCTAAAACGATCTTTAATACAACATAATAGTCTTAAACATAAAGGACAAGCTAGTCAGTAGCTCACCCTTGCCCTTGTCTTTCCCAGAGACACTTCCTCGTTCGCCTTTTACCCGAAAGGTTTTAAATAAGCAAGGATGAGCACAAATTGCTCAAAGAAGTAATATACAACAAGGGTAAAGAGTCAGATAACATGAGTTTGAAATATCAAGTATCATCTCTAAGATAGTTCGTAGTTTCGAATAATATCATGAATAATGAATATCAACAATTCTTGAATAAGAATGATAATTCAATATAAATCAATGATATATATGAATTCAAAGACTATCAATGTATCCAACCGGATAAACAATTTATAATCGAAAGCCATTACTACCAGGACTATCAAACATCTAATAGAATTACCAATATTAAACTGATAACCTAAAAGAATCAAGTACTATAGATGATCAGTCTACAATACTCTAAGTTATGCATAACACCACAGTAATAAACCATTCATGTGTTAGGGTTTCCAACAACATACACTCCCTTTACCATAAGGGTTGTTCAACTTAGTTTTTTAAGATTTACGCACCAATCAATTGGTTTGGACAGTTTTATAAACATACATATGGTCTAGCCGAATCAATGACATAGACCCTTTCACAATATTCAAGAATAATACCAAGTTCAACATGAATAATAGTTTTCTCAAGAGTTTACATATTAGCTCATTTGAACGAGAAAGTAATATAACATAAGGTTTGCTTACGACATCCATTGAATAAAGTAATGCAAGAGTTAGGATACTTGCACAATGTAAAGGATAGTTCAAATACTTGCCTCAAGCGTAGTTTACCAAAATATTGCTTATCAATACTCTTTCGAATCCTAACATAGTATAATACGCGTATAGGATATTCATTAGTTACATATGCTCATACATGATATGTAAGTTTAAATGCATACATAAACGTCCAACTTAGTTGTATATTCTTCACATACTTCATTCCACAACTTGCATGCTTTAACAAAAAATCAGTTTATAAGTCACCATGAAGTCAAATAACATAGTCTCTAATTGTTATTTTATGGTTTGCAAATACTTTTTGGACTTTATCATTTGAAAGTCTATAATCACTTCATTAAACATTCACTCCTATCACCTAGCATGCTTCTTAACATATTGGATTTGCACCGATCATATTATACATGTTAGATTAACAATACAAGCATGCAACCACATTCAAATCATTTACAGAAAACTGCTCCTACTGCAAACTGGCGCGACTGCACTTGGTTTGTACTAAGGAGTGGCGCGGCCACGCTGCTCCTGGTGCAAACCAAGACATTGTTGCTTCTGCAGAAGGTCAGAGCACACACGACTAGTACATATACGAAAAATCATGTAAAACACATATGTCCGTGTGTGGATAACTAAGTTTGATCCTACATTCTATCTTTAATCATGGGTCATTATCCATCGTTATTGAAGCGATACCTTAAAGGTTCAATTCATTATTTCGTATGTTTAATCATTACACACATGCTATATGGTTCATAGGTCTTCACTACACATGCTTGCACTAGATTAGTCATGTATTACAAGTTATGACGTTCTAGTTCATTCATGCTTGTTCTAAGCCACATTTAACTAGTTTTACTATGCATAAGACTCACTAGGCATTCATATTAATCATATTTACACGCATAACACACCTAATCATGATGTCTCATATACACAAATTAAACCACATAAGCATGCTCACAATCTTAACTCAATGTGCATAGTTTATCAAGTTTATATTTGAAATTATAAGTCTCTTTAGTAAAACTTATTTAAGCATGCAAGATAAGAACACATTGTTTAAATCATACTTTCGTACGCATTTGTGCACATACTCAAGTTATTTACATAAGCTAGAAATATCAGAATTTGAAAACATAATGCTCATCATACTTTGTTTTGCAAAACTTCAAGTTTTCCTTTAGAAATCCTTTAAAACCAAGCTTGAAAACTCTATTATACACCAAACCAGTTCATGCCTTATGTTATACTCATGTACGTGCATACCTAGATTATTTACACATGCTCACAAAATCAGAATATACATTATTCCAAGTTTATCATTTCTAGTTTTCCAAATCTTGAAGTTTTCTTGAAAACTCAACTCATATCAAGCTAAAACAACGTACTATGTTCAAAACCATATCTAACCACATGATAAGGTCATTTATATGCATATTCAAACCCATGTATCATGTTCATCATAACACTAGATCACTACAAGCAAGAGAAAAAACACACCACGCTACACATGCAGATATTAAACTATAGAGTGGCGCCGCGCACTCGAAAGACGTAATCAAAATTATGGCTCTGCTTTTGCAGAGCCTTATCACATTCACTACTAAACTTGCTACCAGACTAACTGCAAAGCTCTTAGATATCCATGCAAACTCAGACAACACAATGGCACGCTATTCCATATCAATTAACAGAGAATTCAAGCAATTATAAGAATTTGAAAAAAACTCAATCTCAAGAACACAAAAATAGAATTTATACCTCTTGAAGTTTAAATGAATTCCTTACAATCTCAGATCCCCTCTTAACTGACAAGCAATTCACCCTCTCAACTTGTAATTCACAGATAACTCTCAGCAACAAGAAATGAAGAAGTGTAGCTGCTATTTATACAAGAACACAAAACCAGGCAATTGCTTTACTATAAGGTTTAAACCCAAAGTGTAGAAGAAGAAGACAATGGATAAGAAGAAGTTGGCCAACCACCCCACCTCATCCATTAGCCTAGCCATCATCACAATAACCTCTAGCTTCAACTACTGACTTATGTTCGCGTATTATAGAGTGAGTTACTGTTCATGTACTTTGTGACATTCAATTAGGGACAAGAGAAAATCTCAACAACTTTATTAACTAAGGCTTGGTTTGGTTCCTTTTAATTCCCATAATGTAATATTAAGGTACAATTGTTACCATATTAGGAATGTAATGATAATTTTATACTCACATCATATAATTCATGTACATTAGTCCAGTCTAATTAATATTTTTAGCAGGTATAAACTCCATTTTTAATTGACCACTATTAATTCAATATCTTTTTAAAACTCCATTATTCCAGGTAAACTCACTTATTAGAATAATTTATAATTCTTTGACAGAGTACATCTTTTAATGTTCCCACACATACTTATTGTCACATAAACAATTATTTTTGTAACTTATAATTCCCTACACTTTATTATATAGTTTATATATATTAATGTGTCACACCACACTTTCTTTTTAATGTAAGAACTATATAACATCACATGTCTTGCACACATAAATTATTTGAATAATACAATTCTAATCATGTAATTTACTTTACTTACAATAACAATTAATAATCACATATCATTAATTAATCACCATTAATAATTAATTAATATTCTACAATAATATTTAACAATTAATATTAATTAATTGTTCACTTGATAATTCCTTCGTTGATTAATATTATCATTAATAGTTTCCATCACTGTGCCACACAAGGCTTTCAACTAGTTCATCGTAACTCTATACATTTCCAATTATTCAATTATTTAATATAGTTGAGTTAACTCATCCCGTAACACAAAACCATTTATATTCAAGTAAATATTTATTTCCATTAATATATCTATTTATTAAGACGTGGAAATTCTCGGGTGTTACAGAGCTCGAGCCTATGGAGGACTCCAACGAGGTTACTTTTGAGGATCGGAGGTTAGAAGAGTATGAAGAGTAGATTTTGGAATTAGGATGTAGAGTCGAGGAGCTAGAGACTAAGACTCTTGAGAGGCAATTAGTGATGCATGAAATGGAGGTGGAAATTGCTCACCGTAAGGAGGTAGGGATCCAGATGGGGACCTTGTTTCACCAATCGGTGGCGAGGAACGTTGAGTTGGCATGGAAGCTAGAGGAAATGGAACAGAGGGTTTTAAGTGAGAGGATGGAGAAGGAGGCTCTCTGAACTCAGTTAGAGATGGAGGTGATGGATAGGATTCACTTCGAGGAGAAGTGGGAGGAAGTCAATGACAGGGTGGATGATCTAGAGGATGAGGTACAGTACAAAAGAAGGAAGATAAATAAGATGGGCTATCCTCTACGCACGGCCATAGAGAGATTGATCGTTGGGGTAAATCACTACCCAGCTGAGCAAGGACAGACCCGGCATACCATAAGTTAAGATATGGTGGTGCACATTACACAAAAGGAATATCAGAGCACCATGGAGCGTGGGATGTTAGATTGAGTCTAGAGGGAAAAGCTCAGTAGTGTAGTATTTTATTTATGTGTTGTTTAATATGTTGTTGTAATCTCAGTGTTTTGTGTAAGATGTGAGATGATGGTAACCCCAACTTTTGAAAAGTATTAGAGGGGTAGTAAACTAGTGTTATCCCCGTCGTTTGTGATAATAGGGGAATGTGTTATCATTTATAGCCGTATGCTAGAAAAGAACATGTATTGTAACCATTTGGCATATGAATATAAATGATCTTATTTCAGGAAAATGTTATAAACCTTTAGTTCCTTTCAATTGAGAAATGTGTAAGTATTATAATTAGATAATAAAATGAAAAATTTTGTGATGCAGTAGATCCGATACAGAGACTTGTATATTTATTGGGAGAAGCTCTGAGGGGAAAAAATGAACCCGTACCACCCGTTCCCCAAGCTGTCCCAGTAACAACCTTCAAAGATTTTAAGAGTGTAGGACCCCAAGAGTTCATGGGAACTCTCAACCCGATAATTAAAAACTCGGATCAAGGAGATCGAGAAGGCCTTCACTATAGCTTGCGTGGGTGAAGACCAGAAGACAGTATTTGCCACATACATGATGAGGGGCGAAGCGAACTATTGGTGGTAAACTAATCAGCAGAGAGCGGAGGAAGGAACGATAACATGGGAGAGGTTTACGACGTTGTTATTCGAGAACTATTTCCCGGAGAGTATGAAGAGTAGGATGGAAGTGAAGTTCCTAGAGTTAAAACAAGGAGATATGACGGTGGCACAATACGCAGCTAAGTTTAACGAACTAGTGCAATTTGCGGAGCACCAAGTTGGGGATGAGGAAAGGAAGGCGAGACGCTTCGAGCAAGGGTTGAAGCCGTGGTTGTATAATAAGGTATCAGTCTTCCAGATTGATTCCTTTGTGACCTTGTTAGAGAAGGCAATCATTGTGGAAGGTAGCAGTGAGGCCTTAAGTCTATTATATCATAAGGAGAAGAAAAACAAGAACACTGGTAGTGAGCATCGTGGAGGAAGCAGCAGTGGAGGGAGTAACTCTGGAAAGTTGAAATGGGAAAATAACAACAACAACAATAGAAATAATAATCAAGGTAGAAGTCACCAGGGAAAATTCAAGAAAAGGGCTGAAGCTTGTAATAAGTGTGGAAGAAGTCATCAGGGGGAGTGCTGGAAAGGAAAGAGCACGTGTTATAATTGCGGCTAAGAGGGGCACATATCGCCAAATTGCCCAAAACCAAAGAAGATCAGGGGATGTTTTTCTTGTGGATCAACATAGCACCAAATAAAGGATTGCCCGAAGAAAGGAAGCGGTGGAGCTGGCAGAGGCCAGGGAGGAGGAAGCAAGTTAATGATTGCTGGACCTGCGCAACCCAACCGATCGACCACCCGAACCTTTAACATGACCGTCTAGGATGCAGTAGCTACAAAGGACGTGGTGCCAGGTATAATACCAATCAATAATATAAATGCTTATGTATTATTTGATTCAGGTGCCACCTGTTCGTTTGTATCCAAAGAATTTGGTAGTAAACTTAGTACACCCCGAGAACGTTTAGAAAATCCTTTGAACATAGAAGTTGCGAATAAGGAAATAATCCCTGTAAAATACGTGTATCGAAATTGTCGCACAAACATTAGAGAACATGAACTGAGCGTAGACTTGATTCCTATTAGATTGGGAGAATTTGACATAATACTGGGAATGGATTGGTTATATAACCATGCGGCGATAATTGATTGTCAGAACAAGTGTGTGAACCTTCAGACTCCGAGTAAGTCTAAGGTAGTGTATTATGGTAGCTCATCGCTTACGCAATCGTGTTGCGTTACGATGATGCAGGCCAAGAAATTGTTAAGAAAAGAATGTGTAGGTTATTTAGCTTACATTGTGGATACTCAAAAAAAGGGAGTAGAGATTAAAGATATACCCGTAGTGAATGAATTTTAAGATGTGTTTTCAGACGATCTGCCTGATCTTCTACCAGACAGAGAAATCAAATTCGTAATAGACTTAGCATCGGGAACGACACCGATTTCAAAAGCTCCATACCGTATGGCGCCAGTAGAAATAAAGGAATTGATGATACAACTTCAAGAGTTATTAGATAATGGGTACATTCGACCGAGTTTGTCTCCTTGGGGAGCACCAGTGTTATTCGTTAAGAAAAAAGATGGATCGATGAGGCTCTGTATCGATTATCGAGAATTGAACAGAGTAACGATCAAGAATAGATATCCGCTACCGAGGATAGATGACTTGTTTGATCAACTGAAGGGAGCGAAATGTTTCTCGAAGATCGACCTACGAACATGATATCACAACTAAAAGTGCGGGATGAGGACATACCAAAGACCGCGTTTCGAACCCGTTATGGACATTACGAGTTTTTGGTAATGTCATTTGGTTTGACTAATGCTCTGGCAGCATTCATGGACTTGATGAATCGAGTTTTCAAGCCATACTTGGATAAATTTGTAGTAGTTTTCATGGATGGAATTTTGATCTACTCAAAAATAGAGGAAGAACACGCTGAACATCTAAAGATTATTTTGGAGGCACTACGAAAGGAGAAGATGTATGCGAAGTTTTCAAAGTGTGAATTTTGGATGAAGAAGGTTCAATTCTTAGGCCACGTGGTGGATGAAAATGGAATCTTAGTATACCCCGAAAAGGTCGAAGTGGTAAGTAATTGGGAACAACCAAGAACACCGACGAAGGTGAGAAGTTTCTTAGGGTTAGCTGGGTACTATCGGAGATTCATCCAAGATTTTTCTAAGATAGCGACCCCGTTGACCAATCTGACGAGGAAGATGGTGAAATTTGTATGGACTGACAAATACGAATAGAGTTTTCAAGAGTTGAAGAAGAGATTAAGCGAGACACCTGTATTATCATTACTAGATGATACGGGAGGATTTATGGTGTATAATGATGTGTCGCATAGAGGACTGGGCTGTGTGCTGATGTAACATAGCAAAGTCATTGTGTATGCGTCACGACAATTGAAGGATTACAAAAAACGATACCCTACTCACGACTTAGAGTTAGCGGCAGTAGTTTTTGCATTAAATTTATGGAGGCATTGCTTGTACGGAGAAAAATATGAGATATACTATAAGACTCCAACTTTTATGAATAAAGATTATTTTTTCTCGAAATATATTTTTGAAACAGTAGACTACAGTGACATCTCTGACGGGGTAGGTGAAACAGTAGACTGCAGTGTCAGAAAAGTATGACATGTCACATCAGCAGTCTACCTCAGTCAGCTCGAGATCTATGAAGATATTTGAATAGCTTTTAATGGCTACTTTCCAACGGAAGGATTGGGAAGTAGTATAAATCAACAAGAGCTTCAAAGATCGAAGGTTGCTAGAGTTGCCGAGTTTGGAGTAAAGGTGGACTGTTCTAAATCATGTGAGACAGTGAGTCCGAAGACTCACTCTATGATCCACCAAGGACACTTAGAGTCAGACAAAGAAAGAAGTAGAAGTGGGAGTTCTATAATGTATAAGTGAGAGTTCTACTACATGCAGAGTGTTCTGAACTACCGAGAGAAAGTAGAGCGTTATGTCATCTTGATGTCCATTATGGGAAGACTCTAAGTACCACAGAGAAGAGCTTACAATCATCTTAGCAAGTTCATCATGAGAAGACATCAAGTATCAAGAAGGGAGATCACAAACGTTATCATGGTGGCAAGCATGAGAAAGTTTCTAAGTACCTAGCAGAAGAGCTTACAGTCATCTTAGAAATCCATCATGTGCAGCCATCACGTATCAAGAGGAATGATCTTCACGGCAGTTCATCAAGGGATCATCAGAGGAGGTTTAGTAGCTGAAGAAGCTGAGCATCATGCAACACTCAACTGCACTTCAAGGACGATCACGCCAAGATGCTAAGTACAGAAGATGTTCAAAGCACAAAGACATCTTAGCAGCTCAGCACCAACTCCTACAACAACAACAACAAGAAGCCAGGGCCTGGGGGGTCCTTGTCCGAAGGGACTAAATGAAGTTCCAAGACTACAGGGCTTCAAGAGTTCTTAGGGAACTAGAGACGTTCCAAGGCTGCTGGCCTTGAAGAGTTCTTAGTGAACTGAAGTCTCAAGGCTGCTGGCCTTGAAGGAATCTTAGTGATTCGAGTCTTTGCCCTTCCTTAGTGGAAATCTCGCTAGTTGAAAGCGAAGAGTGGATTAGGAGCTTGAGTCTCGAACCACTTAAAACCCCTTGTGTCTTTTATATTATGTCATTTACATTATGTCTATTAACTGCTATAACTGCTATGTATGTCTTAACTTCTTATAAATAAACTAACTCTACGAACAATGTATGTATGATTATGAATATATCAATGAAGGGGATCTTTTACTTATTCCGCTGTGTTTAAAAAGATTCTTATGTTTGTTATATGCTAATTTAATAGAAATACAAAATAAAAGAGAAAAGAATTTGAAATTAAAAGGATCTATTCAACCCCCCTTCTAGATCTATTGGGCCTACTGGGAACTAACAATTGGTATCAGAGCAGGTTCTCATGCTATATTCAAAAGCTAATCACTTTGAGTCTGATCCCAGGCACAAACATTGTTCTAAACTTAGTTTAGTAGTAAGTCACTTGTTATATGCAGATGAGCTCACACGTTGGAAATATTGTGTACAGGTAAATATGTATATACATCTGAAGCTACTCAGATTGGTCTATGCTCTCAAATATTATATCAACAAGACTAATCCTAGCCTGCAGTCAATCTTGTAGTCTAAAGACCAGACGAGATAGCCCAAGAGACATCAAGAACACAGAGTCAAGCATCCACCAGCCTGAAAGATGAAAAGGCTATACATGCTAAGCAATGCTTATCAAACATATGTCTGGCCAACCAGCAGATGGGTGCAAACTTTGTGAACTGAAGGATGTCAAAGAACTAAAGATGCTGAGATTCTCAGGATGTATCTTCAAGACTACGACTGATTGATTAAAGGCCAACAAGAGCAATAAGCTGACAGGAGCAAATGTGAAACTGTGCACATCAATGCCTAAACTCAGTATATTAAAGGTAAATGACTGTTAAGAAACTGTCATCTGTTAGGTTTGTAATATTCAAGAACGCAATCAAATTGCAAAAATAAGCGGAAACGTGTAAAAATCAGAGTTTACAAATTTTACAAACCATATACCCGGATCATCCTTTATGCGCAATTATTAATTTAACGAAAAGATAAAGAATAAAATCATACCCTTGAAGATCGAGATTCCTCAGGTACAAGTTCACCTCCAAATCCTTTCGCGTCCAACTTGAATTCACCGGGTTTGGTTCCTTCCTTTGATCAACGTTAGCCACCAGTGTGTTTGGCCTCTAGAGGTGATCCACTAAGGAAGAAGAAGGATTCAAGAAGATGGGTGGTTGGCTAAACCCTAGTTTTTCTATCTCTATAGAAAAGGAGCGTACTCTCCAACTCTTGGAATAATGTATATTTGATATCTGATATAAAACTCCTCTTATATAGATATCAAGTAACCCTATTAAAATAAGGTATTATTTAATTAAACTCTTTTAATTAAATGGGCTCCCTAATCTTATTAGGGATAATTAATTAAACTCCTTTAATTAATTTTCCCTCCTAATCTTATTAGGAATAAATGAGAGTACTTATATTAAATTAATTCCTAAACTCTTTTAGAAATTAAAATAATAATAATAATTGTAATAATATTAATAAGACTCCTCTTATTAATTTATATTTAATATTTCTAAAATATTAAATAATAAATATTAAGCTATTTAATTTATTCTATCACCATAGATTAAATTAAATATACATAACATATTATTACGATTATGCCATTAACTTCTTAAATAATTATTCTTCCTTTTATGGTGTGACCCTTTAGGTTCTCCATATTAAATAATTCTAATCTTATTTAAATAAATAAATTAAACAATTAATTTATTTAAATAAATAATATTTATTCTATTCTGATAAGGGATAAAGCCTCAATGTATCGATCGGCGACTTTCCGGATAATATAGATTTCAACATTAATCATAAAAGAACCTTTGAGTAAATAGTTACTGTAATACAATTCAATCCTTCCACCATACATGTCCCAATTAAATATAAGACATGGAATTACCGTCAAGTCTTATTTTATTTAATTATATGTATTTCGATCCTTAAATGCACAACACCAAATAATGCAAATTAGAAACTCCTTTCTAATTTCATTACGCCTTAACCAAGGACTATCGGGTTGTCATTTATCGAATCACATAGACATTTCTCTTCTTTAATAAAGTGGTAGATTCTTTATTAATCATACATTATCTCCATGTACAACTTATTATACCCAAGCATACCCTTTGATATACCCTTAGGGTCTTAAGGAATAAGTCAAAGTATAACTCATCATACACAAGATACTATGATGATCTCAAGTCCAAGGATCACTAGTACTACTATCACTACAGGAATTTCTATTGACAAGCAAGTAAAACTCCATTAGGTATTCCTTAGCGAGCTACGTTCAGTGAACTTATTCTCTAATAAGCACCTACATACTTGCTTTAGTGTCTCCACACAAATGATCATGAGATCAATCATCCTCATCCAATGAGCAAGCAACGTATGTACTAATCTATCCGGATTCACTAATCCCCAATTTAGTAATCCAATGATTGGGAACTATTTTAGTTTTAAGCTTTCTAAGAATTTAGATCTCATTAGAATGATCATCATCATTATTCTAAAAGCATTGCTTAAAACTATGGGTTTATCACATATTATAAAACAGCATCATGTAGATAATTAAAAGCCTTTAATAAATTAATACTTTTTATTAATAAATGAATAAAATTGTTACAAAGTATATGCTTTATCATCAAACATGATTGGCTTGTGTGCATACTACTTTCATCATCTTCTTATGAACTATAACAGTATTCTGTCAAGGAGTCATAATCTATCTAAAAAGGTGAAGAGAGAAAGTACCCTGAGGATGGAAACTCAAATGTCTATAAAATTTCTCTCCATCCAAGTTTTAGGTTGAAGATGACATCTTGAAGGAAATCTGAAATGGGTCATAAGAGCATCACATGCCAAATTAATTCTATGTGGAGTAATCTTTGTTGATGGGTTAGTATGTATGTACAAACCTATGTTCTAAGTATTTGATAACCCACTGAGTATGATCAGTTCTACAAGTGTATTTTGATGATTTGTTGAAACTGATCACCTCCATGAATCAACAAGATACACATAAATCGTAGAGTTGATTTTCACTCTGTGAACACTCAAACATTGTGAACATAACTCAGCAAATGATGAAACCATCAAAGAGAAAGAGTGTGTTATTAAAATGACAAATCTTACACGCACTCACCTTCATGCATCTCAAAATTTATAATCTAAAACTAGTTGCATGCATGAATATGACCGTTGATAATAAATGTGATGATTATCCAAATATGAGGAACATGGGTTTAAAAAACTAACCTAGCAGGACCCATTTAATTATGGGTACCAAAAATAGAAATTTATCTAACTGCGCAGTACTTGAGTGCCGTCGACCACACTAAGGAACGCCAAGCGAAGACTTGATCGAAGAAGACTCAACCAGCAGAAGACTAAGGACTGTTCAGAAGAGATTCTGATAAAATTCCCATATGTCCAAGCCTGTCCTAGAAGATCCGCTGAGCTAACCAAGAATGGAGCTCACATGGCTGCTAATCTGTATATGGAAGCAGGCCATTCAACCAAAGATGAAAAAGGTCTTATGTGCTCAAAAGCAAGCAAAGAATGCTATATGAGAAGAATTGTGAGACCCCAGATTTTATGAATAAAGATTTAAATATCTCAAAATATTTTTTTTGAATATTATGGTGTGGATTTGATATAATGTTATAGTTGGGGATAATATTTATAAATTTTGCAAAGTAAGCAAGTTGTTATATAATATTTGATTGGTCGGGGAATATTCGTTTTAACAGGGAATATTCGTACGACGACACAATCATTGGTGGACCCTACAACGGAAGTATTGTCGTAGATAGAAAACGATGTAATTATCTTTTATAAAATAACTACGAAAGTGTTACCGTTAAAACCTGTTGAACTACTCGATAGTAAAAAATGCGATGTCGTGTGGGTTGCATAGTAGCACACGATATTGATTATTGATGCTTACGTAAGAAGTCACTCGGTTATACTCAATTATTGCTACTGATAATTGTCGTGCATCATATCTCTCATATTATTGATTCGATTATTGTCACAAAGATCATCTCAGATAATATGTTATATTATTAAATCAATAAGTGAGACGGTAAAGTTATTCATATTATTATTTGCAATATTGACAATGTCTAGAAGTTACACAAGGAGAGGTTTGGTCACCTAATTGCACATGATAAAGAGAAATCCTTATCGAAAAGCCCCCTCTTTCCTGGGAACGATCTAGTTGTTAAATATTGTGAGTTATAATATTAATGATGAATAAGTTGTGTTAATTAAAGATGAAATTGATAGTTCCATTGTGTTAAGATTATTAGTGTTGGTGGAAATCGACATTTATTTTGATAATAATTGATGTCTGGAGGTTATATTGACCAATCGGGAAATTAATCGGATAAATGAACAATTAATTGCTATTATTTCATATGCTTATAACTATTTGTTCACATGTGTGTACTATTGAATCACATTCATATACTAT
Organism: Panax quinquefolius; assembly: GCA_020205615.1. Taxonomy (NCBI): domain Eukaryota; kingdom Viridiplantae; phylum Streptophyta; class Magnoliopsida; order Apiales; family Araliaceae; genus Panax; species Panax quinquefolius. The sequence continues at coordinate 20,748,879 of CM035165.1, forward strand.
TAGGGGAGGTGGTGCAAGATTGATAATACTTGCATGACTAAGTTAAAAATGGAGGTATAGATGGAGGTACTATACTGTAATTCATATTTTCACATGTCTAGAACTATTGATTCACATAATTTACTATAAATTCACATTATTTACTATTAGGGAAGATGGTGCAAGTTTGATAATACTTGCAGGACTAAATTAAAAATGAATAAAAAGAGGGAGGTATTATCTTTGTAATATTCTCATACCCCAAAACGCGTGCGATTATTGAAACTATATTTTCCTATAAATAAAGCTCATTCTTCCTTCATTTCTCACCAATTCACAAAAGCTTTAGAGCAATTATTATAGAGAGAAATTTTAGAGAGAAAGAAGAAGAGAAGTCTGCTACCTCACTTTTCCAGTATCCAGTTTTCTAAGGTAAGGGGTATTATTTCTTTCATATTCATGAAGAGAGTTATTTTCTTTCAATACTCGTAAGGGTTGTTATTGCATTATTTATTATTCTGTTGGAATAACCTATCTGTGCGGTCTATCACATGCCTGGTGAATTCTGTTGTTATTCCATTCTTTATTATTGTGTTAGAACATCCTATCGGTCGTATTATTGCATGACACCGTTCCATTCTTTATTATTCATTGGAATATCATATCATGCGATGCGAATTACGCATGACCGTTCCGTTATTTATTATTCATTTGGAATAACTCATGCATGCGGCCTATCGCATGCCTGGTGAATTCTTCTGTTATTCCATTCTTTATTATTCTGTTGGAATAACCTGTCTATGTGGACTACCGTATGCATGGTGAATTCTTCTGTTATTCCATTCTTTATTATTCTATTGGAATAACTTGTCTATGTGGATTACCGCATGCATGGTAAATGATCCTTCGTATTCATATGAATAGTATTTTTAGTCAAAAGGGGTTTCTGCCAGGGGCAATTTCGTAATTTTTTTGATTCTCAAAAATTCTGGAAAAATTTGAAATGATAATTTGATGAGTTTTCTATATTGTGTCCAAAGATGGAGATTTTTGGATGTTTAGATTAAGAGTTATGGATTTGGTATTTGTGGTTAACTCCAAAATTAGTGAAATATTTATTGGGAGTACATGTATATAACATGAGTATACCCTGTAAATTTTTGAATTTTTGGACAAAAGTACAATTTATGATAAATGTCTAAATATTCGGCAGTATTGGCCATATGAAAAATAGTAAATGAATTTTAAAAATTCCGAGAAAAATATATGTTCAATATGGGACTATATTCTGCTAAATCCCAGAAAAAAAATATTTTTGGTACTGATTTGGTATTTTTCATGAAAATGAACTAGTTATGAGTAAAAGAATTAAATATGTTATGTGAAGTAACAAAATTGGAAAATAGGATTTATGGCTTGGGAATCCTATATAGGGTATATGCAGATTTTTTGATGACGGATTTGATCATTGGTGATGAAATCTTATGGGTATGTCATTTTTGAATGATTAAATATATTATTTGGTAAAGTGTAAACAATTGAAATAAATTGTTTATAAGTTTAAGAAGTGATTAAAATATTGTTATAATATTAATAATGTTAGATTATGAGTTTATTAAGTGATTGATAATATTTGGATAAATTTAAAGTCGTTAATATTTATCCTTGTTTTTGTTTGATTAATGCTTATAGCATTGTCATCATCGTCATGTTATAATATGTTGAAAGTCATCTGTGGCCTGTAGTGCATGGATGGACTTGGTATGATTATGACCAGGGATTATTTGGTATAATCATGACCGTAATGTTATAAATGATTTGGTAAAAGTCCTCACTGGCCGTAGTGCATTGATGTACAGTTGTTGGCATGATCATGACCATTGATGAATACACGAATATCCTTGGCCCGTAGTGCATGGATAATTTATGGTCGTGATACTAATGAATATCCTTGTCGAAGTGCTGGGGATGATGTGGTTTATTTATTGTTGAGTCTCGGCAATAAAAGTGATGAAAAACCTTTTAAATCATAGAAGATAGTAGATTTTATTCTCTACTTGACTCTTCTAATGGATTGCTTTCCGTTCTACCGCAGTTAAACTTGATGTTTGTTATATTTTATCAATTTAACACTTGTTGAAGGCTAACGATAAATTATTCGCATTATCTTAGTCATAATATTTCTTCTTGGGCTAGTTGAGCTCACCCTTTCTTTCACCGTTCTCTTCAAGAATGAGAGAACGTGGCGGGACTAGTCGGAAAGCAGTGGCGGTCCAGATGATAACATTAGTAGTCCTCACTATTCTGTTAAATAGTGTGACAATAAATGTAATAAGGACTCCATTGAGTGTGGATATTGTCTAGATGACAATATATTCTTATTAAAACTCTTAGATTATGTTTTGTCGTATTTTACACGACTGTTGTATAATTAAGTTGTATTTGAATTTTGTACCATGTATTTGGCGACTCAAGATGGGTGATGTATACCTATTTTGGGGGCGTCACAGTTGGTATCAAAGCTTAGAGATATGATCTCTGGCTGAGATGTGAGACACGAACTAGGAGGGGAGAGACGGGGAATTCTTTCGCTAGTATGACCTACCTAAGTTTATTTGGTATTTAATTGGTCGGTCAGAGTATAAAGATAATATGTGATATATTAATTAACCCTTGTTTTATGGCAGTATTTAAGAATGGCAGCTAAGAACGTTAACAATGGAGTGAATGAAATCGTGGAGACACCTCTAATCACCAACCAGGATAATGTGATGTCAGGCGAAGAAGGAATTAGAGACATCCATGTGGTAAGTGAAGAATTGATAGTTGCACCCAAAATTGTCGCAGAGGTTGTAGCTGAGAGTGAGGAAGAAGAGGAACCTGAGGAGAATTTATTAGAAGAATTTTATGTTCGAAATTTAGAATTGGAAAATCGTATTCATGAGTTAGAAGAAGCAGTCAAGAAGAAGCGGCGGTCATGGAGCAAAAGGATGCAACAATTCAAGCTTGTGTTACCCGATATGTGATGCTTGAACAGAAGCACTCTTTGGCAGATTATAAGATGATAAAGATGGAATCTAAGCTGAAAGAAGAAACAACAGAACGAGTGAGAATGAGTGATGCATGGGTAAAAGCTGCACGATGCGTTGATATTGCGGAAAGAGATGTCCGATCTAAGAAGGCTAAAATAGATGATATGTATTTCTCTTTTTGGACAGAAATTGAGAGAACCCAACATCGAGTTTTGAATTACCCTGTACATTGCGGTCAACCTTAATTTGATATGGATCGAAGATTAATGATTCAGATCATGAAACAGGAGTACGATGAAGCAGTTGAGGGTGGAATATGCCCTATAGAAAAGTCAATTTAAATGGTAATGATGACACCAAATGCTGCACCAGACAAGTCAAAGCCGGGTAGTTCAAGGGAGAGCAGTTGTCATGACTTCCCAACAAGTGAGGAACCTAAATGAAGTTATCACGGCTTAGTTAATTATAAATTCTTGCGAAGTCTATACCTTATTAGATATCGGTTCTACCCATTCTTTTATCTCTCTTGCTTGCGCTCAACGTTTAAATTTGACGCCAAAGAAGTTAGACTTTGACTTATTGGTTGAAACATTGTTAGTAGAAACCTTCGTTACCTCAACTGTTTATAAATCTGTTTAATTCAAATCGACACTTTCACGTTACCTGTCGATCTTATCTCTTTGAAAATACTTGCCTTTGATGTGATTTTAGGAATCGATTGGTTAGCTACTCATCATTCTTTTCGTAAGGTGGTTAGCTTTCATATTCCTAACCAACCTGTTATGCGAATTTAAGCAACCAAACCACTAAAGTCAATCACTGTTATATTAAGCCATAAGTAAAGAGCCCCGAGCCTTTCGCTGGTGACTTCCAAGTCTTGGAATACACCGAAGCTAGAATATCCGCAGGGGACGTCGTGAATTATGGTGGCAAGTTGATAGGTATCAATGTGACGTGTTATCCAAGTCTTGGATGAGAGTCACAATTTTGAATGATATTTCTATTGTTAATTAATTTCTTGGCGTATTCTTGAAGACTTCTTAGCCTATCCCTAGAGCGTGAAATTGAATTTTGTATTGACCCCAGTACAAAACCCATTTCTAAAACCCTCAAATATTTCTTCAACTAAAATGAACGTAACATACGCCAAACGTTGGCTCGAGCTGTTGAAGATTACGATCATGCCATTCAATATCATTATGGAAGAGAGAACGTGGTAGTTGATGCGTTGAGTGGAGGATTGTATGCGTTTACGAGTGCGATGTTGTTAACACAAAAACCCATTTCATATAACTTACAAATGATGAAGATAGAGTTAAAGACTATAGGGACCCACGTGGTGATATCAAATATAAGAGTAAAATCAACTTTAATCGATAAAGTTAAAGCAGTGCAAGTTACATACTCAGAGCTGATGAATGTGAAGAAGAAGGTTCAAGAGGGCGTTATTCTAGAAGCAAGAATTGATGAAGAGAGGAAATCTCAACCCTCAATTTTATTGGCCCATTTGAAATCCTCGATTGAGTAGGAACTGTGGCCTATAGACTCATTTTACCACCAAGTATGTCGCGTGTTCATAACGTTTTTCACGTATCGTTGTTAGTAAACACTTAGTCTTGGGGGACTTTGGAGCCAAATTTCAGAATAATTAACGAATCTAAAAAATTATGAAAACATGGGGGTTTTATAGAGCATGTTACAAGCTTTCCATAGCCTCGAAAACGGACTAATTCCGATAACGGATGAAGAAGTTATGAAGATTTGAAGTATGTGTGTCAAAAGTTGCAAAATCTGGAAAATTGGAGTTAAGTGCCAAAGGTTGAGCGCCTAGGCACTAGGCTTGACGCTTAGAATCTGTTCTTGGGTGCCTAGGCGCTTGCCCAAGGCCAAATTTGGGCGCCTAGGCGCTGGTCAAGTGTTAAGCCAAAATCTGTCCGGACGTCCTTTAGTAAATTGGGCATAACGTTTTCATACAAACTCCGATTGAGGTGATTCAGGATGATTCAGAAAGATAACGATTAGGCCTAAAACTTTCATTCTTTATATTTTGAGATTTGAGGTCGGTATCAAGGCGTAAAATGGCTATTTTAAGACTGATGTGCATTCAGAGGTAATCGAAGGACATCGGGCATACATGTATGCAATGTGTAATGTTTTCGATGATAAAGGTATTCAAGGTATCCTCACCTCTTTGGCATACCAGGTACGTACATAAATTTTGAGGGCAAAATTTCATAAGGAAGGGAGATTGTGAGACCCCATATTTTATGAATAAAAATTTAAATTTCTCGAAATATTTTTTTTGAATATTATGGTGTGGATTTGATATAATGTTATAGTTGGGGATAATATTTATAAATTTTGCAAAGTAAGCAAGTTGTTATATAATTTTTGATTGGTCGGGGAATATTCGTTTTAATAGGGAATATTCGTACGACGACACAATCATTGGTGGACCCCACAACGAAAGTATTATCGTAGTTAGAAAACGACATAATTATCTTTTTATAAAAATAACGGCGAAAGTGTTACCGTTAAAACTCTTGAACTACTCGGTAGTAAAAGTACTGTAATACGTGTGGTTGCATAGTAGCACACGATATTGATTATTGATGCTTACGTAAGAAGTCACTCAGTTATACTCAATTATTGCTACAGTAATTGTTGCATCATATCTCTCATATTATTGATTCGATTATTGTCACAGTATCATCTGTATAATATGTTATATTATTAAATCAATAAATGAGACGGCAAAGTTATTCATATTATTATTTGCAATATTGACAATGTCTAGAAGTTCTGTCAAGGAGAGGTTTGGTCACCTAATTGCGCGCCAATAAAGAGAAATCCTTATCGGAAAGCCCTCTCTTTCCTGGGAACGACCTAGTTGTTAAATATTGTGAGTTAAAATATTAATGATGAATAAGTTGTGTTAATTAACAATGAAATTGACAGTTCCATTGTGTTGAGATTATTAGTGTTGGTGGAAATCGACATTTATTTCGATAATAATTGATGTTTGGAGGTTATATTGACCAATCGGGAAATTAATCGGATAAATGAGCAATTAATTACTATTATTTCACATGCTTATAACTATTTGTTCTCATATGTGTACTATTGATTCACATTCATGTACTATTAGGGGAGGTGGTGCCAGATTGATAATACTTGCATGACTAAGTTAAAAATGGAGGTATAGATGGAGGTACTATACTGTAATTCGTATTTTCACATGTCTAGAACTATTGATTCACATAATGTACTATTAATTCACATTATTTACTATTAAGGGATGTGGTGCAAGTTTGATAATACTTGCAGGACAAAATTAAAAATGAAGAAAAAGAGGGAGGTATTATACTGTAATATTATGAGCCCCAAAACGTGCAATTATTGAAACTATATTTTCCTATAAATAGAAGCTCATTCTTCCTTCATTTCTCACCAATTCACAAAAGCTTTAGAGTAATTATTATAGAGAGAAATTTTAGAGAGAAAGAAGAAGAGAAATCTGCTACCTCACTATTCCAGTATCCAGTTTTCTAAGGTAAGGGGTATTATTTCTTTCGTATTCATGAAGAAAGTTATTTTCTTTCAATACTTGTAAGAGTTGTTATTCCATTATTTATTATTCTGTTGGAATAACCTGTCTGTGAGACCCCAGATTTTTTTTAATAAAGATTAAATTTTCTCGAAATATATTTTTGAATATTATTGCGTGGATTTGATATAATGTTATAGTTGTGGGTAATATTTACAAATTTTGCAAAGTACGCAAGTTGTTATATAATATTCGATTGGTTCTGGGAATATTCGTTTTAACAGGAATATTAAATAACAAAGACAATCATCATTGGTTGACCCCACAACTAATTATTATCCGATTGAGAAAACTACAAAATACTTTATGAAAATAACGGCGGAAGTTTTACCGTTAAGCTGTTGAAATGCCCTATGTTAAAAAATACAATGTCTGGCGCTGTGGTTGCATAGTAGCACACAAGATTGATTATTGATGCTTACGTGAGAAGTCACTCAGTTATACTAATTTATTGCTACAGTAATTGCTGCATCATATCTATCATATTATTGATTCAATTATTGTCACAGTATCATCTGCATAAAATGTTTTTTTTATTAAATCAATACTTGAGACGACAAAGTTATTTATATTATAAATTACAATATTTACAATGTCTAGAAGTTCTGTCAAGGAGAGGTTTGGTCACCTAATTGCGTGCCAATAGGGAGAAATCCTTATTGGAAAGCCCCCTCTTTCATGGGAACGACCTGGTTAATAAATATTGTGAGTTATAATATTAATGATGAATGTTGTTCGGAGTTGAATTTGGAGACGCGGACGTGATATTTGAGTGTAGAAGGACGAAATTAGTAAAAATAGTCTATAAACATAAAATTTTTCGGGATTCACTATTTGGTCAAAAAGTCAACAGTTCACTTTTTTGGGAAAAGTCAAACTTCGAAATTTCAAAATTTATATTTTTGATAAGATAGTTTCATTATGTTGGAATTGTTTGTGTTAGGGAAAATCGACATTTATTCCGATGATAATTGATGTCTAGGGGTTATATTGATAAATCGGGTAATTTATCGGATAAATGAGCAATTAATTGCTACTAATTCATATGCTTATATAACTATTTGTTCACATATGTGTACTATTGAATCACATTATTTACTATTAGGGGAGTTGGTGCACGATTGATAATACTTGCATGACTAAGTTAAAAATGGAGGTATAAATGGAGGTACTATACTGTAATTCATATTTTTCACATGATTATACTATTGATTCACATAATTGAACTATTGATTCACATTATTTACTATTAGGAGAGTTGGTGCAAGATTGATAATACTTGCAGGACTAAATTAAAAATGAAAGAAAAGTTGGAGCTATTGTACTGTAATTTTCGAGCCCCAAAACGTGCAATTATCAAAACTATAATTTTCTATAAATAGAAGCTCATTCTTCCTTCATTTCTCACCAATTCACAAAAGCTTTAGAGCGATTATTATAGAGAGAAAGAAGAAGAGAAATCTGCTACCTCACTATTCCAGTATCCAGTTTTTTTCCAAGGTAGGGAATATTATTTGTTGTACTCGTAGGGAGTATTATTTCTTTCTTATCTATGAAGAGAACTTCTGTTATTCCATTCTTATTATTCTGTTGGAATAACCTGTATACGCGGGCTACCCTATACTTGGTGAAATTCTTCTGTTGTTCCATTCTTTATCATTCTGTTGGAACATCACATGCATGCGTTCTTCTTGGGACCTAGTTAAAATCTTTATTATTACATTTGAATATCCTGTCTTTCGTTCTACACCTACTGGTTCCGTCTTTTTATTATTCTCGTTGGAATATCCATGCATGCGTTCTACGCCTCGACACGATTCCGCCTCTTTATTATTCTCATTGGAATATCCTCGCATGCGTGTGTTTTACACGGACACTGATTCCGCTTTATTATTACATTGGAATATCTTGTATGCATGCGTTTTACTGTGGGACTGATTCCGTTATTTATTATTCTGTTGGAATAACCTGCCTGTGAGGTCTATCGCATGCCTGGTGATTTCTTTTGTTATTCCATTCCTTATTATACTCAGTTGATTAAAGTTTTGACTTATATTCTCCATGAAATTAGTGGAATATCCTTGATATTTGCGCTTCATCCAGTATCTTTTTATGGAAATATTCTTCTGAGCATTCTTGAATTTTACTCTACAAAATAGTATCATGTTGACAATTTGGACGTTATTAGATCCTGGATAAAATAATTCTTGAACTTTTTTATTGAATTCTTATATCATTGTCATCATCTTCATGTTTATATTTTGTTGAAAGTCATCTGTGGCCTATAGTGCATAGATGGACTTGGTATGATTATGACCGGGATTATTCGGTGTAATCATGGTAGTAATGTTACAAATGATGTGAAAAAAGTCCTCATTGTCTGTAGAGAGCATTGATGGGCACGAGTTGTTGGCATGATCATGACCATTAATGAATACACAAATATTCTTGGCCCGTAGTGCATGGATAATTGTGGTCGTGATACTAAAGAATATCTTTGTCGTAGTGCGGGGGTGATTCGATGATGTGGATTATTTATTAAAATTTGAGTCCCAAATGATAAAAGTGATGAAAAACCTTCTAAATCATAAAAGATAATAGATTTTATTCTCTACTTGACTCTTTTAATGGATTTCTTGTTCTGCTGCAGTTAAACTTGATGGTTGTTATATTGTATCAGTTTAACACTGTTGAAGGCTAACGATAATATATTCTGCATTATCTTAGTCATAATATTTCTTACTGGGCTAGTTAAGCTCACCCTTTTACTTTTATTGTTCTCTTCAGAAAATGAGAACGTAAGCGAGGACTAGTCTGGGAACCGGAGTGACGAACGAGATGATAGCATTAGTAGTCCTCACTATTCTGTGAAATAGTGTAATAATAATTGTAATAAGGACTCCTTTTGAGTTTGTATAATGTGACGCCCCCAAAATAGGTATACATCACCCATTCTGAGTTGTCAATACATGGTATGTAAAACAACTACAACTTTATTATTACAACATGAAAAAGCTGTGAGTTTAAATACAAATATTATCTTCTAGACAATATTTATACTCAAATAAATCCTCATCACATTTATTGATACATTATTTTACAAAATGGTGAGGACTACTAAACAATCCTTTCTAAAACCTTCATTCCATACCCCAGGCTAAATACTCGCTATATTCTAGCCTCCACGAGAAGAATGGAACAAAAGGAAAAGGGTGAGCTCAACTAGCTCGATAAAGAATATTATGACTAAGATAATATACAACAAATTATCGTTAGTCTTCAACGAGGAAAAAATTTAATAGAATCTGATAGACAACAAGTTTTAAATCAATATTCATGGCGAAATAATAATTCATAGAAGAGTTACGTAGAGAATGAAATCTACTATAATCTATGAATTTAACGATCCATCATCAATATTTTATCCTGTAACATCAATCAATATTCATCTCAAATCAAACATTCATCTTTGCACTCTGAGGCCAAAGATATTCATCGATCGGTCGTATGTTCATCTCAACACTGTTCATCTTTGCACTACTGAGCCAAAGATATTCATCGATCGATCATGTTCATCTCAACACCTATTCATCTTTTTACTACAGCCAAAAGATATTCATCGATTGGTCATGTTCATTTAAACACTGCTCATCTTTGCACTACTGGCCAAAGATATTCTTGAAAATCATTCATCTTTGCACTACAGGCCAAAGATATTCAATAATATCATCATTTAAGGCGAGGATGATGAAAAATATTTTTAAAGAACGAATCCGTTGAAACAAAATGACAAGGATTAAGGATTAATGATTAGTACTTTGTTTTATCCATGTCCAACAATACCTCAAAAATAATCATAGTGGTGTAAAATTCAAGAATGATCAAAACATGGATACAATCAAAGCTAGTATCCGAATAGATGTTTTGGACAAAAGAAAAATTTTATTTTTAGGTGAATAGTGCCATATATCGTGAATAGTGCTTGAATAGTATCGTGAATAGTCTTAGTATATCGTGAAATAGTAACTCCGACACCAAAAGATAGAAATTCCACAAAAAAATATTTTCACGCTTCATGAATAGTACTACGTGAATAGTAACTCGTGAATAGTAACTCATGAATAGTAACTTCGTGAATAGTAACTCATGAATAGTAACCCAGAGCATGAAAAAGTTCCAAATTTGATAAAAACTTCAGATCAACATTTCAACGTAATGATATTGAAGAAATAATATCATTACGAAAAAAATAATATCCACTTACCTCAAAGAATCGATTGCCGGAAGGAAAGGTCGGAAGTGATCTTTGAATGAAACTTTGTCTTGAAAGAACAACTCTCAAAGTATCTAAATACTCACAAAAAATACGCTCAACAATATAGAGAGAGAGAGAAAAAACTTTGTTTACGGTGTGATTTTCAATTCTAACTTAGCCCTCTATTTATAGGAAAATGTTAGCCCAAGAAGCGGACTTGACCTGCTACTGATGGCTTTACACTTCTACTATTGCCACCCACCACATTTGAAATAAAATTCAGCACATTTCTTCACCAACCACAAGTGGGGCCCACTCAATTCTAGAATTTTCCACCAAAATCAATTATAAACCTAATTTTCGAATCAGACACCTCTTAAAATTCACAACAAATCATTCGTGCATTTTAACGGTTCAAAATTTGTGGACATATACTCAACTTATGTATGTATAACATACCCAAAAATTACCACAATCCAACGGTCGGATTAAAAATTATAACCCCATGATATATCTCTCAAAACCCCCGATTTAATTTTAATACCTCGATCTGGTAAAATCTTGATAAAACACCTCAACAATAATTTCTTCATTTATAACCACATAAATAAATCCATCATTTATATCCACATAAAATAAAAATATTTCTTTATCATATGAATCAATAATTAATTATTCACAAATAATATTACGAGAATCACAATTATGACAACCAGTTCCGAGGAAAGAGGGGGCTTTCAGATAAGGATTTCTCCTTCTTGGCGCATGATTAGGTGACCAAACCTCTCCTTGTGAAACTTTCTAGACATTGCCAATAATGCTATCTAATAATATTATTCAAATAATATGAATTATTGATCGATAATGGAGATAATAATGCGGTGACAATTATTGAACAACAATAATATAAAATATCAACGCAATGATTATTGAATCAATAAAATAAAATATTGAGCGATAACTCTTGTGAAAATTATTGAGTAGTGCCTTCTTACGTAAGGATCAATAATTCAACAATCTTGCAATGTCGTGGGTGTCTCTCTTGTGCAACCACGCGCGTATTCATCGTATTTTTAACCACCGGGTATTCAACGATCTTAACGGTAACAACTCACGCGTTATTTTTAACCAACTTATATTTGTCGTTTTCTTCATCCAATAAACTTTCCATTATGGGGCCCACACATTTGCGCCGTCGTCATACGAATATTCCCAAGCGATATCTGATATTCCACGACCAACGAATATTCCCAAACAACAATGAATATTTTATAACCACTTGCTTATTTTGAAATATTTGCGTATTTAACCCTAACTATCCATATTAATCAAATCAACCCTTACTATTTCAAAATAATAAATAAAGGAAATTCCTTTTATTTAAAAAATTTGAGGTCTTCTGACCTCCCTTCTTATGAAATTTAAGTCCTCGAAATTGGCGTCGTCTGTGTGTTTGAAAAGGTGAGGATACCTCGCTTTCATTTCGTTTCAATTCCCGGTCATTTCCTCTATAGCATGATTCCTCCACAAAACTTTAACTTGTGGTATGACCTTTCTTGCGCGTAGGACATGCTCCTTCTATCCAAGATCTTGATAGGTACCTCCTCATCGTTAAGTCTTGACTATCTCGTCCGGTTCTAACTCGATAACGTGGTTGGGTCTTTCACATATTTACGAAATGCGGATATGTGAAACACATTATGAACACGAGACATACTTTCGGAGGTAACGCAAGTCTATAGGCTACATTTCCTACTCGGTCAAGAATTTGAAATGGACCAATAAATCATGGATTGAGCTTTCCTCTCTTCCCAAATCTTGTAACTCCCTTCCATGGAGCAACTTCGCATGACAATACATGATCCCCTACATTAAATTCCACGTCCTTTCGATGAAGATCCGCATAACTCTTTTGTCGATCTTGGCCGTTTGTATCGTTAATCGAATCATTTGGATCTTTTCGGTGAGTCATACGTACTAACTTTCGGGTCCCAACAATGTTGCTTCACCCACCTCATCCCAACATATTGGAGAACGACATTTTCGTCCATATAATGCTTGAATGGAGCCACACCTATACTTGCTGATAAGCTGTTGTTGTAGGAGAATTCCACCAATGGTAAATACTTATCCCAAAGCGCCCTTGAAGTCTAGGACACGAGTCTTAATAAATCTTCAAGAGTTTGAATAGTCCTCTCGATTGTCCGTCCGTTTGGGGATGGTATGCGAAACTAAATCGCAAATCCGTGCCCATAGCTTTTTGCAAAGCTAACCCAAAATCTTGAAGTGAATCTTGGGTCACGATCCGAAAACTATGGATACGAGCATGCCATGCAACCTCACAATCTCATTTACGTACATACTAGCAAGGCGTTCAAGTGAATAAGTCTCCGTGTATCGGCAAGAAATGAGCGGACTTGGTTAATCTATCAACAATAACCCAAATAGCATTGATGCCTTGAGAAACCGTGTAGGAAGACCCGTGAAAAATCCATGGTAATGTGTTCCCACTTCCATTCCTAATCTCAAGTGGTTGCAACGGACCCTTAGGTACTAGATGCTCGCCTTTACACGTTAGCAAAGTTAAACACATCGAGATAAACTTTGCAATCTCTCTCTTCATATTATTCCACCAAAATGTATGTCGAAGATCACGATACATTTTAGTACTTCGAGGATGGATTGCAAATGGTGTATTGTGTGCCTCCATCATAATCTTGTACTTCAAATCGAGTCGTTAGGAACACAAAGTCTAGAGTGGACTCAAGTATTCCTTCTTCATCAATTCTAAGCTTAGAATAGCTCCTTCTTGTACTTTCTTCTTCATACGCATCATTTCAAGATTGGGTGGCTTGAGCAACCTTAACTTTTTCTATTAAAGTTGGCTCTGTCGTTATACTTGACATCATCGCACTCGTTCCGCATATGATCTTCTACTCAATGCGTCGGCTACCACGTTAAACTTTACCGGATGGTATTGAATAGTGTGGTCGTAGTCTTTCAATAGCTCGAGCCAACGTCATTGCCGCGTGTTGAGTTCTTTTTGAGTGAAGAAATATTTAAGGCTTTTATGATCTGAATATATCTCCACTTTCTCCCCATATAGATAGTGCCTCCATATCTTTAAGCGGCAACGATTGCTTATGACTCTAGATCATGAGTAGGATAATTCCTCTCATACTCTTTAAGTTGTCGCGAGGCATAGGCTATGACTTTCCCACGTTGCATGAGAACACATCCTAACCCTTTGCACGAAGCATCGGCGTAGATAACAAATCCATCCGAACCGGATGGTATTGTTAGAAACAGTCTTAAAATAAGTCTCCTCTTAAGCTCTTGGAAACTTTTCTCGCATTCTTACGCCTCCAAGCGAATTTTGTATCCTTTCGAGTTAAATTTGAGTTAATGGAGTAGCGATTAGAAAACCCTTCCACGAATCTCCGATAATAACCAATTAAGCCCAAAAAGCTACGTACTTGATCATGAAACTTGGTTGCTCCCAACTTTGTATTGCTTCAATCTTGGCGGATCAACGGATACTCCATGTTTTGACACCACATGCCCAAGAAATGCTACTTCCTCGAGCGAACTCGCATTTCTTCAATTTGGCATATAGTTGGTTTTCACGAAGCCTTTGGAGTACCGACTTTCAAATGGTGCTCATGATCTTCACGACTTTTGGAATATATAAGGATGTCATCAATAAAGACAACAACGAGTGATCCAAATATTCCTTGAATACTCGGTTCATCATATCCATGAAAGCCATGGAGCATTAGTTAGTCCGAAAGACATGACTAAGAATTCATAATGCCCATCTCCGGGGAGTTACGAAGGCGGTCTTTGGAATATCCTCGATTCTAATCTTGATTGATGATATCCGAGCGAAGATCGATTTTGAAAAGAATTGTGCCTTACAATTGGTCAAACAAGTCATCAATCACGAGGTAGAGGATACCTATTCTTGATGGTGACATGGTTCAATTCCAGATAGTCGATACAAAATCGCATACTCCGTCTTTCTTCTTTACAAATAAAACAGGAGCACCCCAAGGAGATGTACTAGGGCGAATGAAACCAATGTCCAATAATTCACGTAGTTGGACCTTTAACTCTGAAGTTCAATAGGAGCCATTCGATATGGGGTTTTAGAAATGGGCTTTGTACGGGTTCAAGATCAATAAAGAATTCAACTTCACGTTACGGGGGTAGGCCGGGAAGTTCTTGAAATCGTCGTCGGAAAGTCGATAACAACGGAATATTATTCAAATTTGGCGTGTCTTTATTCAAATCCATAACATGGGCTAAGAAAGCTTGACATCCGTTTTTCAATAAGCGAATAGCTTTATGATTAGATATGATGATGATTGATTTTAATGGTTTAGTTGCTTGAATTAAATACAAACAGGTTGGTTAGGAATATGAAAACTAACAACCTTACGAAAATAATCAATTTTGGCATGATGAGTAGTTAACCAATCAATCCCTAAAATCACATCAAAAGCAAGTATCTTTAAAGAGATAAGGTCAACGGTAAGGTAATGGTGCCAACTTGAATCAAACAAGATTTATAAGCGATGGATGTGATGAAAGTTTCTCTAACGGAGTTTCCACAGATAGATCAAAGTCTAATTTCTCCGAGTCAAGTTTAAGCGTTGAGCACATGCGGAGAGATAAATGAATGGGTAACCACGGTATCAAGTAAGGTATAAACTTAGCAAGAATTTATAAATAGCTTACCGTGATCACCTCGTTTGGGTTCTCGCATTATGACCGATCACACACAAACGCTCTTCCGGAATCGTTGACTTTGACTTTTAGGGACGATCTTTTGAGTCACCGTCCCCATTGAACTAGGTTTTCGCTCTGCGTCTGAATCTCGAAAGCGATATGTCCTTCCTTTCCACAACTATAGCATACCTTGAATTTGTTGTGGGCGGTTGGGTGATATGTCCCTCTTTTCGCATTTGTAGCATATGGCCGGGTGGTCGATCTCCTCCCTTAGAACCGATTCTTTGCTTAAGACCTTTGTCGTCTTCACATAGTCGTTGTTAAATCTCCTCTTTTAAAATCTCCTCCCGACTTTCGCTTCTTCATTTTTCATGACCATGATTACCACCGAGTGGTTACCATTTACGTCCGTCTGTTTCTTTCTCATGAGTTATCATTATTACATTGATTGCTATCTACGAGTACGATCCTGGTTATGGTCTCTCGAGTTGGCCGTACTTTCGTTATCTCGCTCTAATAATTGAGCCTGTTTACAACATCTGAATAAAGAAAGTTTATGAGAAATGAGATCTTGGCGTATCTGGGGTTTTCAAACCTCTAAGAAACATCTGCGTCATCGTTCCTCATTCTCCACCAAATGAGGTCTGCAAACACGGATAACTCTGCAAACTTTGCCTCGTCTTTGAGACACCGTCATGTTGTTTTGCTCTAATCGATGAACTCCACTTCCTTCATATAGCGAACACTTTCGGGAAAGTATTTGTCATTAAATAGTCTCTGAAAGCGTCTCCCAAGACATCTTTGAGTGCGGTTTGGATGGAGTGCAACCCTGAGACTCCACCCGATGATCTGCTCCGCCTCGCCACGGAACATAAAAGGTGGCGAATGGAACCTTCTGTTCTCCCGTGCATCCCAAGACATGAATATCTTGGTAATTTGTTTGACCCATGTTTCCGCCGTGATCGGATCGGCTTTCCCTTAAATTCGGTGGTCCCAACTCTTTGAAGCTGCTTGCATTTGTGACAACCCGTGAATTGCTATCATTTCCTCCTGTATTTTTTGAACACGAGTCTCCTCGTGCGATTTTTGCATGAGCTGCAAAAAACTTCTAAACATCCCTCGTTCATCATCTCGCTCCATGGTGTTGTTGTTCACGGAGGAACATTGCCGACTGTTGCCGTTCTCCTCGTTGGTAAAATATAGGCATCTCCACGGTCTCATTTACTCCATTTGTTAATATTCTCGATTCGACATTCTCAAATCTCATCATAAAACAAGGGTTAATTAAGGAAATCAATATATCACATAATATCCCTTATATCTTGACCAACTAACAAATAAGCTTAGGTAGGACACACTAGCGAAGGATTTACTCGTCTCTCCCTCTAGTTCTATTCCCCGATCTCCGCCAGAGATCATATCCTAAGCTCGATACCAACCGTGGCGCCCCCCAAAATAGGTATACATCACCCATTACGAGTTGTCAATACATGAGTGCAAAACAACTACAACTTTATTATTACAACAAGATAAAGCTGTGAGTTTAAATACAAATATTATCTTCTGAGACAATATTTATACTCAAATAAATCCTCATCACATTTATTGATACATTATTTTACAAAATGGTGAGGACTACTAAACAATCCTTTCTAAAACCTTCATTCCATACCCCAGACTAAATACTAAGTATATTCTCGCCTCCACGAGAAGAATGGAACAAAAAGGAAAAGGGTGAGCTCAACTAGCTCGATAAAGAATATTATGACTAAGATAATATACAACAAATTATCGTTAGTCTTCAACAGGAAAAATTTAATAGAATCTGATAGACAACAAGTTTTAAGATCAATATTAGCGGTGGAAATAATAATTCATAGAAGAGTTACGTAGAGAATGAAATCTACTATAATCTATGAATTTAACGATCCATCATCAATATTTTATCCTGTAACATCAATCAATATTCATCTCAAATCAAACATTCATCTTTGCACTACTGAATAAAGATATTCATCGATCGGTCATGTTCATCTCAACACTGTTCATCTTTGCACTCTGGGCCAAAGATATTCATCGATCGATCGTGTTCATCTCAACACCTATTCATCTTTTTGCACTACTGTTCATCTTTCATGTTCATTTAAACACTGCTTCATCTTTTTGCTTTCTGGCCAAAGATATTCTTGAAATCATTCATCTTTTGCACTTTCTGGGCCAAAGATATTCAATAATATCATCATTTAAGGCGAGGATGATGAAAAATATTTTAAAGAACGAATCCGGTGAAACAAAATGACAAGGATTAAGGATTAATGATTAGTACTTTGTTTTTATCCATGTCCAACAATACCTCAAAAATAATCATAGTGGTGTAAAATTCAAGAATGATCAAAACATGGATACAATCAAAGCTAGTATCCGAAATAGATGTTTTGGACAAAAAAAAAAAATTTTCATTTTTCGGTGAATAGTGCCATATATCGTGAATAGTCTCAGTATCGTGAATAGTCTAGTATCGTGAATATCGTGAAAAATAGTAACTCCGACACGCTTTGAAAGATAGAAATTCCACAAAAAAAACATTTTCACGCTTCATGAATAGTACTCGTGAATAGTAACTCGTGAATAGTAACTCATGAATAGTAACTCGTGAATAGTAACTCATGAATAGTAACCCAGAGCATGAAAAAGTTCCAAATTTGATAAAAACTTCGGATCAACATTTCAAAGATAATGATATTGAAGAAATAATATCATTACGAAAAAAATAATATCCCTTACCTCAAAGAATCGATTGCTTGGAAGGAAAGGTCGGAAGTGATCTTTGAATGAAACTTGTCTTGAGCAATGACTCTCAAAGTATCTAAATACTCACAAAATACGCTCAATAATATAGAGAGAGAAAGAGAAAAACTTTGTTTACGGTGTGATTTTCAATTCTAACTTAGCCCTCTATTTATAGGAAAATGTTAGCCCGCGAAAGCGAGACTTGACACTGCTACACGATGGCTTTACCTCGCTACTATTGCCACCCACCACATTTGAAATAAAATTCAGCACATTTCTTCACCAACCACAAGTGGGGCCCACTCAATTCTAGAATTTTCCACCAAAATCAATTATAAACCTAATTTTCGAATCAAACACCTCTTAAAATTCACAACAAATCATTCGTGCATTTTTAACGGTTCAAAATTTGTGGACATATACTCAACTTATGTATGTATAACATACCCAAAAATTACCACAATCCAACGGTCGGATTAAAAATTATAACCCCATGAATATATCTCAAAACCCACGATTTAATTTTAATACCTCCAATCTGGTAAAATCTTGATAAAACACCTCAACAATAATTTCTTCATTTATAATCACATAAATAAATCCATCATTTATATCCACATAAAATAAATATTTCTTTATCATATGAATCAATAATTAATTATTCACAAATAATATTACGAATCACAATTATGATGACCAGTGGTTTCCCGGAAAGAGGGGCTTTCAGATAAGGATTTCTCCTTCTTGGCGCCAATTAGGTGACCAAACCTCTCCTTGATGAAACTTTCTAGACATTGCCAATAATGCTATCTAATAATATTATTCAAATAATATGAATTATTGATCGATAATGGAGATAATGTGCGTTGACGATTATTGAACAACAATAATATAAAATATCAACGCAGACAATTATTGAATCAATAAAATAAAATATTGAGCGATAACTCACCGTGAAAATTATTGAGTAGTGCCTTCTTACGTAAGGATCAATAATTCAACAATCTTGTGCAATCTGGTGTCTTCTTGTGCAACCACGCGTATTCTTGTATTTTAACCACCGGATATTCCAATGGTCTTAATGGTAACAACTTCTACGCCGTTATTTTTAACCAACTTATATTTGTCGTTTTCTTCATCCAATAAACTTTCCATTATGGGGCCCACACATGGCTGCGCTTGCAGTAAATGCGAATATTCCCCGACAGCGATCTGAATATTCCACGACCAAACGAATATTCCCAAACAACAATGAATATTTTATAACCACTTGCTTATTTTGAAATATTTATGTATTTAACCCTTAACTATCCATATTAATCAAATCAACCCTTACTATTTCAAAATAATAAATAAAGGAAATTCCTTTTTATTTAAAAAAATTTCGGGGTCTTACATATAATCTCTAGTATACAATATTTGTATTTAAACTCACAGTTTATGTTTTGTCGTATTGTATACGACAGTTGTATTATTAAGTTGTATTTGAATTTATGTACCATGTAAGTGGCGACCCAAGATGGGTGATGTATACCTAATTTTGGGGGCATCACAGTTGGTATCAAAGCTTAGGGATATGATCCCTGGCTAAGATGTGAGACTAGAACTAGGAGGGGAGAGACGGGGAATTCCTTCGCTAGTATGACCTACCTAAGTTTATTTGGTATTTAATTGGTCGGTCAAAGTATATGGATAATATGTGATGTGTTAATTAACCCTTATTTTGCGGGAGTGTTTGAAAATGGCATCCGAGAATGATGAGATTATCAATGGAGCACAGGAGACCGTTGAGTCTCTACAGATCAATAATCAGGATAATGTGCAACAAGAGGACAATACTCCTCATGAAAACAATAACACCAATGAAATGGTGAATGATGGGATGGTTAGAGGCTTTATGCAATTCATGTAACAACAGGCGAAGGCAGCTCTTGTCCAAAATGCAGGTAGAAATACTGATAACTCTCGGACGGTCACCGCTAAGCAGTTTAAGGAGCAATTCATGCAACAACGGGCGAAGGCAGCTACTCTCTATAATGCAGGTGGAAACAATGACAACCCACGGTTGGTCACCGCTAAGCAATTCAAGGAGCTGGTACCACCAGAGTTTTTGGGAAAGCCAGAACCACTTAAGGCGGAGACGTGGTTAAAGCAGATCACCAAGATATTTGATGTCTTGGGATGCTCCGAGGAGCAAAAGGTTCCTTTTGCCACCTTTATGTTGCGTGAAAGAGGCGAGATCACCGGTGGGAATCATTAAACGTACTCCACTGATGCACTCAAGATGTCTTGGGAGAAGTTCCAAGAGTCATTCAACGACAAGTACTTTCCGAAAGTATTCGTCACATGAAGGAGGCGGGGTTTATCAAGTTGGAACAAAACAATATGACCGTGTAATATATGATACGAGGCTAAATTTGCGGAGTTATCCGGTTTAGATCCCATTTGGTCGATAATGAGGAGCGAATGACATGAATGTTTTTAAGAGGTTTGAAGCCGGAGATACGCCAATATCTTATTTCTCATAAACTGTGTTTGTATTCAGATGTTGTAAATAGGGCTCAGTTAGTGGAGCGCGATAACGAGTCAACGCAACCAAAAGAGAGCAGCCGGCAAAATGATAATACTGGTGATAACAGTCATCAAAGCGGTTACAATAAGCATAGAGGGAATCAACATGCCAGAAATGGTAACCACTTCGGTGGTA
This sequence comes from Panax quinquefolius, assembly GCA_020205615.1. NCBI lineage: Eukaryota > Viridiplantae > Streptophyta > Magnoliopsida > Apiales > Araliaceae > Panax > Panax quinquefolius. The sequence goes on from CM035165.1 coordinate 20,769,980, forward strand.
ATCATGGTCAAAACAATAAGAATGGACATTTCAAGAAGAGGAGATTCAACAATGATGGAAAGACGTCAGCACCAACACCCGTTGTTAAGGAAGGAGAACGACCACCTATCATATGCTTCAAATGCGGAGGGGAGGGACACATCAGTTCAAACTGCGCGATGCCGTCCAAAGCATGTTATAATTGTGGAAGAGAAGGTCACTTAGCCCGATTTTGTCGTTCACCGAAGACAAGTTCAGCTAGGATGGAGGCACCAAAGGCCGTCCCAGAAAAGTCAAGGCCGGTAGTTTAAGAGAGAACATTTTTTTTTTTGTGACAAGGAACCTGAATAAAATTATCACGGGTATGTTAGTCATAAACTCTTGTGAAGTCTATACCGTGTTAGATACTGGTTCTACTCACTCTTTTATTTCACCTAGTTGTGTTCAATGTTTGAATTTAACTTCGGAGAGGTTAGATTTTGATTTATCTATTGAAACTCAGTTGGGAGAAACCTTCATTACCTCCACTATTTATAAATCTTGTTCAAATCAACACTTTCACGTTACCTGTCGATTGTTTCTCTTTGAAAATACTTGCCTTTGATGTGATTTTAGGAATCGATTGGTTAACTACTCATCATGCTTTTTGTCAGGTTGTTAGCTTTCATATTCCTAACCAACCTGTTATGCGAATTCAAGCAACCAAATCACTAAAGTCAATCATGGTCATATCAAGCCATAAGTAAAGATCCCCGATCCTTTCGTTGTTGACTTCCTTGTGTGGAATGCACCGAAGCCAGAATTTCTGTAGGCGACGCTGTGAATGACGATATAGGTATCAATGTGACGTGTTACCCAAGTCTTGGATGAGAGTCACAGTTTTGAATGATATTTCTATTGTTAATAAATTTCCTTACGTATTCTTGAAGACTTCTTAGCCTACCCCTAGAGCGTGAAATCGAATTTTGTATTGACCCCAGTACAAAACCCATTTCTAAAACCCTCAAATATTTCTTCAACTAAAATGAACGTAACATGCGCCAAAGACGTTGGCTCGAGCTATTGAAGATTACGATCGTACCATTCATTACCATCGTGGGAAAGCGAACGTGATAGCTGACGCGTTGAGTAGAAGATCGTATGCGTTTATGAGTGCGATGTTGTTAACATAAAGACCCATTTCGTACGACTTACAAATGATGAAGATAGAGTTAAAGACTCTAGGAACCCACGTGAAGATAACGAATATATGAGTAGAATTAATCGACTTTAATCGATAAAGTTAAAGCCGCTCAAGCTACACACCTAGAGCTGATGAATGTGAAGAATTAAGAAGGTTCAAGAGGGCGTTATTCTAGAAGCAAGAATCGACAAAGAGAAGAAATCTCAACCCTCGATTTAATTGGTCCATTTGAAATCCTCGATAAAGTAGGAACTGTGGCTTATAGACTAGTTTTTCCGCCAAGTATGTCGCGTGTTCATAACGTTTTTAACGTATCAACGTTACGTAAATATGGGGATGACCCAAACCACATTATTAATTTAGAACCGGACGAGATAGCGGATGATTTAACGTATGAGGAGATACGTGTTAAAATCTTGGATAAGAAGGATTATATTCGACACTCAAAGGTTATACCTCAAGGGTTAGAATTTGAAGTGAGGTCAAGGTATCCTCACCTGTTCGGCATACCAGGTACGTACGTAAATTTTGAGGGCGAAATTTCATAAGGAGGGGAGATTGTGAGACCCCAATTTTTTTTTAATAAAGATTAAATTTTCTCGAAATATATTTTTGAATATTATGGTGTGGATTTGATATAATGTTATAGTTGTGGGTAATATTTACAAATTTTGCAAAGTATGAAAGTTGTTATATAATATTCGATTGGTCAAGGAATATTCGTTTTAACAGGGAATATTCGTACAATGGCACAATCATTGGTGGACCCTCACGATTGATTATTATTTGGATTGATTGAAAAACGACAAAAATACTTTATGAAAATAACGGCGGAAGTTTTACTGTTAAGCTGTTGAAACATGCCTTGTTAAAGAAAAGTGATGATGTCTGGCGTGGTTGCATAGTAGCACACGGTATTGATTATTGATGCTTACGTGAGAAGTCACTCAGTTATACTAATTTATTGTTAAAGTAATTGCTGCATCATATCTATCATATTATTGATTCAATTATTGTCACAGTATCATCTGCATAAAATGTTTTTTTATTAAATCAATACTTGAGACGACAAAGTTATTCATATTATAAATTGCAATATTTACGATTATCTAGAAGTTACACGAGGAGAGGTTTGGTTACCTAATTGTGCGCCAATAGGGAGAAATCCTTATTGGAAAGCCCCCTCTTTCTTGGGAACGACCTGGTTGATAAATATTGTGAGTTATAATATTAATGATGAATGTTGTTCGGAGTTGAATTTGGGGACGCGGACGTGATATTTCAGTTCGGAACGACAAAATTAGTAAAAATAGTCTATAAACACAAAATTTTTCGGGATTCACTATTTGGTCCAAAAGTCAACAGTTGACTTTTTTGGGATTCACTATTTTTCGGGATTCACTACCTGTGCGGTCTATCGCATGCCTGGTGATTTCTTTTGTTATTCCATTCCTTATTATACTCAGTTGATTAAAGTTTTGACTTCTATACTCCATGAAATTAGTGGAAAATCCTTGATATTTGTGCTTCATCCAGTATCTTTTTATGGAAATATTCTTCTGAGCATTCTTGAATTTTACTCAACAAAACAGTATCATGTTGACAATTTGGACGTTATTAGATCCTGGATAAAATAATTCTTGAATTTGTTTTATTGAATTCTTATATCATTGTCATCATCCTTATGTTTATATTTTGTTGAAAGTCATCTGTGGCCTATAGTGCATAGATGGACTTGGTATGATTATGACCAGGGATTATTCGGTGTAATCATGACCGTAATGTTACAAATGATGTGAAAAAAGTCCTCATTAGCCCGTAGAGCATTGATGGACAGTTGTTGGCATGATCATGACCATAATGAATACACAAATATTCTTGGCCCGTAGTGCATGGATAATTATGGTCGTGATACTAAAGAATATCCTTGGCCGTAGTGCATGGGTGATTCGATGATGTGGATTATTTATTAAGCTGAGTCCCAGCGATAAAAGTGATGAAAAACCTTCTAAATCATAAAATATAATAGATTTTATTCTCTACTTGACTCTTTTAATGGATTGTTTATTCCGCTGCAGTTAAACTTGATGGTTGTTATATTGTATCAGTTTAACACTGTTGAAGGCTAACGATAATATATTCTGCATTATCTTAGTCATAATATTTCCTACTGGCTAGTTGAGCTCACCCTTTTACTTTTATTGTTCTCTTCAGGAAATAAGAACGTAGCAGGGACTAGTCGAGGAACGGAGTGACGAACCAGATGATAGCATTAGTAGTCCTCACTATTCTGTGAAATAGTGTAATAATAATTGTAATAAGGACTCCTTTTGAGTTTGTATAATCTCTAGTATACAATATTTGTATTCAAACTCACAGTTTATGTTTTGTCGTATTGTACACCATGAGTTGTATTATTAAGTTGTATTTGAATTTATGTACCATGTAAGTGGCGACCCAAGATGGGTGGCGATACCTAATTTTGGGGCGCCACATGCTCTGTAAGGCCTATCGCATGCACGTGAATTCATTGTTATTCCATTCGTTATTATTTTGTTGGAACATCCTGTCTATGTGTATTATGCATGACCTGGTTCCATTCTTTATTATTATGTTGGAATATCCCGTCTATGCGAATTACGCATGACCTGGTTTCGTTATTTAATATTCTGTTGGAATAACCTGTCTGTGCGGTCTATCGCATCCCTGGTGAATTCTTCTGTTATTCCATTCTTTATTATTCTGTTGGAATAACCTGTCTACGCGGATTACCGTATGCATGATGAATTCTTCTGTTATTCCATTCTTTATTATTCTTTTGGAATAACCTGTCTATGTGGATTACCGCATGCATGGTGAATGATCCTTCGTATTCATATGAGTAATATTTTCAGTTAAAAGGGGTTTCTGCCAGGGGCAGTTTCATAATTTTTCTGACCCTCAAAAATTCTGGAAAAATTTGAAATGATAATTTGATGAGTTTTCTATATTGTGTCCAAAGATGGCGATTTTTGGATGTATAGATTAAGAGTTATGGATTTTATGGGAAACGACTATTTTAAAAGAAAACCCTTATAACTCTTTGTGGTTAACTCCAAAATTGGTGAAATGTTTATTGGGAGTACATGTATATAACAGGAGTATACCTTGTAAATTTTGGAATTTTTGGACAAAATTACAATTTATGATAAATGTCTAAATATTCGGCAGTATTGGCCATATGAAAAATAGTAAATGAATTTTAAAAATTCTGAGAAAAATATGTGTTCAATATGGGACTATATTCTGCTAAATCCCAGAAAAGAAATATTTTTGGTACTGATTTGGTATTTTTCATGAAAATGAACTAGTTATGAGTAAAAGAATTAAATATGTTATGTGAAGTAACACATTTGGAAAATAGGATTTTATTGGTTTGGAATCCTATATAGGGTAAATGCAGATTTTTTGATGACAGATTTGATCATTGGTGATGAAATCTTATGGGTATGGCATTTTTGAATGATTAAATACATTATTTGGTAAAGTGTAAACAATTGAAATCTTATTTTCGTTTGATTAATGCTTATATCATTGTCATCATCCTCATGCTTATAATATGTTGAAAGTCATCTGTGGCCTGTAGTGCCTGGATGGACTTGGTATGATTATGACCAGGGATTATTCGGTATAATCATGACCGTAATGTTACAAATGATTTGGTAAAAGTCCTCACTGGCCGTTGTGCATTAATGGACAGTTGTTGGCATGATCATGACCATTGATGAATACACAAATATCCTTGGCCCGTAGTGCATGGATAATTTGTGGTCGTTATACTAATGAATATCCTTGGCCGTAGTGCATGGATGATGTGGTTTATTTATTAAGCTAAGTCTCAGCGATAAAAGTGATGAAAAACCTTTTAAATCACATAAGATAGTAGATTTTATTCTCTACTTGACTCTTCTGATGGATTGCTTGTTCCGCTGCAGTTAAACTTGATGTTTGTTATATTTTATCAGTTTAACACTGTTGAAGGCTAACGATAAATTATTCTACATTATGTTAGTCATAATATTTCTTACTGGGCTATTTGAGCTCACCTTTCTTTTCACTGTTCTCTTCAGGAAATGAGAATGTAGCCAGGACTTGTAGGGGAACGGAGTGACGGTCCAGATGATAGCATTAGTTGTCCTCACTATTTTGTTAAATAGTGTGAAAATAAATGTAATGAGGACTCCATTGAGTGTGGATATTGTCTAGATGACAATATTCTAATTAAAACTCTTAGATTATGTTTTGTCGTATTTTACACGACTGTTGTATAATTAAGTTGTATTTGAATTTTGTACCATGTATTTGGCGACTCAAGATGGGTGATGTATACCTATGTTGGGGGGGTCACAAGAATCCTCAAGGAAGCTCACATCAGAGGATCATCGAGCATCAGTCAAGACGAACTCATTACGGGAGCAGAACTTCACACGCACAAGACTGTCAAAAAAGACTACGTTCGTAGTGCTTTCCAAAGATCATAGAGTGATCAGTCCTGAAAATTTCCATGCCTACGATACAAGGAGATCTAAGTGATAATTGTGATTCCAGTCAAAAGGAGATATGTGAGGCTGCCTTCAAATGAACCTAAAGTAAAGGGAATCACATCTATCTGGGAAGACAACATCAACCATGGGGAGCAGTGGTCTGTTGAGAAACAACAACACTGAGATATACTGTGAAGCAATGTACCAGCTACAGAGTCTCAAAACTTTGTGGCTGATGAACCAAATGAAGATTCATAGTCAGTAAGAATGTCTCAAAACGTACTACTGATAACCTATCAGCCACCCAACTCAAAATCGTTGAGTGCCTACGATCAAACATCTGATCGCAGTGTAGAAGCAGGAGGACATCACGATTATAGCAAATACAATTATCCAAAGTTGGTAGAGGACCTCCCCACCAGAAAAGATCAAATGAGATATCATTGCAAATCACATCTAAAGTATTTCATCTGGAAAGCGCCTCAAGGACAAACATGACCCTTATCTCACTCTAAGAGGTTGGCCCTTCTTGAGCTACTTTGACCCAGAAGGAATGCTAAGTAAAGTTCATCTCATGGACCAAGTTAGTCAACGATCATAGAATTGTAGTTGAAGAGAACTCCACAATCGTAGTGCAATCTCAGCAATCGTAAAAGCAGGCTCGACGATCGCAGTCCTGCCCGAGGATACTATAGCTCACATGGAGCTTGGAAGAACTGGACAATTGCTCAAATTACTCAGATTATGAGGAGATAAGTTCGAATATAGTTTGGAAAGACATCGTACAAACGCACATCAGAACTTAAGTGCCCAAACTGGTTTGGAGTATATCAGTGATCAAGATATGCAGTTTCAAAATGAGGATGAATGCCAAAACCATCCACTGCAACATCTCTCATAAGTTGATCATTGTGTCAACAAAGGAAAATGTAGAGTCCATAGCTGCCTTATCATGCTAATCAACGAACCAAAGAGGTCAATGGTCAATCCACGTCAATCAAACGTCTACTCTCCTAAAGGAAATATCTAACTGAAAAGTTATGGGGAGTTACAACTCATTACTAGACTTCGTACAACCAATGATTGGTTGACACCTCACTGATTATGTAGAGTTAGAAGGAACTGTCATTAAGACAACTTATAAATCTGCAAACAGTTATCAGAAACCATCGAACCTTTCTCCCTCCCATTTTTTAAACCCTAGAATCCTCTCAAAAGCCAAAAATCAATTAACCTTCCAGAGTCTTGCCCAAATCACAATCAGTCATCTCTCAACAATCCCTCTGAATCAAACACCCGTATTCCTTGAACTATTCAAATGGAAGATTGGCGAGTTATCACTGGTATCCAGCTCGTAACCAAGTCGTTTGAGAAATCTAAAAAGAAGTTCAGAGACATTCTTGAACTTGTATAGAATGATGGATTCTCAGAATGTCTTGAGGCAAGCACTCGAGTATATGTTGACCTGGTTAAAGAGTTCTACTCAAATGCTTCCATAAACTCCGGAACCCTTTCTACCAAGGTCAAAGGTCAGTCGCTAAAGCTGAAATCTTCTGACCTCAATCAATGCCTAGTTTTTCCTAACCAAGGACTGAAGAGCCTTGATGATGTCGATACGAAACAAGCAAAGGAGATCATGGGGTACCAAAGGAACCCTAGTCTGAAAGACATGAAGAAGAAGGAGTTTCCAGAAGAGTTCGAGTTCCTTGCAAAGATAGTGGGCAAATGTATTTTATGCAAGGATACTGCACATGTTACTATGCTTGATCAGCAGTTGAAGATAATGTCAGCAATAGTTCTGAAGAAAAAAAAATTAACTTTGGAGTTATCCTGTTTGATTAAATCTCCAAGTGGGTAGAAAAGGCTGAGCTAAAGAAGTCTACAGAAAAACCTATGACAAAGGTGTTTCATGGAAGACTGCTGAGCATTGTAATGAAGAAGAAGCTAGGAGGCAAGATCAAGGATGACGAAGGAGAGCCTCTGAACGTTCAAAAAGTGATGTCTCCACAACTATTTATGAATTGGAAGAAAAACCCAAAGAAGAACCGAAGGCTGACATCTGGGAGTAGTAATAGGGCCTCTGCAAAGAAGAGGAAGGCAGAAGAGGCAGAAAGCTCTGAGTCTGATGATTCTGTACCAACAGCAACCACACCTGCCAAGAAGAAATCAGAGGTGTGAAGAAAACAAAGGCCCCACCAAGGAGTCTCTCCATCAAAGACAAGGTTGAAGAAGAAAGATCCCTAACTGCTGAAACCACAAAGAGGAGAAGTAACAGATTACTTCAAGGGCCATCTAGAAAGAAAGCCAAGGTGATGATCAAACCAACCTCAGTTTCCCAAGACAGTACATTTGATGAAGAGAAGGATGTAGAATCAGAAGAAGAAAAGGCAATTGACAATCTCAAGGCTGAGTCCCCACAGACCAAATCCAGCAGTGAAGATAAAGCGGGATTAATGAATGAAAATGCAGCATCTGCTAATGAAGAGGAATGCTCAAGCCCTGCGGCTAATCCTCAGAACAGTCATTCTACTGATGAAGAAAAGATTCAAGATAACCCAACTCAATCCCCAAATGCAACTGCCCCAACAAGCCCGGACAATGGGTCAGACAATGCTGTTTCAAGAGAAGAAGAACATGCCCCTTTCAATCCTGAAAGTCACCATGATGGCTCAAAAGGTGATAAGTCCAAAGAAGAAGGGTCTGCCCCTGCCCTTGCTGAACCCCAAGGAAGCTCATCTGATGAACCAAAAGCTTCTGAGTTTGAAGAGGTAGAAGAGTCCGACTCTCCCAAAATTGAACCTCCAAGAAGAAGGAAGAGCTACAGACTGCAAGCCAAATTTACCTGCAAAAGAAGAAGCGATCACTCCAATGCTATCATTGAACTAAGTGATGATGAGTCTGTATCAAAGGATGAAAGTTCTGAAGATGGAACCAGTGGTGAAGAAGATGAATCAGAAGAAGATCTTGGTGAAGAAGGTTCTGAAAATGAAATGCAGCAAGAAGGATTCACTATTGGAAATGACCAAGATGGTTCAGGCTCTGAAAGAGAAGAAATGGAGAATGAGTCCAATTTTGAAAATCGAAATCGAGGAACCAACCCGATCTCTATCCCTCTCTCTCCAAAGAAAATTCACCAGAGAATAGTGGTAGAAGTCTCAGAATGAACCACCAGAAGCTCCACTAGAAAGATGGGTGAACTATGGAGATGAGCAGCTCAAGGTGGTAAGAATGACTACCTTTGATATAGCTAAAAACTGGAATAACATAGAGCTAGACTGCACGACCATTCTCTATAATCCTGATGACTTGCTAATGAGAAGGTTCTTCCAATGGATGCCATGGCTAAGGGCCCATACTGAAAAGGATGGAAGCTACTTTAGTTGGTGCTACTCTCACTTTCCAAGCATAGAGCTGGTGGCACAAAACTTCCCAAGGGTAAAGAGTTTTGCTACAAAGATGATCACAAACCAGCCCCACTTCAAAGTCTATGGTCATGCTGGAAATCACTATATCTCTTACGATCGTAGAGTGACTCTGAAGGAAGAAGGATCTTGACCAAGGAGATGATCGTAGAGTATCAGAAACCTCCATCAGGTCAAGCACTGCTATCTGACATTCCTTCATCCTCAATCAGTGATTGGAACTCAACGATTCTTCAGATTATAAACACCTTCAAAAATCTGTCCAAGGATGCAGATCATAGAGTTTAATCTAATGCTCGACAAGAGACTGCTCAACCAAATAATCAAGTATATGTGGAGAAGGAGCTGATGAAAAACTCTGATGAACTGAGTGAGAAAATATCTCTATTCACTAAAGAGTCACAGAAGCTGACAGCAGCAGGAGATAGTTCATTCCAGAACAAACTTCAAGCTACTATGGTTGATGTATCTCTCAAACTCAAAGAAAGAGATAACATCTATCTGAAGGTCATTTATGATCAGAAGGCAGAAGCTCTACGAGCACAGAAGGCCAATGAAGAGCAAATCCAAGCCCCCTCTGACAAGACTGACGACATGAAGTAGTCTTTCTCAGTGCAACTTGAACTAGGCCAACAGGAACTCAAGTTTGAAGTTGCTAACTCCTCCTACTTGGTGGAGCAGCTCATGACCAACATGGAGCAGCTCTCCCAGATGATTAATGACAAAAAAGGGAGAAAAAGAGGCAGAGCAAGAGGCATTCGAAGAAGAGCAGAAGGAAAGGAGAAAAGAAGTTAAAGAAGTAGATAACAGAAAAAGAGGCAGAGTCATCTTCTGAGGAGGAGCTGAAGAATGATGAACCTATGTATGCCGAAGCTGAGGGGGAGCCAGAAGGAGAATACAAGCATACATCTGAGGGGGAACAAAGCAAAGCAGAAAAATCCATATCTCAAGGGGAAGCAAGAAAGATAAATAGATGATTAGCTGATCAGCGAATTTTGGAAACATACATAGAGCCAAAAGAGGTACATCTCTAAATAGTTAGGTATGTTCTGCATCAAGGATGTAAAATGTTAGTGTATTAAATTCCATATCATTATAAATGACATTCATGATTATCTGTTTTAGAATTACAGCTACTCACTATAAATAAGATTCATTCATAACATGCATATGCACTTATTGTTTTTGTCATAATCAAATATGGGGAGATTGTCTGGAATAAGCATGTAAATGTTATTCCTATTTATATATGATCTGATTATGATATATATGAATGAATATGCAAGTATGCTTGCATTAAGAAAAGCTGTAAAGTCCTTTGATAGAGAATAGAAACATGTGTACAAGGACTTAGAATGAATTGATCAAGTATGTTAGGTTGATCCTACGTAAGCAAAACAGCTTTGTAAAGTCCTTAAAAAGAAATGATGTACATGGACTATAATCATAGAAAGATCAAGCATGTTAGGTTGATCTTATGATGTAATAGATAGGCTCGTCTAATCGTCGAGCACTGCACCAGAAATCAGAGTCTGACAGGAGAGTCAAGGAAAACTCGAGAGCTGTCAAGGCAGAATCGTAGTCTGCAAGATAGTAGATCTCGGAGTTCGTAGACTGGCAGGAGAAACGATGAAGGATCGTAGTGTGTCGAGTAGAACTTCCTCAGAGCCAAAGTCTGCTGAGGAAGTCATGTTCAGAATCGTAGAGACAGCCTGCCTACGAGCCGACCAAACATCTACCGAAGCCAAGTCAGAAACGTAAACCAAGTCAAGGATCGTAGACTACACTCTGAGTCGTAGAGTCTATTGATTACATGCAGAGATCGTAGTCGAGTAAGATCAGATGAAGACAACAAGCACAAGGCAGAAATCGTAGAGTGTCAAGATCTGATCTAGGAGTCGTAGTGTCTGCACAACCAAAGCTGAATCGTAGAGTGCAGAACTACGACCTCAACAGATGTGCTCACAATGCCAAGGCAGAATCGTAGCACAAATACGATTCTTAACAAATGAGCACTACTAGAATATCCAAAGGAATGAAGCCTCTGGTTGGCACTGCAAAGATACATCCCATCATAAAGGAAACCAGAGAGCACTCAACGAATGACATGCAAGCTAACAGAAGATCTAAGCACCAACCCAATCAGCATCCTGATTGAGTTGTGACGCCATTCAGGATGAAGTCTTCTACAAGGAAATCAGAAGAAGACTTCAGTAACTGACTAAGGAAAGTCAGCAAGTGCATTAGCTGTCAAATGAACAGAAGACGACGATCTTGGAAGTAACCAGGATCGTAGTGTTTGCCAAACAAAGAAAGAACTGATGAAGTGCATACAGAGATTCTGGACATCTTCTGAAGAACAAGGCTAAAGTGATTACGCATTGAGTCAGTTCATTGATGATAAGTGAACGGGAGATCACAAGGAGAAAGCGAGCTGGACATGCCACAAATCTGAAGTGTCTTGTTATTCAGAAGGGGCCAGAACAAAGAAGTCAAGTCATCAGTATCTAAGAGCTGTTAAGACAAACAGAAGTGTTGAAGTACTGCACAAAAGAAGGAAGAGGTGTTCTACATTGAAGACCAAATCAACACTCTTCAAGATCATAGTGTTGTTTCTACCAGTCAACAAGACACTACGATCAGGTCAATGAAGACATGCATCAGAATCATAGAGTACGAATGACTGAAGATTGAAGCATTGACAACGGTTCAATCTGAAGGTTGATATTTGTACAAAAGCTTATTGAGAGCATCGATGCAAAAGGACAACCTCTGATCGAGAAATCAGAAGGAAGAAATAAAGTCTTCGACCTGCCCATGACATTAAAGTGACATCTCTGATGGGGTAGGTGAAATAGTAGACTGCAGTGTCTGAAAAGTATGATATTTCACATCAGTAGTCTACCTCAGTCAGCTCGAGATCTATGAAGATATTTGAATAGCTTTCAACGACTACTTTCCAACTGAATGATTGGGAAGGAGTATAAATCAATAAGAGCTTCAAAGATCGAAGGTTGCTGGAGTTACCGAGTTTGGAGTAAAGGTGGACTGTTCTAAATCATGTGAGACCGTGAGTTCGAAGACTCACCCTACGATCCACCAAGGACACTTAGAGTCAGACAAAGATAGAAGTAGAAGTGAGAGTTCTACAATGTAGAAGTGAGAGTTCTACTACATGAAGAGTGTTCTGAACTGCCGAGAGAAAATAAAGCGTCATGTTATCCTGATGTCCATTATGGGAAGACTCTAAGTACCATAGAGAAGAGCTTACAGTCATCTTAGCAAGTTCATCATGAGAAGGCATCAAGTATCAAGAAGGGAGATCACAAACGTCATCATGGTGGAAAGCATGAGAAAGTTTATAAGTACTTAGCAGAAGAGCTTACAGTCATCTTAGAAACCCATCATGTGCAGCCATCACGTATCAAGAGGAATGATCTTCAAGGCAGTTCATCAAGGGATCATCAGAGGAGGTTGAGTAACTGAAGAAGCTGAGCATCATGCAACACTCAACTGCACTTCAAGGATGATCACGCCAAGCTGCTAAGTACATAAGATGTTTAAAGCACAAAGACATCTTAGCAGCTCAGCACCAACTCCTATAACAACAACAACAAGAAGCCAAGGCCTGAAGGGTCCTTGTCCGAAGGGACTAAATGAAGTTCCAAGCCTGCAGGGCTTGAAGAGTTCCTAGGGAACTAGAGACGTTCTAAGGCTACTGGCCTTGAAGAGTTCTTAGTGAATCAAGTCCCAAGGTCAGCCGGCCTTGAAGGAATCTTAGTGATTCAGTGGTGCCGCTTCCTTAGTGGAAATCTCTTTAGTTGAAAGCAGAAGAGTGAATTAAGAGCTTGAGTCTCTGAACCACTTAAAACCCCTTGTATCTTTTACATTATGTCATTTACATTATGTCTATTAACTGCTATAACTGCTATGTATGTCTTAACTGCTTACAAACAAACTAACTCTACGAACAATGTATGTATGATTATGAATATATCAATGAAGGGGGTCTTTTACTCATTCCGCTGTGCTTGAAAAGATTCTTATGTTTGTCATATGCTAATTTAATAGCAATACAAAATAAAAGAGAAAAAAATTTGAAATTAAAAGGATCTATTCAAACCCCCCCTTCTAGATCTATTGTGTATACTGGGAACTAACAGATTGGTTTGATTATGACCAAGGATTATTCGGTATAATCATGACCGTAATATTACAAATAATGTGGTAAAAATCCTCAATGGTCTGTAGTGCATTGATGGACAGTTGTTTGTATGATTATGACCAGAGATTATTTGGTATAATCATGACCATTGATGATTACATGAATATCCTTGGCCCATAGTGCATGGATAATTCGATGATGTGGTTTATTTATTAAGCTGAGTCTCAGCGATAAAATTGATGATAAACTTTTTAAATCATAGAAGATAGTGGATATCATGCTCTACTTGACTCTTCTAATGGATTGCTTGTTCCGCTGCAGTTAAACTTGATGTTTATTATATTTTATCAGTTTAACACTGTTGAAGGCTAAAGATAATTTATTCCGCATTATCTTAGTCATAATATTTCTTACTAGGCTAGTTGAGCTCACCCTTTTGCTTTCATTTTTCTCTTCAGGAAATGAGAACGTAGTTGGGAATAGTCGGGGAACGGAGTGACGGTCCAGATGTTTGCATTAGTAGTCCTCACTATTCAGTGAAATAGTGTGATAATAATTGTAACGAGGACTTTATTTGAGTGTGGATACTCTCTACGAGACATTATCCATTTTGAAACTTTCACCACGCTTTTGTCGCATCAGTATAAAAAGAAGTTTGTATTTAAATTCTATACCATGTATTTGGCGACTCAAGATGGGTGATGTATACCTATTTTGGGGCGCCACAACAGTATCAAAGCTTAGGGATATGATCCCTGGCTGAGATGTGAGAGAAAAACTAAGAGGGGAGAGACGGGGAATTCCTTCGCTAGTATGACCTACCTAAGTTTATTTGGTATTTAATTGGTTGGTCAGAGTATAGGGATAATATGTGACATGTCAATTAACCCTTATTTTGTGGCAGTATTTGAAAATGGCATCCAAAAATGTTGAGATAAAAAATGAAGCACATGAGACCGTTGAGTCACCAATGATCAATACTTAGGATAATGTGCATTAGGATGGTTATAATCCTCAAAAAAACAACAACGCTGACCAAATGATGAACGATGGGATGTTTAGAGGCTTTATGCAATTCATGCAACATTAGGCGAGAGCGGCTCCTGTTCAAAATGCAGGTGGAAACACTGGCAACTCTCGGACGGTCACCGCTAAATAGTTCAAGGAGCTGGGACCACCGGAGTTTATTGGAGAGCCAAAACCACTTAAGGCTGAGATGTGGATAAAGCAGATCACCAATATATTTGATGTCTTGGAATGCTCCAAGGAGCCAAAGGTTCCCTTTGCCACCTTTATGTTGCGAGGAGAGGCAGATTACTAGTGGGAATCGGTAGAAGCGCGTATTAACTCCGCCGACCAAGATGTCTTGGGAGAACTTCCAAGAACTGTTCAACGACAAGTACTTTTCCGAAAGTATTCGTCACATGAAGGAGGTAGAGTTCATCAAGCTGGAGCAGAATAATATGACTGTATCACAGTACGAAGCTAAGTTTGTTGAGTTGTCCCGGTTTGCGTCCCACTTGGTTGATAATGAGGAGAGAATGACGTGGATGTTTCAAAGAGGTTTGAAATCTGAGATACGTCAATACTTAATTTCTCACAAACTGTGTTTGTATTTAGATGTTGTAAATAGGGTTCAGTTATTGAAGCGTGATTACGAGTCAACCCAACCAAGAGAGAGCAGCTGATAAAATGATAATACTAGTGGTAACAGTCATCAAAGCGGTGACAACAAAAGTGGACGGAATCAACATGCCAGAAATGGTAACCACTTCGGTGGAAATCATGGCCAAGATAATAGAAGTGGAAATTTCAAGAAGAGGAGATTCAACAATAATGGAAAGGCGTCATCACCAGCACCTATTGTTAAGGAACGGGAACGACAGCCAATCGAACTGTACGTAGCAATCCAAAGCGTTGTATAATTGCGAAAGAGAAGGTCACCTTGCCCGATTTTGTCGTGCACCGAAGTCAAGTCTAGCTGTGATGAAAGCATCAAAGGCCGTCCCAGACAAGACAAAACCGGTAATTCAAGGGAGAGCGTTTATCGTAACTTCCCAAAAATCAAGGAATCCAAACGAGGTGCTCACGGGTAAGATAATCATAAACTCTAGCGAAGACTATACCTTATTTGATACCAGTTCTACCCATTCTTTTATTTCTCCTACTTGCGCTAAACGTTTAAATTTGACTCCGGAGAAATTAGACTTTGACTTATCTGTTGAAACTTTGTTGGGAGAAACCTTCATCACATCCACTGTTTATAAGTCTTGTTTGATTCAAATTGGTAACCGCACGTTACTTGTCGATCTTATCTCCTTAAAAATACTTGCATTTGACGTGATTCTAGGGATTGATTGGTTAACTACTCATCATGCTAAAATTGATTATTTTTGTAAGGTTGTTAGCTTTTATATTCCTAATCAACCTATTATGCAAAGTCAAGCGACCAAACCATTAAAATCAATCACGGTCTTCTCAAGCCATAAAGCTATTCGTTTATTGAAAAACAGATGTCAAGCTTTCTTAGCTCATGTCACAGATTTAAACAAAAATACGTCAGATTTGAATGATATTTCTATTGTTAATAAATTTCCTGACGTATTCCCCGAAGAACTTCCTGGCCTACCCCCCGGAGCGTGAAATCGAGTTTGGTATCGACCTTGAACCTAGTACAAAACTATTTCCAAAGCCCCATATCAAATGGCTCCTAATGAACTTCAGGAGTTAAAAACCCAACTGCAGGAATTGTTAAACATCGGTTTCATTTGACCTAGTACTCCTCCTTGGGGTGCTCCTGTTCTATTCGTGAAGAAGAAAGTTGAAAGTATGCGACTTTTTATTGATTATCGGAAGTTGAATCATGTCACCATAAAAAATAGGTACCCGTTGCCTCACATTGATGACCTATTTGACTAGTTACAAGGTGCCAAATTCTTTTCAAAGATCGATCTTCGTTTTGGATATCAACAGTTGAAGATTAAAATTGATGACATTCCAAAGACTGCTTTCAGAACTCGATACGGGCATTACAAATTCCTAGTCATGTCTTTTGGATTGACTAATGCTCCTACTGCCTTCATGGATATGATGAACCGAGTATTCAAGAAATATTTGGATCACTTTGTGGTCGTCTTTATTGATGATATCCTCATTTACTCCAAAAGCCGTGAAGATCATGAGCAACACTTGAGGCCGATACTCCAAAAGCTTCGTGAAAATAAGTTATATGCCAAGTTGAAGAAATACGAGTTCTGGCTTGAGGAAGTAGCATTTCTTGGGCGCGTGATATCAAATAATGGAATATCTGTTTACCCGACAAAGATTGAAGCAATTCAAAGCTAGGAGCAACCTAAGTCAGTGACCGAAGTACGTAGCTTTCTCGGCTTAGCTGGTTATTATCGGAGATTCGTAGTAGGGTTTTCTCGAATCACTACTCCATTAACTCAGCTGACTCGAAAAGATATAAAATTTGGTTGGAGCGAGGAATGTGAGAAGTGTTTTCAAGAACTCAAGAGGAGACTCATTTTAGCACCTGTTCTGACAATACCATCTGGCTCGGAAGGATTTGTCATCTACAGTGATGCTTCAGGCAAAGGGTTAGGATGCATTCTCATGCAACATGTGAAAGTCATAGCCTATTCCTCATGACAACTCAAGGAATATGAGAGGAATTATCCTACTCATGATCTAGAGTTGGCAGTTATCATTTTTGCGCTTAAGAATTTGAGGCATTACATGTATGGAGAGAAGGTGGAGATCTATACGGATCATAAAAGCTTCAAATATTTTTTCACTCAAAAGGAACTCAATATGCGGCAACGACGATGGCTTGAGCTATTAAAAGATTACGATCATACCATTCAATACCATCCTGGAAAAGCGAACGTAGTAGCTGACACATTGAGTAGAAGATCATATGCGGGTACGCGTCCGATATTGTCAATGCAAAGGCCCATTTTGTATGACTTACAAATGATAGAGATATAGTTAAAGACTCTAGGGACCCATGTGATGATGGCGAATATACGAGTAGCACCGACTTTAATCGATAAAGTTAAAGCTGCTCAAGCTACAGACCTGGAGCAGATGCGTATGAGGAAGAAAGTGCAAGAAGGTGTTATTCCTAAAGCAAGAATCGATGAATAAGAAATACTTCGGGTCAACTCCAGACTTTGTGTTCCTAACGATTCTGACTTGAAGTATAAAATCATGATGGAGGCGCACAACACACCATTTGCAATCCATCCTGCGAGTACCAAAATGTATTGTGATCTTCGACATACATTTTGGTGGAGCAATACGTAGAGAGAGATAGCGGGGTTTATCTCAAGGTGTCTAACTTGTCAACGAGTCAAGGCGGAGCATCAAGTGCCAAAAGGTCCATTGCAACCACTTGAAATTCTAGAATGGAAGTGGGAGCACATAACCATGGATTTTGTTACTGGTCTTCCCATGGTTTCTCAAGGCATAGATGCGATTTGGGTCATTATTGATAGATTGCCCAAGTCTGCTCATTTCTTACCGATGCGAGAAACTTATACACTTGAACATCTTGCTCGTATATACATAAACGAGATTGTAAGATTGTATGGTATGCCAGTATCCATAGTTTCTGATCGAGACCTAAGATTCACTTCATGATTTTGGGTCAGTTTACAAAAAGCTATGGGAACGGATTTACGATTTAGTTCGGCATATCATCCTCAAACGGACGGGCAGTCGGAGAGGACTATTCAAACTCTTGAAGATTTATTAGGACTCTATTGCTTTGACTTCAAAGGAAGTTGGGACAAGTTCTTACCATTGGTGGAGTTTTCCTACAACAACAGTTATCAAGCAAGTATTGGCATGGCTCCATTTGAGGCGTTGTATGGAAAAAAGTGTTGTTCTCTAGTATGTTGGGATGAGGTGGGTGAAGCAACGTTGTTGGGACCGGAGTTGGTACGCATGACTACGAAAAAGATTCAAACGATCCAACAATGTATAAAAACCTCACAAGATCGACAAAAGAGTTATGCTGATCTTCATCGAAAGGACGTGAAATTCAATATTGGATATCATGTGTTGTTACGTGTTGCTCCATGGAAAGGAGTTACGAGATTTGGAAAGAGAGGAAAGCTCAATCGTCGATTCATTGGCCCATTTTTAATCCTCGATCGAGTAGGAATTGTGGCCTGTAGACTCGCCTTACCGCCAAGTATGTCTAGTGTTCATAACATTTTTAATATATCTGTGTTACATAAATATGTGAAAGAAGCGAACCACATTATTATATTAGAACCGGATGAGATAGCGGAAGATTTAACGTATAAAGAGGTACTTGTTAAAATCTTGGATAAGAAGGATCATATTCTACGCTCCAAGGTTATACCTACAGTCAAAGTTTTGTGGAGAAACCATGATGTTGAGGAAATGATTTGGGAGTTAGAATCTAAAATGAAGTCAAGGTATCCTCACCTCTTCGACATACCAGGTATGCACCCTAATTTTGAGGACGAAATTTCATAAGAAGGGGAGGTTGTAAGACCCCAACTTTTATGAATAAAGATTAATTTTTCTTGAAATATATTTTTGAATATTATGGTGTGAATTTGATATAATGTTATAGTTGTGGGTATTATTTATAAATTTTGCAAAGTAAGCAAGTGTTTATATAATATTCAATTGGTCGGAAAATATTTGTTTTAACAGGGAATATTCGTACGACGACACAATAATTGGTGGACCCCACAATGGAAGTATTGTTGTAGTTAGAAAATGACAGAATTATCTTTTTATAAAAATAACGGGGAAAGTTTTACCGTTAAACTGTTGAACTACCCGATGGTAAAAATACATTAATACGCGTGGTTACATAGTAGCACACGATATTGATTATTGATGCTTATGTGAGAAGTCACTCAGTTATACTCAATTATTGCTATAGTAATTGCTGCATAATATCTCTCATATTATTGATTCAATTATTGTCACAGTATCATCTGCATAATATCTTATATTATTAAATCAATAATTGAGACGACAAAGTTATTTATATTATTATTTGCAATATTGACAATGTCTAGAAAGTTCTGTCAATGAGAGGTTTGGTCACCTAATTGCGAGCCAATATGGAGAAATCCTTATCGGAAAGTCCCCTCTTTCCTGGGAATGATCTGGTTGTTAAATATTGTGAGTTATAATATTAATGATGAATAAGTTTGTGTTGATTAAAGATGAAATTGATATTTCCATTGTGTTGGGATTATTAGTGTTAGTGGAAATCGACATCTATTTCGATAATAATGGATGTCTGGAGGTTATATTGACCAATCGGGTTATTAATAGGATAAATGAGCAATTAATTGATATTAATTTACATGCTAATAACTATTTGTTCATATGTGTGTACTATTGATTCACATGCATGTACTATTTGGGGAGGTGGTGCAAGATTGATAATACTTGCATGTCTAAATTAAAAATGGAGGTATAGATGAAGGTACTATACTGTAATTAATTTTTTCACAAGATTATATTATTTATGAAAGTATTATGCATACAAGCCAATCATGTATGATGATAAAGCATATACTGTGTAATCAATCTTATTTATTTATTAATAAAAGAATTATTTATTAAAGGCATTTATTATCTACATGGTGCTTGTTTTAATAATATGTGATAAACCCATAGTTTTAAGCAATGCTTTTAGAATCATGATAAGATCATGATAATGAGATCTAAATTCTTAGATAGCTTAAAACTAAAATGTTCCCAATCAATGGATTACTAAAAGGGGATTAATGAATCCGGATAGATTGGTACATCGTTGTTTACTCATTGGATGAGGATGATTGATCTCATGATCATTTGTGTGGAGACACTAAAAGCAAGTATATAGGTGCTTATTAGAGAATAAGTTCAATTTGAACGTTGGCTCGCTAAGGAATACCTAATGGAGTTTTACTTGCTGTCAATAGGAATTCTCAGTAGTGATAGTAGTACAAGTGGTCCTTGGACTTGAGATCATCATAGTATCTCTGTGTATGATGAGTTTATACTTTGACTTATTCCTTAAGACCCTTAGGGTATATCAAAGGGTATGCTTGGGTATAATAAGTTGTATATGGAGATAATGTATGATCAATAAATAATCTACCACTTCATTAAAAGAAGAGAAATGTCCTATGTGATTCGATAAATGACAACCCGTGAATCCTTGGCGAAGGTGGAATGAAATTAGAAAGTAGTTTCTAATTTGCATTCATTAGGAGTTGTGCATTCAGAATCGAAATACATATAATTAAATAAAATAAGACTTGATGAAGAATTCCATGTCTTATATTTAATTGGGACATTATTATTAGTGGAAGGATCAATTAATTGTCAGAAACTATTTACTCAAAGGTTCTTTTATGATTAATGTTGAAATCTATATTATCCGGAAAGTCGTTGATCGCTAGGGAGGCTTATCCCTATTGTAGAATAAATATTATTTATTTAAATAAATTATTTGTTTAATTTATTTATTTAAATGAGATTAGAATTGTTCTAATTGATTTATTCACAACCTAGTTTAATATGGAGAACCTAAAGGGTCACACCATAAAAGGAAGAATAATTATTTAAGAAGTTAATGGCATAATTATAATAATATAGTTAAGTATATTTAATTTAATCTATGGTGATAGAATAAATTAAATAGCTTAATATTTATTATTTAATATTTTAGAAATATTAAATATAAATTAATAAGAGGAGTCTTATTAATATTATTACAATTATTATTATTTTAATTTCTAAAAAGGTTTAGGAATTAATTTAATATAAGTACTCATTTATTCCTAATTGGATTAGGAAGGAAAATTAGTTAAAGGAGTTTAATTAATTACCCCTAATAGGATTAGGGAGCCCATTTAATTAAAAGAGTTTAATTAAATAAATAATACCTTATTTTAATTAAAATAGGGTTACATGATATCTTTATAAGAGAGTCTCTTATATCGGATATCCGATATAATGTAATTCTTAGAGTTGAAGAAGCGCCTCCTTTTTCTATACTGAGATAGGAAAACTAGGGTTTGAGCGAATACCCTTCTTCTTGAAAATTCTTTTTCCTTGGTGGATCACCTCTAGAGGCCATACACTTGGGTGGCTTACATTGATCAAAGGAAGGAATCTACCGAGATTCAAGGAGATCATGAGAAGTAGGAGGTGAACTCGCATTACTGAGGAAGCTCTCGCTTTCAAGGGTATGATTTCATAATTTCTTATTCTTCGTTTAATTAATAATATGCATAAAGGATGATCCGGGTAATTGGTTTGTGAAAAAATTTTAAAATCTGATTTTATTTCACTTCCGCTAATTTTTCAATTTGATTGCTACTTTGATTTTCACAAAACCCAACAGTGGTATCATGAGCCAAACTTTATGCTAATTATTAATTATTTTGATTCCATATATGTATGGGTATGTATTTAGAATAATTTATTGGGCATAATTTGTTGTATAAAATTATTATTTTATGAAAAAAAATAAAATTTATTTTACCGAAAAAACTGCTTTTTGAATTTTTTTTTTGATTTAAATGGGTAATCATTTTTTAAGGGGCATGATCATGCCGAAGAAAAAAAAAAAAATAAAATAAAAACCGTAATACCTGCTATTTTTTCTTTCTTGCTGGACGGTTTATATATATATTATTATATTTTGCGGCGAATTCCGTGTGTTTTTTTTGGGTGAATCCGCGTGGCTGTGATTACATGAGAATCTTCAATTAGTACTAATATTTATATATGATATGTTAGTACTTATAAATATATATATATATATATATATATATATATATATATATACTTTTACGGCATTCCTGATGCAGCTCATCATTTTTTGTTGTTGCAGATATATATTATTTATATATATATAATCGTTCTAATATATTATTTTAATAATTTTATAATTAAAATAAATAGTTTATTTTAATCTTAAAATTGGATTTCATGCAACATAAAATTGCCCATTAAATGATACTCATATATATATGGAATGATTTTATTTATTGATACATATGATGATATGTATGATAATAAATGGGATTGATTATGGACAATTGACCAATGTGATTGGATTTATTTTAGTTGGATGTTTGAATGAATGGGTTTTATTAAATGGGTCTCAAGTGCCTGCCTTTTCTACGGTTTTCTTCTTGATGTAAATTCTATCTATCTCCTATGTACTTCCCCTTGACTGCTGATCAAGGTTTCTATTTAAATTAAATAGTTTAATGTAATAGGATTAGTTAGAATTTTTTTTGAAGAACTGGAGATCAAAGATCAAGGAGCGCTTGAAGACCCGTTTGTAATGGAGCCCGGGTTTAAATGTAATAGTTATATTTAAATGTTTATTCTTTGCACCCTAAGGTTTGACCTTTTGGTTCACTTGGTGGCTCTAATGAACCAAACTAGAATAAAAGTCCATAATCAATCCGGGTAGAATATAGTATTCTATATGTGCATGCTAGTATTATATATATTATATATTATGTAAACATGCTTCCCATATTTAATAATATGACACGTATTTTATATATATATTTGCATGCGCGCTAAACAAGATGAGACTAATAATAACAAATCTCTCAAAGTTTTTTTATATATTAAGTCTTAAGCGTTCAAAGATATTTAGAATATCGAACGTCGCCTTCTAGCATGATAAAATTAATAGAGTATTAAATATTTAATATGAGTTTGTTGTGTCACCACAAGGCAAGTATTAAGTATTTAAGATGTTAATTTATCACATTTGATGCTTATAAAGAAAATTGAACAATATTGTTTTGTTGTGTCACCACAAGGGCGATATTTTTCTTTTTTGAATATATGGAAGTGCTAAGTTGGACTTAACTTAGATAATTTTGATTCGGATGTGCCACCACTTGATCAAAATAATCTAAGAGGCAAAACATAAGGAGTTACATGTTGATGTAATTGACAAGGAGTTGTCTACCTATTTATTTATATATAGTTTGTTGTGTCACCACAAGGCTATATATATTTGAAATGGGATCCTTATTCTCACTAGCAAAAACTTTAATTAGATTTTTTAGAACTATATAAATGAGGGTAATATAGTTTGAAGAAAATAGTGGGAGATACCAATATAAAAATAAGACCTAATTTATTTTGGTAATTAATTAAATGAATGTTTGCTAAAATATTGCCTTTTTACATGCGAAATTTTGAAAATGTCACATTCACTAATTTCATCTGCGTAGCATACTTGATTCTAACAAACCCAATTTTAATAGAAAACAACCGAATTTGGTTAAGGAATCTGAGAATTGTTCTCACTTCTTTGAAAAGATTTCTTATGTCCTAAATTACCAGCATACTGCAAAAGTTGCGAGAGACGACCTCTGAGGAAGAGATTTCTACTTTTAAACAAAGGGCAAGATGATGCATCTATGGCTCAATGCATCATGCTCGCATCCATGAGTAACGAGCTTCAAATCGAAGATGAAAACATGGATGCTCCTACTATGCTTCTTGCACCTTCGAGAGTTGTATGGTGAGCAAAGTAGGATCGCTAGATATGAAATATCTAAGGAGCTCTTCCGATCTCTGGATGACCGAGGGCACTACTGAATTGAGACTCATGTCCTAAAGATGATCAATCTGATTGAACGTCTTGGGCGACTTGGAGTTCGTCGTGGATGGGGAGTTGAGTCAAGATTTAGTCTTGCAGTAATACTCCAGACACCTTCTCTCACAATTTGTTGTGAATTTTCACATGAATAAGTTGGATGTCCGCTTTCTCAATTACTTAACATGTTGAAAATCTGCTGAAGGTCACTTCCCATCCAAGAAGAACCATGTCTTCTTGGTGGATGATTCTTCCAAGAAAAGGAAGAGGCCCAAGGTATCTTCTCGAAAAGAAGAAATCCAAGAAGGCTAAGGGAAAGGCGAAAGTGAAGGATCAAAAGAAACTGATCCAACTAGCAAAGGAATTTGCTTCCATTGCAATAAGCCGGTCATTTGGAAGAGGAACTGCAAGGATTATCTCATGAACAAAAGCGAAGAAGCTTGAGAAGCTTGAATCCTAATCAAGGTTTGTTTATGATTGAAATTAATTTTTCCGAAAAGTCAATCTTCTACTGGGTATTGGATACGGATGTGGTTCTCACATATGTAATAATATGCGGGGACCGGGTCGAAGTAGAAAGTCGAGCTAGGATGAGGTCGTCCTACGAGTGGGAAATGGAGCAAAGGTTCTTGCATTAGGCATAAGGGACTTATTGTTTAAGCACTTTTCTGGCAAGTTCATTAATTTAAATAATTGTTATTTTGTTCCAAATATCATTAGAAACATTATTTCTATCTCTCGTATTGGATATGGATGGTTTTAATATTATAATAAAGAACAACAAATTGTTCCATTTATAATGATAATGTTTTATATGGTGTTGGTAATTTGCGAAATGGACTTTATACACTTGACTTACATGAAAATATATTTCAAATTGAACAAACTAAGAAAAGGAAAAGAGATGATGTTAATTATACCTTCATGTGGCAATCAGAGACTTCGGTCATATTAATGAAACAAGATTATCCAAGTTACATAAAGATGGGCTCCTAGAGCTATCTGATTATGAATCATATCCAACCTATGAATCTTGTCTCATGGGTAAAATAACTAAATCTCCTTTTAGTGGAAAAGGAAAAAGAGTTCTGAGTTGTTAGGGTTGGTACACATACGATGTATGTGGACTATGACAACGACCGCACGAGGAGGGTATTCTTATTTTATTACATTCAACGATTTACCACTCAAGATTTGGATATGTTTATTTAATGAAATACAAATCAAATCATTTGAAAAGTTCAAAGAGTTCGAAGTGAAGTTGAGAAGCAAATCTGGTAAGAGTATTAAGATTCTTCGATCGATCGAGGAGGAGAATACTTAAGTGGTGAGTTTCTCAATTGTCTCAAAGAAAATGGTATAATCTCACAATGGACTCCACCAGGACGCCTACATGATGAATGGTGTATCTGAAAGGAGAAATCAAACATTGTTGGACATGGTTCGATCTATGATGAGCTTTACCGACCTTCCGGTTTTCTTACGGGGATATGCCCTAGAATCGGTTTTGCATACCTACTTAACAAGGTACCTACAAAATCAAGTCCCCAAGACCCCATATGAGTTATGGACGGGGAGGAAACCAAATCTTAAGCATGTTAAGACTTGGGGTTGTCCAAATTATGTCAAAAGTTTGAAAACGATAAGTCACAGATAAGATCGACAAATGTAGATTTGTGGGATATCCTAAAGAAACATCGGGTATTATTTCTATCATCCAACC
The DNA here is from genome assembly GCA_020205615.1 of Panax quinquefolius. Lineage (NCBI taxonomy): Eukaryota > Viridiplantae > Streptophyta > Magnoliopsida > Apiales > Araliaceae > Panax > Panax quinquefolius. The sequence goes on from CM035165.1 coordinate 20,795,602, forward strand.
GATCAAAAAGTGTTTGTTCGAAAACATGCCGCCTTCTTGGAAAAGGAGTTTATCCTTGAAGGGTCGGTGGGAGTAAGATATATCTTGAAGAGGTTCAAGAACCACAAAATACTACTGATCAAAGTGAGGTACCTAACCAAGTAGAGATTCCTTCGCATTACACACCCTATTCAGTAAATCTGGAAGAGTACCAAAGATGCCAGACAGGTATGGACTTGTCATAGAAGATGATGAACGAGGTACGATCATAGATGATGATGATCCATTGAATTACTGAACATGCTTGAGTAGTAAAGACACGAGAGAAGTGGCAAAAGCCATGAAATCGAGATGGACTCCATGTATGAGAACCAAGTATGGACTTTGGTCTCACCACCAAGGCATTAAGTCTATTGGGTGTAAATGGGTCTTTAAAAGAAAGATCGGAGCGGACGCAAGGTAGAGACCTATAAGGCCCGATCGGTTGCAAAAGGTTTCAAACAAAGACAAGGAGTTGACTATGACGAAACCTTCTCACCAAAAGAGTAATGCTCAAGTCCATTCGGATTTTGCTTGCGATCGCAGCGACTTACCATGACTACGAAATCGCGGATGGACGTGAAAACGGCCTTCCTCAATGGGAAACTTGAGGAGGATGTGTATATGACACAACCAGAGGGATTTGTTTCAAAGGTTGGAACAAATCAAGTCTCAGAAGCTTCTGACGATCCATTTATGCATTAAAGCAAGCTTCTCGTGGGTGGAACATCCGTTTTGATGAGACAATCAAAGAGTTTGATTTTATCAAAATGAGGATGAACCATGTGTGTACAAGAAGGTTAATGGGAGCTACTGTTTCATTCCTTGTATTATATGTTGATGATATATTACCGATAGGAATGATATTCTATCTTGCAATCAATTAAAATCTGGTTATCTAAACATTTCTCCATGAAGGACTTGGGAGAAGCATTATATATTTTGGGGATAAAGATCTATAGAGATAGATCTAAAAGGATGCTTGGCTTGTCCTAAGGAACGTACATTGACTTGATGCTAAAAAGGTTTAGCATGGAAGATTCCAAAAGAGGTCTCATGCCGATGAGCCATGGAATACATCTCTCAAGAAACAAGCCCCAAAGACACTGAGGAGAGAAACCGTATGAGTAAGATTCCTTAAGCTTCAAAGAATAGGATCTATCATATACGGTATGATATGTACTAGACCGGATGTCGCTCATGCACTTAGTGTAACAAGCGAGATATCGGTCGAATCCGGAGAGAAGAACAACGGAAGGCGGTGAAAAATATCCTAAAGTACTTAAGAAGAACTAAGGATGTATTTCTTGTCTCTACGGTGGGTCCGAATTAAAACTAGAGGGCTTCATGCAGACTCAAGTTTTCAAACAGACCAAGATGACATGCAACTCCGTTTGGGGTATGTGTTTACCTTAAACGGTGGCGCGAGTGAGTTGGAAAAGTTCCAAGCAAAGAAATGGATTCTTGATTCAAAGTGATGAGGCAGAGTACATAGTCGCAAGTGAAGTTTGCAAAGGAAGTCGTTTGGATGAAGAAGTTCATTACCGAACTTGGTGTGGTTCCTAGCATTAAAGGACCAAAGGTGCCTTTATTCTGCGACAACATTTGGAGTACATTGCTAAGCTAAGGAACCCAGGTCTCATCGTAAATCCAAACACGTGTCATGCGGCGATTTTATTTGATCGAGAGATCATTGAAAGAGGAGACGTCACCACGAGCGCGTGTGGACTCTCAAGACAATATTGCAGATCCATTTACTAAAGCGTTAACACAATAGCAGTTTGATCGTCACTTAGAGAAGATGGGTATGAGATACCACGACGATTGGCTTTAGTGCAAGTGGGAGATTGAAAGTATTATGCATACAAGCCAATCATGTATGATGATAAAGCATATACTGTGTAATCAATCTTATTTATTTATTAATTAAAGAATTATTTATTAAAGGCATTTATTATCTACATGGTGCTGTTTTAATAATATGTGATAAACCCATAGTTTTAAGCAATGCTTTAAGAATCATGATAAGATCATGATAATGAGATCTAAATTCTTAGATAGCTTAAAACTAAAATGTTCCCAATCAATGGATTACTAAAAAAGGGGATTAATGAATCCTGATAGATTGAGTACGTCGTTGTTTGCTCATTGGATGAGGATGATTGATCTCGGGATCATTTATGTGGAGACACTAAAGCAAGTATGTAGGTGCTTATTAGAGAATAAGTTCACTTTGAACGCGTGACTCGCTAAGGAATACCTAATGGAGTTTTACTTACTTCATCAATAGGAATTCAGTAGTGATAGTAGTACAAATGATCCTTAGACTTGAGATCATCATAGTATCTTATATATAATGAATTACACTTTGACTTATTCCTTAAGACTCATAGAGTATATCAAAGGGTATGCTTGGGTGTAATAAGTTATATATGAAGATAATGAATGATCAATAAAGAATCTACCAGTTCTAGTAAAAGAAGAGAAATGTCCTATGTGATTCGATAAATGACAACCTATGAATCCTTGGCCAAGGTGGAATGAAATTAGAAAGTAGTTTCTAATTTGCATTCATTAGGAGTTATGCATTCGGAATCGAAATACATATAATTAAATAAAATAAGACTTGACAAAAGAATTCCATGTCTTATATTTAATTGGGACATTGTATGGTGGAAGGATTGAATTGTACGGTAACTATTTACTCAAAGGTTCTTTTATGATTAATGTTGAAATCTATATTATCTGGAAAGTCGTTGATCGCTAGGGAGGCTTATCCCTATTGTAGAATAAATATTATTTATTTAAATAAATTATTTGTTTAATTTATTTATTTAAATGAGATTAGAATTGTTCTAATTAATTTATTCACAACCAAGTTTAATATGGAGAACCTAAAGGGTCACACCATAAAAGGAAGATAATTATTTAAGAAGTTAATGGTATAATTATAATAATATATTAAGTATATTTAATTTAATCTATGGTGATAGAATAAATTAAATAGCTTAATATTTATTATTTAATATTTTAGAAATATTAAATATAAATTAATAAGAGGAGTCTTATTAATATTATTACAATTATTATTATTTTAATTTCTAAAAGGTTTAGGAATTAATTTAATATAAGTACTCTTATTTATTCCTAATTGGATTAGGAAGGAAAATTAGTTAAAGGAGTTTAATTAATTACCCCTAATAGGATTAGGGGAGCCCATTTAATTAAAAGAGTTTAATTAAATAAATAATACCTTATTTTAATTAAAATAGGGTTACACGATATCTTTATAAGAGGAGTCTTATATCAGATATCTGATATACGTAATTCCTAGAGTTGAAGAGTATGCCTCCTTTTTCTATACAGATAGGAAAACTAGGGTTTGAGCCAATACCCCTTCTTCTTGAAAATTCTTTTTCCTTGGTGGATCACCTCTAGAGGCCATACACTTGGGTGGCTTACATTGATCAAAGGAAGGAATCTACCCGGAGATTCAAGGAGATCGCGAGAAGTAGGAGGTGAACTCATGCACGAGGAAGCTTCGTTTCTACAAGGGTATGATTTCATAATTTCTTATTCTTCGTTTAATTAATAATATGCATAAAGGATGATCCGGGTAATTGGTTTGTGAAAAAATTTTAAAATCTGATTTTATTTCACTTCCGCTAATTTTTCAATTTGATTGCTACTTTGATTTTCACAAAACCCAACAATTTATTCACATGATTGTACTATAGATTCACAAGATGTACTATTAGGGGAGGTGGTGCAAGTTTGATAATACATGTAGGACTAAATTAAAAATGAAAGAAAAGATGAAGGTATTATACAGTAATATTTCGAGCCCCAAAACGTGTAATTATCGAAACTATATAGATAGAAGCTTTAGAGAGAAAGTAGAAGAGAAGTCTGCTACCTCACTATTCCGGTATCCAGTCTTCTTCTGAGGTAAGGAATATTATTTTGTTCAATATTCATAGAAATAATATTTTCTTCCATACTCTGTAGTATGTGAGGAATATTATTTCGTCTCGTATTCCTAATTATACCCTCATTTTGTTAAAGTATTACTTCTATACTCCGTGAAATTAGTAGAATATCCTTGAAATTTGCGCTTCATCTAGTATCATTTCACAAGGATATTTTCTGCACATTCTTGTTAAATTTTAAGCTTTTCATGCCGGAGTACTATCCATGAGTAATATTCATTTTTATGGTACTATTCACGAGGTACTATTCACAAAGTACTATTTACAAAGTACTATTCACGGGGTACTATTCCTGAAGTACTATTCACGGGGTACTATTCCTGAAGTACTATTCACGGGGTACTATTAACTCGGGTACTATTCACCTGGGGAATTATTCATGACAAAAATTGATTTCTTTGCTGTCCAAATCATTTTTTATACAATATTATTCTTCAATTTTACTCCACAAAACAGTATCATGTTTGACAATTTGAACATTATTGAATTCTGGATAAATTAAGTTATAATCTTTAAAAATTTATCCTTTGCTTTCTTTTAATTGAATTCTTATATCATTGTCATCATCCTCATGCTTATATTGTGATAAAAGTCATCTATGGCTTACGTGCATAGATGTACTATTGATTGGTACTATTATGACCAGGGATTATTTGGTATAATCATGACCGTAATGTTACAAATAATGTGGTAAAAATCCTCAATGGCCTGTAGTGCATTGATGGACATTTGTTTGTATGATTATGACCAGGGATTATTCGGTATAATTATGACCATTGATGATTACATGAATATCTTTGGCCCATAGTGTAGGGATGATTCGATGATGTGGTTTATTTATTAAGCTGAGTCGCAGCGATAAAATTGATGATAAACTTTTTAAATCATAGAAGATAGTAGATATCATGCTCTACTTGACTCTTCTAATGGATTGCTTGTTCCCCTGCAGTTAAACTTGATGTTTATTACTCCCTCCGTCCAAAATTAATTGCTCAGTTTTGACTTTTTAAAGTTAAATTGATCATTTTTAAAACTAATCTTTTTACTATTATTGCTAAAATATAGGTGAAGAGATTATAACCTAAAGAAAGTATATACAATTTATTACTAATCCTAATTTTTATAATTTTAGAAATATATTTATATATGTTTAATTATTAATTCTAAAAATAGTCAATTTGACTTAAAAAAGTCAAAACTGAGCAATTAATTTGGGACGGAGGGAGTATATTTTATCAGTTTAACACTGTTGAAGGCTAACGTTAATTTATTCTGCATTATCTTAGTCATAATATTTCTTACTGGGCTAGTTGAGCTCACCCTTTTGCTTTCATTGTTCTCTTCAGGAAATGAGAACGTAGCTAGGACTAGTCGGGGAACGGAGTGACGGTCCAGATGTTTGCATTAGTAGTCCTCACTATTCTTTGAAATAATGTGATAATAATTGTAATGAGGACTTTATTTGAGTTTGGATATTCTCTATGAGACATTATCTTTTTTGAAACTCTCAGCTACGTTTTGTCGTACTGTATAAAAGAAGTTTGTATTTAAATTATGTACCATGTATTTGGTGACTCAAGATGGGTGATGTATACCTATTTTGGGGGCGTTAGATATAAATGGACCACAAAAGTCTGAAATATATCTTCACATAGAAGGAGTTGAATATGCGTCAGAGAAGGTGGTTGGAATTGATCAAAGATTATGATTGTGATATTCTTTATCATCCGGGAAAAGCGAATGTAGTAGCCGACACGCTAAGTAGGAAAAGGAAGGGAGAAATTGTTTCAATTGACAACTCAAGAGGAATTAATAAGAGATATGTAGAAGTTGGAAAGAGAAGTAAAAGGACCCGAGAGGTCTGAAGAAAAGTTATTTATAATGGAAGCTTGTCCGACATTGTTGGATAGAGTAAAGGAAGCACAAGAGAAAGATGGAGAATGTGAGAAAATCAGGAAGAGGATCACGGGAAATGAGGAAGAAAAATTTTGAATTGATAAAGACGGTATCTTAAGATTTGAAGGGAGAGTGTGGGTACCAGCGGTAACCGAGTTAAGAGAAGAGATTTTGCACGAGGCACACAATACGGTGTATTCCGTTCATCTGGGAGGCACGAAGATGTACAGAGATTTACGACAACAATTTTGGTGGCCCAATTTGAAACGGGAAGTTGCAGAGTGAGTTAGTAGATATTTGATCTGTCAATACGTAAAAGCAGAGCATCAGCGGCCGAGTGGTTTGCTACAACCGTTAGAAATACTGGAGTGGAAATGGGAGCATATTACGATGGATTTCGTGGTAGGACTTTGAGTCACGCAGAAAGGTTTTGATGCCATTTGGGTTATCCTGGATCGACTTACAAAGGCCGCACATTTTCTACCAATCAAGATTCGTTATAGTTTAAATCAGTTAGAAAATCTGTACGTTAAGGATATAGTTTCACGACGTGGAGTGCCGGTATCGATTGTTTCTGACTAAGACCCGCGTTTCACGTCAAAATTCTGGAAAAGCTTGCAAGATAGGATGGGGACACAATTAAGGTTAAGTACTGCTTATCATCCTCAGATAGACGGACAGAGTGAGCAAACAATATAAACGCTGGAGGACATGCTTAGGACTTGCGTGATGGACTTCAAGGGAAATTGGGATGACCACTTACCCTTAGTTGAATTTGCGTATAATAATAGTTATTATGCGAGTATCGGCATGCCACAGTACGAAGCTCTTTACAGAAGGAAGTGCAGAACGCCATTATATTGGGACGAAGTCGGAGAGCGATGAATACTCAGACCAGAGTTAGTACAACAAACCGCGAACGTGGTGACAGTAATAAGGGCCAGACTAGTAGCAACTCAAGATCGCCTGAAAAAGTATGTGGATTTGCATCGGCAATATCAAGATTTAAAGTCGGCAATTTTGTATTCTTGAAGGTATCTCCATGGAAGGGAAAGATCCGTTTCAGAAAGAAAGGAAAATTGAGTCCAAGATTCATAGGACCATTCGAGACACTAAAGCGAGTGGGCGAAGTAGCGTAAAGTGTTGCACTACCACCTGAGTTGAAGCACATCCATAACGTGTTTCACATATCCGTGTTGCGTCCGTACAAGCCTGACTACAAGCACGTGATTTCTTATGAAACCCATTCAAGTGGAGAAGAATTTAGCGTATGAAGAAATTTCTGTCCAAATTCTAGATAGGAAGGAGCAAACTTTAAGGAACAAAGTCATTTCTTCTGTAAAAGTACTTTCGCGTAACCACGATGTTGAGGAGGCTATGTGGGAGTTAGAAGATAGGATGATGAGGGATTATCCCCATCTATTTGTGTAACCTTGTAGCAATTCCGGGATGGAATTTTTATAAGTGGGGGAGGATGTAATACCCAAGAATTTCCGTATCTTATTAAATGAAAATACTATTGGAAATGAATATTTATTTGAATATAGATATTGATGTGCTGTGAAATGAATAATTCAACTAAGTTAAATTAAATTTATGTGAATGTGGAGATGGGAAATGTGAGATGCCTTGTGTGGCATAATATGAAACTAGGAAATTCACTAAGCGAGTTAAAAAGGGAATTAGGAAGATTAATCATGTTTGATCATGTGATTTCATATAGTAATGAATACACTCTTAGATTCGCAATATCACTCTTGTGGACATTAATTCATGTCGTGTAAAATGAGTAGGCGATGGAGATTGACACTGGCGTTGTGACGCCCCCAAAATTAGGTATACGTCACCCATCTTGGGTCGCCACTTACATAGTACATAAATTCAAATACAACTTAAGAATACAACTGTCGTGTACAATACGACAAAACATAACTATGAGTTTGAATACAAATATTGTCTACTAGAGATTATACAAACTCAAAAGGAGTCCTTATTACAATTATTATTACACTATTTCACAGAATAGTGGGAACTACTAATGCTATCATCTTGTCCGTCACTCCGTTCCCCTACTAGTCCCTGCTAAGTTCTCATTTCCTGAAGAGAACAATAAAAGTAAAAGGGTGAGCTCAACTAGCCTAGTAGGAAATATTATGACTAAGATAATGCAGAATATATTATCGTTAGCCTTCAACAGTGTTAAACTGATACAATATAACAACCATCAAGTTTAACTGCAGCGAAACAAGCAATCCATTAAAAGAGTCAAGTTGAGAATAAAATCTACTATCTTTTATTATTTAGAAGGTTTTTCATCACTTTTATCACCGGGGCTCAGCTTAATAAATAATCCACATCATCGAATCACCCCTGCACTACGGCCAAGGATATTCTTTAGTATCACGACAACAATTATCCATGCACTACGGGCCAAGAATATTTGTGTATTCAATAATGGTCATGATTATGTCAACAACTGTCCATCAATGCTCTACGGGCCAATGAGGACTTTTACCACATCATTTGTAACATTACGGTCATGATTACACCGAATAATCCCTGGTCATAATCATACCAAGTCCATCTAAGCACTATAGGTCACAGATGACATTCAACAAAATATAAACATGAGGATGATGACAATGATATAAGAATTTAATAAAACAAGTTCAAGAATTATTTTTTCCAGGAACTAATAACGTCCAAATTGTCAACATGATACTACTTTGTAGAGTAAAATTTAAGAATGCTCAGAAGAATATTTCCATGAAAAGATACTGGATGAAGCGCAAATATCAAGGATATTCCACTAAATTCATGGAGTATAGAGGTCAAAACTTTAACCAACTGAGTATAATAAGGAATGGAATAACAAAAGAAATCACCAAGCATGCGATAGACCGCACAGGCAGGTTATTCCAATAGAATAATAAATAACGGAAACAGGTTCGGCATAAAATGCATAGACAAGATATTCTAACAGAATAATAAAGATTTAAATCAGTCCCAAGAAAACGCATGCACAAGATATTCAAATGAATAATAATAAAGAAAGAATCGTGTCCCACGTGAGAACGCATGATGTGATATTCCAAATGTAATAATAAAGACGGAATTAGGTCCCGCGTAAACGCATTGCATGTGAGAGATTTCAATGTAATAATAAAGACTTTTACCAGTCCGACGTAGAACGCACACACAGGATGTTCCAACAGAATGATAAAGAATGGAACAGCAGAAGAATTTCACCAAGTATAGGGTAGCTTCATGATATCTGAGTTATTCCAATAGAATAATAAAGAATGGAATAACAGAAGTTCTCTTCATGGATAAGAAAGAAATAATACTCCCTACCTTGGAAAAACTGGATACTGGAATAGTGAGGTAGCAAATTTCTCTTCTTCTTTCTATCTATAATAATCGCTCTAAAGCTTTTGTGAATTGGTGAGAAATGAAGGAAGAATGAGCTTCTATTTATAGGAAAATATAGTTTTGATAATTGCACGTTTTGGGGCTCGAAAAATTACAGTACAATACCTCCAACTTTTTTTTCATTTTTAATTTAGTCCTGCAAGTATTATCAATCTTGCACCAACTCCCCTAATAGTAAATAATATGAATCAATAGTTCAATCATGTGAATCAATAGTATAATCATGTGAAAAGTATGAATTACAGTATAGTACCTCCATCTATACCTCCATTTTTAACTTAGTCATGCAAGTATTATCAATCTTGCACCAACTCCCCTAATAGTAAATAATATGATTCAATAGTACACATATGTGAACAAATAGTTATATAAGCATGTGAATTAGTAGCAATTAATTGCTCATTTATCCGATAAATTACCCGATTTATCAATATAACCCCTGTACATCAATTATCATCTAATAAATGTCAATTTTCACTAACACAAACAATTCCAACATAATGAAACTATTTTTATCAAAAATATAAATTTTGAAATTTTGAAGTTTGACTTTTCTCAAAAAAAGTCAACTGCTGACTTTGACCAAATAGTGAATCTCGGAAAATTTTGTGTTTAAGAACTATTTTTACTAATTTCGGTGTTCGCACTCAAATATCACGTCCGCCTCTCAAATTCAACTCCTAACAACATTCATCATTAATATTATAACTCACAATATTTATCAACCAGTCGCTCCCTGGAAAGAGGGGCTTTCCAATAAGGATTTCTCCTATCAAGCGCCAATTAGGTGACCAAACCTCTCCTCGATAGAACTTCTAAACATTGTAAATATTGCAATTTATAATATGAATAACTTTGTCGCCTCAAGTATTGATTTAATAAAAAACATTTTATGCGAGATAATATCATTATAATAATTGAATCAATAATATGATAGATATGATGCGAAGAATTATCAGAGTAATTATTGAGTATAACCGAGTGACTTCTCACGTAAGCATCAATAATCAATACTTAGTGCTACTATGCAACCACGCCAGACATCGCACTTTTAATAATGGTGTTTCAACAGCTTAATGGTAAAACTTCCGCCATTATTTTCATAAAGTATTTTTTGTCGCTTTCTCAATCCGACAATAATTCCGTTAATGAGGGGGTCCACCAATGATTGTGCTGCTTATCTTAATATTCCCCGTTAAAACGAATATTCCCAGACCAATCGAATATTATATTACAACTTCATGAACTTTGCAAAATTTGTAAATATTACCCACAACTATAACATTATATCAAATCCACACCATAATATTCAAAAATATATTTCGAGAAAATTTAATCTTTATTCAAAAAGTTGGGGTCATACAACCTCCCCTTCTTATGAAATTTCGTCCTCGAAATTAGGGTGCGTACCTGGTATGTCGAAGAGGTTAGGATACCTTGATTTCATTTCAGATTCACATTCCCAAGTTATTTCCTCAACATCGTGGTTTCTCCATAAAACTTTGACTTGAGGTATAACCTTGGAGCGTAGAATATGTTCCTTCTTATCCAAGATTTTAACAGGAACCTCTTCATACGTTAAATCTTCCTCTATTTCGTCTGGTTCTAACTCAATAATGTGGTTTGGGTCTTTCACATATTTACGTATCATGGATATGTGAAAAACGTTATGAACACGAGACATACTTTGCGGTAACGCAAGTCTATAGGCCACAGTTCCTACTCGATCGAGGATTAAAAATGGGCCAATGAATCAAGGATTGAGCTTTCCTCTCTTTCCAAATCTTGTAACTCCTTTCCATGGAGCAACACGTAACAACACATGATCTCCAATATTGAATTCTACGTCCTTTCGATGAAGATCAGCATAGCTCTTTTGTCGATCTTGTGAGGTTTTTATACGTTGTCGGATTATTTGAATCTTTTCCGTAGTCATACGTACCAACTCTGGTCCCAACAACGTTGCTTTATCCACCTCATCCCAGCATACTGGAGAACGACACTTTCTTCCATACAACGCCTTGAATGGAGCCATGTCAATACTTGCTTGATAACTGTTGTTGTAGGAAAACTCCACCAATGGTAAGAACTTGTCCCAACTTCCCTTGAAGTCAAGGACACAGAGTCTTAATAGATTTTCAAGAGTTTGAATCGTCCTCTCCCGATCGCCTTGCCTGTCTCGAGGATGATATGCCGAGCTAAATCGTAAATCTGTGCCCATAGCTTTTTGCAAACTAACCCAAAATCTTGAAGTGAATCTTGGGTGTCGATCAGAAAGTATGGATACTGGCATACTATACAATCTTACAACCTCATTTATGTACATACGAGCAAGACGTTTAAGTGTATAAGTTTCTCGTATCGGTAAGAAATGAGCAGACTTGGTTAATCTATCAACAATGACCCAAATCACATCTACGCCTTGAGAAACTTTGGGAAGACCAGTAACGAAATCCATGGTAATGTGCTCCCACTTCCATTCTGGAATTTCAAGTGGTTGCAATGGACCTTTTGGTACTTGATGCTCCGCCTTGACTCGTTAACAAGTTAAACACCTTGAGATAAACTCCGCTATCTCTCTCTTCATATTGCTCCACCAAAATGTATGTCGAAGATCCTGATACATTTTGGTACTCCCAGGATGGATTGCAAATGGTGTGTTGTGCGCCTCCATCTTGATTTTATACTTTAAATCAGGATAGTTAGGAACACAAAGTCTGGAGTTGACTCGAAGTATTCCTTCCTCATCGATTCTTGCTTCCGGCATAGCACCTTCTTGCACTTTCTTCTTCATACGCATTAGCTCCAGGTCTGTAGCTTGAACAACTTTAACTTTATCGATTAAAGTCGGTTTTACTCGTATATTCGCCATCATCACATGGGTCCATGGAGTCTTTAACTCTATCTCCATCCTTTGCAAGTCACACAAAATGGGCTTTTGTGTTGTGAATATTTCACTCGTACCCGCATATGATCTTCTACTCAATGCGTCAGCTACCGCGTTCGCTTTTCTAGGATGGTATTGGATGGTATGATCATAATCTTTCAACAGTTCAAGCCAACGTCGTTGTCGCATGTTGAGTTCCTTTTGAGTGAAGAAATATTTGAGGCTTTTATGATCCGTAAAGATCTCCACTTTCTCTCTATACAAGTAATGCCTCCAAATTTTAAGTGTGAAGACAACAGCTGCAAACTCTAGATCATGAGTAGGATAATTCCTCTCATATTCTTTGAGTTGTCTTGAGGCATAGGCTATGACTTTCCCATGTTGCATGAGAACATATCCTAACCCTTTGCTTGAAGCATCATCAGAGATGACAAATCCTCCGAGCGGATGGTATTGTCGTAACAGTCTTAAATGAGTCTCCTCTTGAGTTCTTGAAAACTCTTCTCACATTCCTCACTCTAACCGAACTTTGTATCTTTTCGAGTCAGCTGAGTTAATGGAGTAGCGATTCGAGAAAATCCTTCCTCGAATCTTCGATAATAACCAGCTAATCCGAGAAAGCTACGTACTTCGGTCACTGATTTAGGTTGCTCCCAGCTTTGAATAGCTTCAATCTTTGCTGGGTCAACAGATATTCCATGACTTGATACTACGTGCCCTAGGAATGCTACTTCCTCAAGCCTGAACTCGCATTTCTTTAACTTGACATAAAACTTATATTCACGAAGCTGTTGGAGTATCAGCCTCAAGTGTTGCTCATGATCTTCACGGCTTTTGGAATAAATAAGGATGTCATCAATAAAAACGACCACAAAGTGATCCAAATATTCCTTGAATACTCGGTTCATCATATCCATGAAGGCAGCAGGAGCATTAGTCAATCCAAAAGACATGACTAAGAATTCATAATACCCGTACCGAGTTCAGAAGGTAGTCTTTGGAATATCCTTAGTTTTAACCTTCAGCTGATGATATCCAGAACGAAGATCAATCTTTGAAAAAAATTGTGCTCCTTGTAACTGATCAAACAGGTCATCAATACGTGGCAATTGGTACCTATTTTTGATGGTGACATGATTCAACTCCCGATAATCAATACAAAGTCGCATACTCCCATCTTTCTTCTTCACGAATCAAACCAATAGGAGCCATTCGATATGGGGATTTGGAAATGGGTTTTGTACCGGGTTCAAGGTCGATACAAAATTCAACTTCACGCTCTGGGGGTAGGCCAGGATGTTCTTCAGGGAATACGTCAGGAAATTTATTAACAATAGAAATATCCTTCAAATCTGACATATTTTTTTTAAATCCGTGACATGAGCTAAGAAAGCTTGACATCCATTTTTCAATAAACGAATAGCTTTATGGCTTGAGACGACCATGATTGATTTTAATGGTTTGGTCGCTTGAATTCGCATAATAGGTTTATTAGGAATATGAAAGCTAACAACCTTACGAAAACAATTAATTTTAGCATGATGAGTAGTTAACCAATCAATCCCTAGAATCACGTCAAATGCAAGTATTTTTAAGGAGATAAGATCGACAGGTAATGTGCGGTTACCGATTTGAATCAAACAAGACTTATAAACAGTGGATGTATTGAAGGTTTCTCCTAATGGAGTTTCAACAGATAAGTCAAAGTCTAATTTCTCCGGAGTCGAATTTAAACGTTGAGCGCAAGTAGGAGAAATAAAAGAATGGGTAGAACAGATATCAAATAGGGTATAGACTTCACTAGAGTTTATGATAAGCTTACCCGTGATGACCTCGTTCGGGTTCCTTGCTTTCTGGGAGTTCACAACAAATGTTCTCCCTTGCACCATCGGCTTTAACTTTTTTGGGACGGCCTTTGGTGGCTCCATCCTAGCTGAACTTATCCTCGGTGAACGATAAAATCGGGCTAGGTGACCTTCTCTTCCATAATTATAACACGCTTTGGATGGCATCGCGCAGTTTGGACTGATATGTCCCTCCCCTTCGCATTTGATGCATATGATAGGTGGTCGTTCTCCTTCCTTAACCACGGTTGCTGGTGCTGACGTCTTTCCATCATTGTTGAATCTCTTTTTCTTGAAATGTCCATTTTTACTATCTTGGCCATGATTACCACCGGTGGTTACCATTTCTGCATGTTGATTCCTCCACGCTTGTTGTCACCGCTTGGTGATACCACTAGTATTTTCATCATCTTTACCGCTTTCTCTTGGTTTCGTTGACTTTCGTTCATGCGCTCCAATAATCGAGCCCTATTTACAACATCTCGAGTACAAACACGCTTTATGAGAAATAAGATATTGACGTATCTCGGCTTTCAAACTCTTAAAAACATTCGTGTCATTCGCTCCTCATTATCGACCAAATGGAATGCAAACCGGGATAACTCCGCAAATTTAGCCTCGTGTGACACACGGTCCATATTGTTTTGTTCCAACTTGATAAACTCCACCTCCTTCATGTGATTTAATACTTTCGGAAAGTACTTGTCGTTGAATGCGACTCTTGGAACTTCTCCCAAGACATCTTGAGTGGCCAGTCAGGTACGTTTTACAGATTCCCACCAGTAATCTGCTTCTTCACGCAACATAAAGGTGGCGAAGGAAACCTTTTGCTCCTCGGAGCATCCCAAGACATCAAATATCTTGGTGATTTGATTTATCCATGCTTCCGCCTTAAATGGTTTTGGCTCTCCAATAAACTCCGGTGGTCCCAGCTCCTTGAACTGTTTAGCGGTGACCGCCCAAGAGTTTCCTGTGTTTACACCTGTATTTTGAACAGGAGCCACTCTCGCCTGATGTTGCATGAATTGCATGAAGCCTCGGAACATTCCATCATTCATTATTTGGTTAGTGTTGTTGTTTGCATGAGGATTGTCGCCTTCCTGATGCACGTTGTCTTGGTAATTGATCTGTGGAGACACAACGGTCTCCTGTGCTCCATTGATGTTCTCAACATTCTCGGATGCCATTTTTAAACACTGCCACAAAACAAGGGTTAATTGACATGCAACATATTATCACTATACTCTGACCAAACAATCAAATACCAAATAAACTTAGGTAGGTCATACTAGCGAAGGAATTCCCCGTCTCTCCACTCCTAGTTCTAGTCTCACATCTTAGCCAGGGATCATATCCCTAAGCTTTGATACCAATAGTTACGCCCCAAAAATTAGGTATACATCACCCATCTTGGGTCGCCACTTACATGGTACATAAATTCAAATACAACTTAATAATACAACTGTCGTGTACAATACGACAAAACATAACTGTGAGTTTGAATACAAATATTGTCTACTAGAGATTATACAAACTCAAAAGGAGTCCTTATTACAATTATTATTACACTATTTCACAGAATAGTGAGGACTACTAATGATATCATCTGGTCCGTCACTCCGTTCCCCGACTAGTCCCTGCTACGTTCTCATTTCCTGAACAGAACAATAAAAGTAAAAGGGTGAGCTCAACTAGCCCAGTAGAAAATATTATAACTAAGATAATGCAGAATATATTATCGTTAGCTTTCAACAGTGTTAAACTGATACAATATAACAACCATCAAGTTTAACTGTAGCGAAAAAAGCAATCCATTAAAAGAGTAAAGTAGAGAATAAAATCTACTATCTTTTATGATTTAGAAGGTTTTTCATCACTTTTATCATTTGGGACTCGACTTAATAAATAATCCACATCATCGAATCACCCCGCACTACTACTGCCAAGGATATTCTTTAGTATCACGACCACAATTATCCATGCACTACGGGCCAAGAATATTTGCGTATTCAATAATGGTCATGATCATGCCAACAACTGTCCATCAATGCTCTAAGGGCCAATGAGGACTTTTACCACATCATTTGTAACATTACGGTCCTGATTACACCGAATAATCCCTGGTCATAATCATAACAAGTCCATCTATGCACTATAGGCCACAGATGACTTTCAACAAAATATAAACATGAGGATGATGACAATGATATAAGAATTCAATAAAACAAGTTCAAGAATTATTTTCTCCTGGAACTAATAACGTCTAAATTGTCAACATGATACTGCTTTGTAGAGTAAAATTCAAGAATGCTCAGAAGAATATTTCCATGAAAAGATACTGGATGAAGCGCAAATATTAAGGATATTCCACTAATTTCATGGAGTATAGAAGTCAAAACTTTAACCAACTAAGTATAATAAGGAATGGAATAACAAAAGAAATCACCAAGCATGCGATAGACCGCACAGGCAGGTTATTCAAACAGAATAAAAAATAACGGAATCAGGTCCTGCGTAAAATGCACAGACAGGATATTCCTAAAAGTAGTATGCACACAAGCCAATCATGTTTGATGATAAAGCATAGACTTTGAAACAATCTTATTCATTTATTAATAAAAAGTATTAATTTATTAAAGGCTTTTAATTATCTACATAACGCTGTTTTATAATATGTGATAAACCCATAGTTTTAAGCAATGCTTTTAGAATAATGATGATGATCATTCTAATGAGATCTAAATTCTTAGAAAGCTTAAAATTAAAATAGTTCCCAATCATTGGATTACTAAATTGGGGATTAGTGAATTCGGATAGATTGGTACATACGTTGCTTGCTCATTGGATGAGGATGATTGATCTCATGATCATTTGTGTGGAGACACTAAAGCAAGTATGTAGGTGCTTATTAGAAAATAAGTTCATTTGAACGTGGCTCGCTAAGGAATACCTAATGGAGTTTTACTTGCACATCAATAGGAATTCTGTAGTGATAGTAAGACAAGTGATCCTTGGACTTCGGATCATCATAGTATCTTGTGTATGATGAGTTATACTTTGACTTATTCCTTAAGACCCTTAGGGTATATCAAAGGGTATGCTTGGGTATAATAAGTTGTACATGGAGATAATGTATGATCAATAAAGAATCTACCACTTATTAAAAGAAGAGAAATGTCCTATGTGATTCGATAAATGACAACCCAAAGAGTCCTTGGCGGCGTAATGAAATTAGAAAAGAGTTTCTAATTTGCATTATTTGAGTTGTGCATTTAAGAGTCGAAATACATATAATTAAATAAAATAAGACTTGATGAGAATTTCATGTCTTATATTTAATTGAGACATTGTATGGTGGAAGGATTGAATTATGCATTAAACTATTTACTCAAAGGTTCTTTTATGATTAATGTTGAAATCTATATTATCCGGAAAGTCGTTGATCGCTAGGGAGGCTTATCCCTATCAAGAATAAATATTATTTATTTAAATAAATTAATTATTTAATTTATTTATTTAAATAAGATTAGAATTGTTCTAATTGATTTATTCACAACCTAGGTTTAATATGGAGAACCTAAAGGGTCACACCATAAAAGGAAGAATAATTATTTAAGAAGTTATTGGCATAATCGTAATAATATGTTATGTATATTTAATTTAATCTATGGTGATAGAATAAATTAAATAGCTTAATATTTATTATTTAATATTTTAGAAATATTAAATATAAATTAATAAGAGGAGTCTTATTAATATTATTACAATTATTATTATTATTTTAATTTCTAAAAGAGTTTAGGAATTAATTTAATATAAGTACTCTCATTTATTCCTAATTGGATTAGAAAGAAAATTAGTTAAAGGAGTTTAATTAATTATCCCTAATAAGATTAGGGAGCCCTTTAATTAAAAGGGTTTAATTAAATAATACCTTATTTTAATAGGGTTACTTGATATCTTTATAAGAGGAGTCTTATATCAGATATTAAGACTACATTTTAATTCCAATGGTTGGAGAGTACACTCCTTTTCTATAGAGATAGAAAAACTAGGGTTTAGCCAACCACCCATCTTCTTGAATCCTTCTTCTTCCTTGGTGGATCACCTCTGAGAGGCCAAACACTTGGGTGGCTAACGTTAATCAAAGGAAGGAACCAAACCCTGTGATTCAAGTTGAACGCGAAAAAAGGATTGGAGGTGAACTTGTACTTGAGGAAGCTTCGGATCTTCAAGGGTATGTTTTTTTATTCATCTTTTTCGTTTAATTAATAATTGTGCATAAAGGGTGATCCGGGTATATGGTTTGCAAAATTTTTTAACTCTGATTTTCCACGTTTCCGCTTATTTTTGCAATTTGATTGCGATCATGAATATTACAAACCAAACAATTCCAACAGAATAATAAAGACGGAATCGTCGTCCCATGAAACGATAGACAAAGATATTCCAACCGAATAATAAAGATTTAAATTAGGTCCCAAGTGAGAACGCATGCATGACGATATTCCAACAGTAATAATAAAGACTTTTAATCAGTCCCGTAAAAAACAAATGAGATGTGATATTCCAATGTAATAATAAAGACGGAACCAGGGGATCACGTAGAACGCACAGATAGGATATTCCAACAGAATGATAAAGAATGGAACAACAGAAGAATTTCACCAAGTATAGGGTAGCTCGCATATACAGGTTATTCCAACAGAATAATAAAGAATGGAATAACAGAAGTTCTCTTCATGGATAAGAAAGATATAATACTCCCTACCTTGGAAAAACTGGATACTGGAATAGTGAGGTAGCAGATTTCTCTTCTTCTTTCTCTCTATAATAATCGCTCTAAAGCTTTTGTGAATTGGTGAGAAATGAAGGAAGAATGAGCTTCTATTTATAGGAAAAGATAGTTTCGATAATTGCACATTTTGGGGCTCAAAAAATTACAGTACAATACCTCCAACTTTTCTTTCATTTTTAATTTAGTCCTACAAGTATTATCAATCTTGCACCAACTCCCCTAATAGTAAATAATGTGAATCAATAGTTCAATTATGTGAATCAATAGTATAATCATGTGAAAAGTACGAATTACAGTATAGTACCTCCATCTATACCTCCATTTTTAACTTAGTCATGGAAGTATTATCAATCTTGCACCAACTCTCCTAATAGTAAATAATGTGATTCAATAGTACACATATGTGAACAAATAGTTATATAAACATGTGAATTAGTAGCAATTAATTGCTCATTTATCCGATAAATTACCCGATTTATCAATATAAACCCTAGACATCAATTATCATTGGAATAAATGTCGATTTTCACTAACACAAACAATTCCAACATAATGAAACTATTTTTATCAAAAATATAAATTTTGAAATTTTGAAGTTTGACTTTTCTCGAAAAAGTCAACTATTGACTTTTTGACCAAATAGTGAATCCTGGAAAATTTTGTGTTTATAGACTATTTTTACTAATTTCGTCGTTCCGGACTCAAATATCACGTCCGCGTCTCCAAATTCAACTCCGAACAACATTCATTATTGATATTATAACTCATAATATTTATCAACCAGGTCGTTCCCAAGAAAGAGGGGGCTTTCCAATAAGGATTTCTCCCTATTGGCGCGCAATTAGGTGACCAAACCTCTCCTTAACAGAACTTCTAGACATTGTAAATATTGCAATTTATAATATGAATAACTTTGTCGTCTTAAGTATTGATTTAATAAAAAACATTTTATGCAGATGATACTGTGACAATAATTGAATCAATAATATGATAGATATGATGCGAAGAATTCATCGTAGAGCAATAATTGAGTATAACTGAGTGATTTCTCACGTAAGCATCAATAATCAATACCGTGTGCTACTATACAACCATGCGTATTACTATATTTTTAACACCCAGTGTTTCAACAGTTAACGGTAAAACTTTCGCCGTTATTTTCATAAAGTATTTTTGTCATTTTCTCAATCCGACAATAATTCCGTTGTGGGGGTCCACTAATGATTGTGCCGTTGTACGAATATTCCCTGTTAAAACGAATATTCCCCGACCAATCGAATATTATATAACAACTTGCGTACTTTGCAAAATTTGTAAATATTACCCACAACTATAACATTATATCAAATCCATACCATAATATTCAAAAATATATTTCGAGAAAATTTAATCTTTATTCAAAAAGTTGGGGTGTTACAGGCGTTAAGGTAAACCAGTCTTGACATCGTTGTCGAGATTAAGGCAATTGATGCTACCGTCCCAGAAATACTAAATCAAGGCAATTGCCAGATTATCGATTGGAGAAAATTGTTTTCTTCTGTAGCAATGGAATGGAACACTTATGCATTATGTGTGACATTAATAAACCATAGGGTAAAAGTATGTTATGTTGATATTAATCGACGAAAGAATTATTAAGTGAGCAATTAATTTATATTAATTGTTAATGGTTGTGGTAGAATATTGATTAATAGATAATGATAATTAATTAATGATGTGTGGTTATTATTATTAGCAATATGTCTATAAATATAATAAGAATTATATAAATAATTAATGGTTATAGAGATTCATAATTACATTAATCAATGAGGAATGAATTAATTAATATTGGTCTTAATTAATCAGGAAGTGAATAATTTAATTATTTGACATAAAACAAATAAGTAAATTATTAATATAATAAGATTATATTGATTGTTATGTGCAAGTGTGCAATATTTAAAAATATTATTTATATATAGAATACAATTGTATTATGTAGTGTAATACGACACTCATGTGACTATACTATATATAGTAACCATATATTAAGATTTATTGAAACTATATGATATGAATACATCATGAAATGT
The DNA here is from genome assembly GCA_020205615.1 of Panax quinquefolius. Classification (NCBI taxonomy): domain Eukaryota; kingdom Viridiplantae; phylum Streptophyta; class Magnoliopsida; order Apiales; family Araliaceae; genus Panax; species Panax quinquefolius. The sequence continues at coordinate 20,816,541 of CM035165.1, forward strand.
GTAGGTGACAATATGCATGTGGGTAGACATTAAAATAAAATGTACATGGATTATATGTATGTTGCATAACATCTACTGCCTTGAAATATTAATTATGTAAACTATATTATGGCATTAGGATATAGCCCATGTATGGAGGACGTGTATATAAAATATAACATAAGAGTAGGAATTTGTATAAGTGTTACAAGAATGCTGAGTTAATTGGATTGTCCTAAAATTAGTGTCCCATTTTCTCTCACTTCTCAGTCACGTGTTTGGCAAAAAGGCTAAGGCCTATTCCTCTTTTCTTCTTCCAAGCTCAAGCTAACAATCTAGATGTTAATGATGAACAAGGGAGTGGGCATAATGATGTAAATCAACTAGCATCCAATAACTCCTTGTTAACCTTCATGCAATCCTTCAATCCATGGGTTTGTTTCAATGGGAAATTAAAAAATTTGTGTAAAAATTCTTCTATAAATATGGACTCTCCCTCTCTAATTGCCATTGCTGAGAATTGTCAAGTGTGAGATTGAGAGCATACAAGTATTCTAGGAAATTGGAAGTTCATTTAGCAGCAAGTTCATTCATATTACAGAGGTATAACCTCACGTCCTTGCTTTCCATTTTCAGTCTCTGTCAAAAAGAGTTTTGAGTTCTTGAATTTAAAATTCTTGATTATGTGGAGTTAGATGATAATAAGGTTTGGGTAATGTTTACATAGTTGTTATATAACTATATAAGCTTTTTTAAACTGATATATGACTGGTTAGAATCGAATTCGTGAATAATTTCTATGGTTGGGTTAGTTTTACTTGTCAAGTGTAGTCGCTCTGCTCGAACCGAGATACGGCGCAATTGCTGGCTGGATTAACATCGAGGCGCAGCGCAGATCTGCGCATCGCTTTCTGAGTCCAGTTTTTGATTTCTGTTTAAAAGTCTGCTAAGTGTTAGTAATTTCTATGACTGAAACTAGCATGCAAGCGTGTGTAAAGGGTATACACAAGTATATTAACTTAATAAGAGCATGTTTTACTAGATTAGCATGATTAATGAAAGTGTGTAGCTTAATATAAATTTAGGAACGGGAGAAGGTTCAAAAATACCCATGACTTTTACCGCGATGTCTACCGAGCACCTTATACTTTTTTTTATCCAAAAGTACCCATAACGTTACAATTTTTGGGTCGATTGTACCCCTGCCGTTGACAAACATGCCAAATAGACAAACGGAGTTAACAGTTGGACATATTTTGCTGACGTTTCAAATAATTAAAACAAAAAATGCTACTGTACCATCTGATGTGTATAAAAATAATATTTTATATATATTTGATAATTTATTTATTATGTGTATTTTATTAATAATTTTTATTTATTAATAATTGTATTGTGTAAAATGATCATGTGAACCACCCACTCCACAACTAGTCCAGCACCAGTCCAGCACCACCACCACAACCACTGCCACTACCACCTTCACCGCCACCCCCGCCACCACCAATCCACCACCACTACCACCACCACAACCATCTAATATCACCACTAGGGACATCAACACCACCAACAAAATTCAGATCCGTATAATCCACCAACAAAATTCAGATCATCACCAACAAATTCACCACATATACATACAGATCCACCCAATCTATCAATACTACAAAAATCTAGAATAAGGGCACTAAATAATCCATTTCAGCAACCAACAAAAATGAAATCATAGATACTCTCAAATTGAAAAGAAATCACAAATTTGAAAAGAAATCATAGATAACGAGAGGGTGAAGACCAAGGTCAGCAGTGAGGGCATAGTCCATGGTGCGGTCGGAGGAACCGAGGCAGAGGATGAACTGTCAAGGGCGGAGCCGGCGCTAGGCTGCGCGAGGGAGGACGGAGACGTGATCCACCTGATCTACCACCGCCGTTAATACCACCACCACAATCGACACCCATTTCGACGAACAATAGCTTGATGGTAGAGTTAGGGATGGGGTGGACTGTAATTGGTGGGCTTTGATCGGTGGCCATGGCTGTTGCTGCTCCTTTTGTTGTTGCTGAGACGATTGAGATTAAGATTGGGCGGTAATTTCGAGAGGAGAGAGGAAGGAGGAACGAATTGGGGGTAGGGAGGATGGAGCTACTACTGTTCATTTTATTCACTTTAATAATTGTTAAAATAGTATATATTCCTTAATCCTTACATTTCATAAAAATATTTTTATTTATAAAAAAACTTATAAATATGTAAATATGTAAATATTTGTTTAATTAGTATTTTTAGTATTTGATGTAAATAAGTAATTAGTATTTTAGTATGTAAAAAGTATATAATACTAATATTTAGTAAAATAATTTTAGTATTTTAGTATTTTTTAATTAACAAAATAATTTGAATTTTAGTATTTTTTTAATTTGATTTTTTAGTATTTTATTATTTTTTAATTAGTATTTTAATATTTTTTAATTAGTATTTAGTATTTTTTAATTAGTATTTTAATATTTTTTTAATTAGTATTTAGTATTTTTTTAATTAATATTTTAATATTTTTTAATTAGTATTTAGTATTTTTAGTATTTCCATGTGGCAGCCACGTAAGGAATTTGGACGAATGTTAGTTTATTTGGCATGTCTGTCAACAGCAGGGGTACAATCGTCCCAAAAATTGTAACGTTAGGGGTACTTTTGGACAAAATAAAAGTATAGGGTGCTCGGTAGACATCGCGGTAAAAGTCAGGGGAATTTTTGAACCTTCTCCCATTTAGGAACTGTAGAAACAAACTTGATGAGTATGAATGGCATGTTTATATACTGACCTTGCAAGCATGTAAGTATGGTTTGAAAATGCATGAATAAACCATTAGCTTGTGTTTATGTGATTAGTAAGCAAGCATCAACATGTTGAACTAATTAGTAAGCTTTACAAATGAAAATACGAATTTTGAACGTGAATATTTACACGCTACCTTGAAGGTTAGAATTTGACATTTGTGATCATGTTTGATGTTACTCTTAGACTCATTCATGTAGCATAAATGCATATACACCATGCTTGTGTATCATATTTCAAGTGAAGCATGAACGAAGCATATTTACAACTAAAGCGGTTCTAATTTCACATACGTGTTATGAATACTCATAAGTATGCCTAATATGAGTTTTATAACTACCTTGTATGTTTAGAGAGCAAGCATGATAGACTTTGTGGTTTCATGACCTTGAATGGCCTTAACTTATTGAAATGATCAATTTAGAATTATATTATGAAAGAAGGAACCTAGATTGACTTGAGAAACATAACTAGACCTTTAACATTTCAAAACATAGTATTAATGAATGTTGTGTTCAAGCTGGACATAAACCACAAGGCAACAAATAAGTCCTGGCTTGGCAGGATTTGCCAGCAATGCTTGCGGGTCCCCAAACTTAGCTACGTAGTGCGCTACTTCTTGCCATCCGAATTTGAGATCGTGCAATCTGATTTTGGACAGTTAACTTATTTGATGCCTATATTGCTAGAAGTTGTTTAAAACCTACTGATACATTTATATATGTGAGGATTAAGTAATATCATGGTGTTTGTCTTGTAAAAGGAAAGTTCATGGGTAAAAAGGACTTAACCTTGAGCATTCTTAATTTGCTTATGAAATAACTAGATAATTGATTTTGTGATAAACATATAAGCTGATTTTGTACCATATGTGCATACTTGAATCATGTCAAGTTTGATTAAAGAATGTGTTAGCTAATGAGCGTCTTGTACATATAATACGCTATAAATAGGATTCAAAAGTGTTGATTTCTTAACGCGGATAAACTACGCTTAAGACAAGTATCTGAACCATCCTTTTTCATTGTATAAGTATCCTAAACCCTTGCTTTACCTTATTCAATGGATATCGTAAGCTTATCTCTTTGAATGCAAGTTATCCTACTTATTCGTTTAATTGAGCTAGTATGTTTAAAACTCTTGTGAAAACTATTATTCATGTTGAACTTGGTATTGTTCTTGAATATTACTATGGTGTTGTGCATAACCTAGAGTATTGTAGACTAATCATCTATAGTACTTGATTCCTTTGGGTTATCAGTTTAATATTGGTAATTTTAGTAGATGTTCAATAGTCCTTAGTGACTGCTCAGTATAAATTGTTTATCCAGTTGGATACATTGATAGCCTTAAATTCATATACATCTGTTGGTTTATATTGAATTATCGTTCTTATTCAAAGGATTCGATTTAAGAATTGTTGATATTCAGTATTCGTGATATTTTTCTGAAATCTTGAACTATCTTAGAAATGATACTTTGATATTTTAAACTCGTGTTATAAAACTCTTTACCCTTGTTGTATATTATTTATTAGCTAATTTGTGCTCATTCTTGCTTATTTAAAACTTTTCAGTTAAGGCGGAATAGGGAAGTGTCTCTGGGAAAGACAAGGGCAAGGGCAAGGCTACCGACTAGCTTGTTCCTTTATGTTTTAAGACTATTATGTTGTATTAAGACTATTTTCAGACTATGTTTAAGCTTAAGTAGGATTATGTAATAAGTCTTTATTCGATATTATTATGTAATCTATTAAGTACAGTAGGTTGCGAGACTTGGGAGAATAATTATAATAAATCATTGTATATTATTCTAAATTAGATCTTCTGTTGTGAATGTGTGATTTTAGTTATTATGATATTACCATGAGAACGTGATGAACCGAATTCGAGTGACCAAGTGGCGGTCTGAATTTGGGGGCGTCACATTCCATGCTCCTCAAAAACACCCTTGCCCTTAAGGGTGGGGTTTATCACACACAAAAAACTGAAAATATGGAGACAACAAATACCAACTATACTGGAGTATTAGAAATATAAAATATAATTTCAGTCTTTTCAGTTGTAATTCTGGGTCATCATTTTCCTTTCTTATTTACTGAGGTGTGACTGACATGGGAGTATATATGAAAATTATTCACAATCGAAGATAGCTAATGAATGAATTCATCTAATTTTGTCTCTTAACTCCCTGCTCTATCTCTTCTATTTCCCTAATCTCCTTCTTCAACTCTGATTCTGTCTTCACTCCCTCTTATATTCTCTGGTCCTTTACATATCTGTTTGCCAATTCATTATAAATGGTATCAAAGCCCTTTCGATCCAACCATGGCAACCAACAATCAGCGAATCAACAAATTGGAAACTCAAGTTAATGAACACAAAAACGTTATTCAGCAACTACAGATTCAACTACAAGAATCAGTTAACAACCTCAAACAAGGCATTGAGAAGAAGTTGGAGGGGATGATGGAAAGATTTGAGGCTCTTCTCTATGTTTGATTGCAATCTCTACATACTAACGCATGTAATTCTAGCAATCAGACAAAAATTGAAGACCTAAACCAATTCAAGGTAAGATAATTTTTGTTCTCAAAAGTGAGCCTTCATTTTCCTCTTTCCCTTACTTTTTCTGACTAAAGAGATGGGTTCTTCTTTATTAATTTCTTTTTCTTCATCAGTTTCCTTCACCACTGACATATTTCCTAGTTGCCCAGACTCCTTCGCTTTACCAGTCCTTCCACTGGATTCAGACATCATTATGATATTTTATGCTAGATTTCTTTTCTAGTTTTGAAACAGCTACTGGGTCATCTTTCTGTTGGGATTGATAGATTCTCCTTCATTATCCCCAATTTTGTCACCCAGTGCTGATTGCAGGATTATGCTTATAAACCGCCCATAGAGCATCTTTCCAGAGCTCTTTGATTTCTTTGAACTGAGTATCCACTTCCCAATCCAATAGATGAGTAGGGCCCCATAGTTGAGTTAAATCCCAAAGCAGATTAATGTCATGAGCTTCAGTTGAACTTCATTCATAGAGTCATGGCCAGAGCTTTTACAACAAATGCACTTCCCAACAATGTCAGCCAAAAACTCATACCTTTGGGGAAACTCTTTCTTCTTGTATCCCTTGACGGTTTGAGACTTTTTGTGATGCATCTTCTTAAGACCTTCATGAACGTCGATGACCTCCATAGATAGAAGTCCATTTGATTTGAGACCTAGGGCTAGGTTTACATCTTCAGCTTTGAGTTTAATTTGTTTCCCCTTGACCCTTATGGTGATAACGTGGTTCTCAAAGGCTCCAGTGTTGTAGAATTCTTTTATCAGCTTCGGTTAGATCCATGTACTACTTGCCAGAGCTTCTTGAAGACCAGCTTTCTTCAGAAGAGGCAAAATTTTTTGAAATTGAGGGTCAGCTGTCTTGAACTCGTCGAAGCAGAGTCGGTAACCAGAGATAACATTTGAAGCCGCCATTGATTTTCTTGAACTAAGGTTGATTGAATATTTCTGAAAGCTAGGGTTTTTGCTGGTAGAGAGAGAGAGAGGAATGAGCTTTTTGAACTTCTGAGGTGAGTTTTCAAAAAGATCTTTTCAAACTGTACTTATAACTGCCCTCTTCTCGATCTGCATAGTGGGGCATGTGTCAAGTTGTGCTTGGCTCCATGATTTTAAATGATACAGAAAATACTGATCTGCCATTAGCTCCCCCTAAGCTAGTGTATCCTTTGAGAGGACTACGATCGTCGAGGTTGTACTACGATCGTCGAGGTTGCACTATGAGCATAGAGTTCATTGTTGGCTCTTCCCTACGATCACTGTCTGTCCTTATCATTGTGATGAACCTTGACTTAGTATTCCTTCTGGGTTAAGGTAGCTCAGTAAGGGCCAACCTCTTAGAATGAACTAAGGATCAGGTTTGTGCTTGAGGCGCTTATTAGAGGGATTTCCTGGATTTGTTAGGAATGTTGTCATCACATGATGCTTCTTTGTCATGTCGAAGCAACTCTATGATCTTGGTCCTTCTTTAGTCATCTCTACGATTTTTAACATAGTGTTTATATCTGCATGGTTAGCATGAACTAGGGCATAGAGTTTATGGTTGTAGATTTAGCATGCCTAACTCACTTATCAATTTATTAAATCTGGATTCATCTAGAGGCTTTGTAAAGACATCAGCAAGTTGATTTTCAGTAGGGATGTATTGTAAAGATATAGTTCCATTTTGAACATGATCCCTAATAAAGTGATATCTTATTTCTATATGCTTAGTCCTAGAAAGCATGACATGATTTTTTGTTATTGCTATGACACTTGTGTTATCACAATGAACAGGTATAAATTTGAAATCAAACTCATAGTCTGTTAGCTAATTTTTCATCCATAAGATTTGAGCACAACAGCTGCCAGCAGCAATGTATTCAGCTTCTGCTGTTGAGGTAGATACTAAGTTTTTCTTCTTGCTAAACCAGGACACAAGTATGTTTCCTAGAAACTGACATGTGCCACAAGTGCTTTTTCTATCGATTTGGCAGCCCGCAAAATTAGCATCTGTATATCCTATTAGATCGAAGGAGGACTCCTTGGGATACCAAAGTCCCAAGTGAGGTGTGCCTTTGAGATACCTAAAAATCCTTTTTACCGCAGTTAAGTGTGATTCCTTAGGATTAGCTTGGAATCTAGCACATATGCATGTTGTAAATATTATGTCTGGTTTACTGGCAGTTAGATATAGAAGAGAGCCTATCATACCTCTGTATTGAGTTATATCTATACTTTTTCCTTTCTCATCTTTGTCAAGCTTGGTTGCTGAAGCAATTGGTGTTTTCATGGTAGAGGATGATTCCATGCCATACTTTTTAAGTAAGTCTTTAATGTACTTGGCTTGGTTTATGAAGATACCTTCATCAGTCTTCTTTACTTGTAATCCAAGAAAGAAATTCAGTTCACCCATCATGCTCATTTCGAACTTGCTCTGCATAAGCTTAGCAAATCTCTTACACAATTTTTCATCAGTAAAGCCAAAGATAATGTCATCAACATATATTTGAACTAATATGATTTTGTCTTTGTGCTTTCTAAGAAATAATGTGGTATCTACTCTACCTCTAGCGAAACCATTTTTAATAAGAAAGTTAGTTAGTATTTCATACCATGCTCTAGGTGCTTGTTTAAGACCGTATAAAGCTTTGTCTAATCTATAGACATAATTAGAGAGTTGGATTGATGAAACCTGGAAGTTGCTCCGAATATACTTCTTCTTGAAGTTCACCATTCAGGAACACACTTTTGACATCCATTTGAAAGACTTTAAATTTCATGTGGGCAGCAAAGGCAAGGAATATCCTGATGGCTTCTAATCTGGCAACAGGTGTGAAGGTCTCATCGTAGTCAATGGCTTCTTCTTGAGAGTAACCTTTGGCCACTAGTCTTGCCTTATTCCTTGTTATTACTCCATCTTCATCCATCTCGTTTCTGAAGACCCACTTGGTGCTAATGACTGGATGGCTTCTTGGTCTTGGAACTAATCTCCATACTTTTCTTCTTTCAAACTAATTTAGTTCTTCTTGCATGGCTTCTATCCAACTTGAGTCTTCCATAACATCTTCTATCTTCTTTGGTTCCACTTGTGACAGAAAACTTACATAGAAACACTCATTCTTGGTGGCAGCTCTTATCTTGACTCTTGCATTTGGATCTCAAATGATTAGATCTTGAGTGTGATCTTTTGCCTATCTGTTTCCTGTTGGAATATCTGACCTGATGCCTTCTTGTCTGAGATCTTCAAGATCAACCTTTGCTTCTTGATGTGAAGGTTCATTGTCTGGCGTAGTTATCTTTACGATCTTTTCTCCTGACTTGACGATTTCATTTTCTGGGATTACGATCATGGTGTTGAGCTCGACTGCCTCGTTCATAGCTAAATTATCATTCGTAGTGTCTTGAGACACAGTTTTATCTAAGTCTGTTTCATCGAAGAGGATGTGAATTGAGACTTCAACAATTAGCGTCTTCTTGTACAACACTCTATAAGCCTTATTGTCTGTGGCATATCCGAGAAAGATTCCTTTTTTTGACTTTGGTTGAAACTTTGTCAGATACTATTTTCCATTATTGAAAATTTATCCTGCACAACCGAATACATAAAATTAGCTGAAACTTGGCTTTCTTCCTCTCCACCATTCGTAGGGAGTCTTCTTTAATGTAGAGTGCATAAGAGACCTGTTCTGAGTGTAGCATGCAGTGTTGACATCTTCTTCCCAGAAGTATTCAGGCAGACGGGCTGCTGCTAGTGGAGTTCTTCCTGCCTTTATCAATGTTCTATTCTTTCTCTCAGCTACTCCGTTTTGATGAGGATTTCGTGGAGCTGAGAAGTTGTGACTGATGTTGTTGTCTGTGTAGAATTGGTCCATCTCAGAGAAGTTGAATTCTCTACTATGATCACTCCTTATAGCATTGATTTTCTCCCCTTTCTCGTTCATCACCAGTCTGAACATCTTGATTAGTTGGGAGGCTGTTTCATCTTTTGAGTTTAGAAAGAACACCCATGTAAATATGGTATAGTCATCTACTACGACTAATGAGTATCTCCTCCGTCCAAGGCTTGTTATTGGAATTGGCCCAAATAGATCTATGTGAAGCAATTGTAGAGGCTTGTCAATTGAGTTGACAGTTTTGCTCTTGAATGAGCGTCTAGTCTATTTTCCAAGCTGACAGGCATTAAATGGCCTTTCTTTGATAAAGCTGAGCTTGGGTAAGCCTGCTACTAGATCCTTGGAGGCCAATTTTGACATGCTTCTGAAGTTGAGATGAGACAACCTTCTATGCCACAACCAGCTCATTTTTTCAGAAGCTTTAGCTAGAAAGCATATTGTCTCGTCAGAACGCAGTTGACCAAGATTAAAAGTGTAGACTTTCCCTTCTTTGTTTTGGTCAGCTTTATAGAGGAGGCCTTTAGATCTCTGACTTGACATTGATTGTTAAGGAAGGTAAGTTGATGATCCTTATCGCAGAGTTGGCTTATGCTCAGAAGAATGTGTTGTAATCTTTCCACATATGCTACTTTACTGAAGGATATTGCACCATTCCCAGCTGAGCCATATCCTCTTATCTTGCCAGATCCATTATCTCCGAAGATGACTGTTGGATTCTCCTTCTCTATGAAGTTAGATAAAAGGGCTTTATTCCCGGTCATGTGCCTTGAGCATCCACTGTCCGGATACTCGGTTGTGATCGTGGAGCTTTGTTCCTGTGGTAAGATTAAACTCTCATTTTGGTACCCATACTCGCATGGGTCCTACTTTGTTAGTACCCTTGGGAATCCAAATTTTCTTGAATTTGGGTCTCATATGCATAGGATTATTGTAGCATATTGCAGCCTTATGACCAATCTTATTACATACAAAACACCTAATATGATGCATGCTTGTGCGTGTCTGTGCATTCTTCCTCCATTTGGACTTATGTGGGTTCTTAGCAATCCTTCCTTTATATTGGTTCTTCTTTTTCCATGTATCCTTGTGATTCATGATTTGTGAAGAGTGAAGCTTAACTCTACTATTCCTACCTAGTTTGTTCGTGGAGTTGATTTTACTCGACTCTATGACCCTTCGAGGTTTAAGAGTAGTGACTATGTTACTCTTCTCTTTTCTGAATCCTAGGCCAACATAGGATCCGTTATGCCTTGAAATATGGATTGGATCAGAAGAGCAGGGATGGGCTGGTTCTTCCTTCTGTGAGGATTTCAAAAATGTAATGCTTCTATTAAAATTTGAAACATTATTAGAGCTAGTTTCCTTTATCTTTTCCACATATGGTTCTCAGGTGGATTTCCCAAAACCTAAACATGTTTTGTCAGATGCACTTCTCTGACTGGAGATCAGGGAGTCCATGGAAAAAAAGGATTTATTCCATGTAGATATTGTCTTTTCTAGTTCCTCAATCTTAGAGGTTAGATTTGACTCTCTTTGTGCATTAAGTTCATTCGTCTATTTTAAGAGTTTATTCTTAGCTTCAAATTTGGAGAGAGAGTTAGTAGTTAGAAGAGCTGTTTCCAGCTCTTCCTGAACTTTCTCTTTCTCTTGTTGAAGAAGAGAATAATCTTTAGACAGAAATCTGAACCATTTCATGTATTTATGCAGATCAGATGTTATGCTATGTACTGAAGTTCTTAAATCCTCAATATCTACATCAGGAGAGTTAAATTCAAATACCTAATCTATACTTACTTCATGATTGTCAGGGATCTTCTTATCCTTTGCATGTTTGGCCATTAGACATAGATTTGCTATTTCAGGATCTTCATCATCTCCAGATTCAGGAGTTGAGTCGTTGTCTGAGTCACTCCACGATCCTCCAGCCACAACACCTTTGTCTTTCTTCTAGGGCCTCTTGTTGCCTTTGAATTTGATTTCTTCTTTAGTTCTTCTCTAAGAGGTTTGATGCAATTTTGTAATGAAATGGCCAGGTTTCTTGCAGTTGTAGCATAAGTCATTTATCTGCTACTGGCTGTTGTAGTTGTTGAATCTCTTGGGTTTGCTAATTTTGCCTTTACGTATGAACCTTTTCAGCCTTTTTACCAGCATTGCAATGTCCTCATCATCATCTTCATCATATTCAAAGTATTTTTCGATGTTTGCTTTGGAGATGTTTTCTATTGCTTTGAGAGTAACCCCTTTGTCCTTTTGTCTTCCTTCAGATAGAGTCCCTGCTTGCTGAGTTAGCTCCAGTTCATAGGTGAGAAGGTTTCCATACAATTGTTGAACAATCATTTCATGGAGATTCTTTGATTCTCTGACGGCAGTGGTTTTGGCATCCCACTTGCTAGGAAAAGCTCTCATGAATTTTATGGTCAGATCTTTATTTGGATAGTTCTTTCCAAAAGCTCGAAGAGATTTGAGTAGAACATTGAATCTTTCATAAGTGGAAGTGACATTTTCACCTAGAACATGGGCAAACATTTCGTATTGTTGAGTCAGAAGAGATTGTTTATTTTCTCTGACTTCTTTAGTTCCTTCATGCATAATGAGCAATGCTTCCCATGCTTCTTTTGTTGTTTTACTATTGACCACATTTTCAAACATGCCATCTTTTAAGGATTGAAACAAAATGTTCTTAGCCTTTTTGTCGAGTTGAACAGCTTTCTTTTCGTTGTCAGTACATTCTGCTTTGACCTTGATCTGAACTCTGTTTGGGTCGTCTGAAGTTGGTGCAAGTTTTATAAAAATGTAGGGCCCATTCAGAACAGTTTCAAATAGATCTTCATCTATTGAATCCATGTAGGCTTGCATATGAACTTTCCAGTTGGCGAATTTATCTTTGTTGCACATAGGTGGCTTGCTGCCTCCTTCAGTCTTTGATTCGCTTATCAGATGTGCCATTGGATCTACTTAAGCTTTGTAGGCTATTTGATAGAACCTATAATGATACCAATTGTTAGTTCCCAGAGGCACAATAGTTATTGAAAAGGGGGGGGGGGGGGTTGAATAGATAATTAAAAAATTCTTTTCAAAAATACTTGTTAGTTTTGATAATGATTTAATCACAACGGAATTGGAGATTTGTTTGTTTTCCCTTTAAGATAAAACGAGTTAATAGGAGATAAACAGTTATGGTAGATATAGTAGTTATGGCAAGAATATAAGAGACACAGTGTTTTTAAGTGGTTCAGAGCACTCAAGGCTCCTAGTCCACTCTTCTACTCCTTGAGTAGGAAATCCACTAAGGATATCTTTACAATCTTTGAATCTCACAGATTCCTTCAAGACCAGCAGTCTTGGAACTTCTTAGTTCACTTTAGAACTCTTCAAGTCCAACAGACTTGGTACTTCTTAGTTCACTTAGAACTCTTCAAGTCCTTCTGACTTGGAGCTTCTTACTTCACTTAATGATAGTTGAGTTCTTGAATGATGCTACTCAGTTGTCATTAAGCTTGTGTTCGAAAGAACTGAGTAGCTGAGCAAGCTTTCCTTTTAGATCGTAGAGTTCAGCGTTGTATGTTCTTCAGCATTTTGTTGTATGCTTGCATGATTCTTGTATTTGCTTCTATTTTGCATATAAAATGCCTTTGAAATGCATCCGTTGGAAGACATCCGTTGAAGCATTAATTTTATTTGACATTTCTGAGCACTGATGGTGACTTTCTATAAATTTTCTATTTAGCCATCTGACCCCACTGACATAGTAGACTGTTATATCACCTAACACCTGAAAAGGTGTTTTCTGCTGACCCATAGTACTTTCCTTAGCTTCTTCAATACATCTCTTTGTTATATACTAAGGATGACTGTTGTGTCGTTGGGACTCCTGAGGATTTCAACGTTTATAATCCATTCCACATTTGTTGTGATTAATTCTTAAACAAATGGACAAGGCTCGATGCTTCTGATACATACAGATGATGCTCTACGATCATGATCGTGGTGTCCTGCCACATTGGTGCTTGATCCGGTACTGATAGATGAGAACACTATGATTTCTCTTAAGCATTGGCACACTACGATCTTAACTTGCTTGACTTGCAGACTCTACGATTCCGAGAGCACTCTATGATTCTTGAGTTTGACTCGGCAGACGTTTGAAGCACTCTACGATTTCAGGAGAGGCCCACCAAAGAAGACAGAATACGATTCTCGATGCTCTATGATTCTGCCTTGGCTTCTGCAATCTTCTGATCAACTCGATAGACTACGATTCTATTGTAGCCTATCTATTACATCTCCAGACATAGATCAACCTACCAGCTTTGATCTTTTCTTCTATTCATTCATTTACAGAATAATAAACCTTAAAGCTCAGATCAACCTAACAAGTTTGATCTACCACTAAGTCCTTGTAGATGTATTTGTTGAAGGACTTTACATATAATCATGAATATTTACTTTCAACATCAAATTTAAATATGCAATCTCCCAAAATATTGCTTTTAGAACTCTGTACGGGCATTACGAATTTCTAGTCATGTCTTTTGGATTGACTAATGCTCCTGCTGCCTTCATGGATATGATGAAACGTGTATTCAAGGAATATTTAGATCATTTTGTGGTTTATCTTTATTGATGACATCCTCATATACTCCAAAAGTCGTGAAGATCATGAGCAACACTTGAGGCTGATACTCCAAAAGCTTCGTGAAAACAAGCTATATGCCAAGTTGAAGAAATGCGAGTTCTGGCTTGAGGAAGTAGCATTCCTTGGGCACATAATATCGAAACATGGAATATCAGTTGACCCGACGAAGATTAAAGCAATACAAAGTTGGGAGCAACCTAAGTCAGTAACCGAAGTACGTAGGTTTTTAGGCTTAACTGGTTATTATCAGAGATTCGTGGAAGGATTTTCTCTAATCGCCACTCCATTAACTCAGCTGACTCGAAAAGATACAAAATTTGGATGGAGCGAGGAATTTGAGAAGAGTTTCCAAGAACTCAAGAGGAGACTCATTTCAACACCTGTTCTGATAATACCATCAAGTTCAGAGGGATTTGTCATCTACAACCATGCTTCAGGTAGAGGTTTAGGATGTGTTCTCATGCAACATGGAAAAGTCATAGCTTATGCCTCACGATAACTCAAAGAATATAAGAGGAATTATCCTACTCATGATTTAGAGTTGGCAACAGTCATTTTCGCGCTAAAGATCTGGAGACATTACCTATATGGGGAGAAAGTGGAGATCTATACAGATCATAAAAGCCTCAAGTATTTCTTCACCCAAAAGGAACTCAACATGCGGCAACGACGTTGGCTTGAGCTGTTGAAAGATTACGACCATACCATTCAATACCATCATGGAAAAGTGAATATGGTAGCTGACGCGTTGAGTAGAAGATCATATGCGGGTACGAGAGCGATATTGTCAACACATAGGCCCATTTTATATAACTTACAAAGGATGGCGATAGAGTTAAAGACTTCAGGGACCCACGTGATGATGTCAAATATGTGAGTAGAACCGACTTTAATCGATAAAGTTAAAGTTGCTCAAGCTATAGACCTGGAGCTGATGCGTATGAAGAAGAAAGTATAAGAAGGTGCTATTCTAGAAGTAAGAATCGACGAAGAAGGAATACTTTGAGTCAACTCCAGACTTTGTGTTCCTAACAACTCTGATTTGAAGTATAAAATCATGATGGAGGCTCACAACACACCGTTTGCAATCCATCTTAGAAGTACCAAAATGTATCATGATCTTCGACATACATTTTGGTGGAGCAATATAAAGAGAGAGATCGTGGAGTTATCTCAAGGTGTTTAACTTGTTAACATGTCAAGGCAGACCATCAAGTGTCAAAAGGTCCATAGCAACCACTTGAAATTCCTGAATGTAAGTGGGAGCACATTAACATGGATTTTGTTACTGGTCTTCCCAAGGTTTCTCAAGGCATAGATGAAATTTGGGTCAGTGTCGCTAGATTAACCAAGTTTGCTCATTTATTACCTATACGAGAAACATATTCACTTGAACGTCTTGCTCGTATATACATAAATGAGATTGTAAGACTACATGGTATGCCAGTATCCATAGTTTCTGATCGAGACCTTAGATTCACTTCATGATTTTGGGTTTGTTTGCAAAAAGCCATGGGCATGGATTTATGATTCAGTTCTGCATATCATCCTCAGACGGACGGGCAGTTGGAGAGGACTATTCAAAATCTTGAAGATCTATTGAGACTCTGTGTACTACACTTTAAAGGAAGTTGGGACAAGTACTTGCCATTAGTGGAATTCTCCTACAACACCAGTTATCAAGAAAATATAGGCATGGCTCCATTCGAGGCGTTGTATAGACGAAAGTGTCATTCTCCAGTATGCTGGGACGTGGTGGGTGAAGCAACATTGATGGGACTAGAATTGGTACGCATGACTATGAAAAAGATTCAAATGATCCAGCAACGTATACAAACCTCACAAGATCGACAAAAGAGTTATGCTTATCTTCATCGAAGGAACGTGGAATTCAATGTTGGAGATCATGTATTATTACGTGTTGCTCCATGGAAAGGAGTTATGAGATTTGGAAAGAAATGAAAGCTCAACCCTCGATTCATTGGTTCATTTGAAATCCTCAACCGAGTAGGAACTGTGGCCTATAGACTCGCCTTACCACCAAGTATGTCTCGTGTTCATAAAGTTTTTCACATATCTATGTTACGTAAATATATGGAAGACCCGAACAAAATTATTGAATTTGAACCAGATGAGATAGCGGAAGATTTAACGTATGATGATATACCTGTCAAGATCTTGGATAAACAGGAACATATTTTACGCTCAAAGGTTATACCTCAAGGCAAAGTTTTGTGGAGAAACCACGATATTGAGGAAATGACCTGGGTGTTAGAATCTAAAATGAAAACAAGGTATCCTTACCTCTTCGACATACTAGGTACGTACACCCATTTCGAGGATGAAATTTTATAAGGAGGGAGGTTCTAAGACCCCAACTTTTTATGAATAAATATTTAATTTTCTTTAAATATTATTTTGAATAATAAGGTGTTGATTTGATATAATGGTATAGTTATGGGTGATATGTGCAAATTTTGCAAAGTAAGCAAGTTGTCATAAAATATTCATTTGGTCAGGGAATATTCTTTTTATCGGGAAATATTTGTACGAAGACACAATCATTGGTGGACCCCACAACGGAATGACTGTCGGATATAGAAAGCGACAGAAATAACCTTTTTTATAAAAATAATGGCAAAACTTTTACCGTTAACTGTTGAAATACCGGTGATAAAAGAACAGTAATACGCATGGTTGCATAGTAGCACAAAATATTGTATAGTATCTCTGATTATTGATGCTTACGTAAGAAGTCACTCATTTCATTTAATAATTGCCACAATAGTTACTGTATAGTATCTCATATTATTGATTCAATTATTGTCACAGTATCATTTGCATAATATTTTATATTATTAAATCAATAATTGAGATGACACAATTATTTATATTATTATTTGCATTATTGACAATGTCTAGAAAGTTCTGTCAAGGAAAGGGGTTAGGTTATTTAATTGCGCGCCAATAAGGAGAAATCCTTATCGGAAACCCCTTCTTTCCTGGGAATGATCTGGTTGTCAATATTGTGAGTTATAATATTAATAATGAATAATTGTTGAAAGATTAAAAATGTGTTTATTGAAGATAAGTACTTTGTGCTAATATTTATTCAATTTTTGATATAAATAGAGGGGTTTGTCATGAAGTATTTGTTATAAGTTTGGCTTATTAAATTGACCCCCACTTACTCATTTTTCAAAATCGCTGGTAGAAAGTTGTCTCAGTTTTGTTTTATTATTATAATAGTAATAAAATAGAATTTTTTTTTATATAAAATAGAATACTTTTTATATTATATATAAAGTTATTTGTTTTATTAGATTATAATTAGAATATACTATATTTTATATAAAGTTTTTGTTTTATTAGATTATTTTATTGCACAATGATGAATAGTAGAAATTAGAAAATTCGCCGAATTCTTCGCCCGTGAAATGTTTACTATGCATCCGTGATTATTTTCTTAAATAGTATCATGTCATTCTTCTATAAATAGGATGCTTAGTTAAGAAATGAAAAACACACCAGAATCAAAGAATTCTTCTTCTATAATATTGTTTGTATTTCTTTCTAGTATAAGAATACTTTGAGTGTTGCTAATAGTTCAAGATTTTCTGAAGAATATCTCCGTTATACCAGTTAAATTTACTCTCCACTAAAGGTAAGGGATATTATTTTCGTTCAATATTCGTAAGGAATATTATTTTCTTCCATACTCTATAGTATGTAAGTGATATTATTTTGTTTCATATTCCTAAATCTACAATTATTTTGATAAGTATTGCTTCTATAATCTTTGAAATTAGTAGAATATCCTTGAATTTTGTGCTTCATCTAGTATCGTTTCATTGGAATATTGGTATGAACTTTCTTATTAAATTTCAATATTTTTATTCGGGGTACTATTCACTCGGGTACTATCCATGGGGTACTATTCACGACAAAATTGGTTTCTTTTCTGTCCAAATTATTTTTAATACATGAATATCATTATTGAATTTTTCTCCACAATTAAATATCATGTTGACAATTTAGACATTCTTAAACTCTAGATAAATTGAATTACAAATCTCTATTATTTATCATTGATCTCACTTGATTAATTCTTTATATCATTGTCATCATCCTCATGCTTATATTGTGGTGAAAGTCATCCTTGGCCAGTAGTACATAGATGGACTGTTGATTGATATGATTATGACCAGGAATTGTGTATTGGTATAATCTTGACCTGTAATGTTACAGACAAATGTTATGATGAAAGTCCTCTTTGGCCCGTAGTGCATAGATGGACATGTGTTTGGCATGATCATGACAACTGGTGATACAAACGAATATTGTAACGCCCCCAAAACAGGTATACATCACCCATCTTGAGTCACCAAATACATGATACATAAATCAAATACAACTTAATTATACAACTGTTGTGTAAAATACGACAAAACATAAACTGAGAGTTTAATCAAGAATATTGCCTTCTAGACAATATTCACTCTCAATGGAGTCCTCATGATAAAGATACAAACTCAAATTTAGTCCTCATTACATTTATTATCACACTATTTAATGTAATGTTGAGGACTACTAATGCTATCATCTAGACTCACACTGCTTCTCGACTCGTCCCCAAATATATTCTCATTTCTCAAGAGAACAAAGAAAAGAAAGGGTGAGCTCAACTAGCCCAAAGAAGAAATAATATGACTAAGATAATACGTAATAAATTATCATTAGTCTTCAACAATGTTAAACCGATAAAATACAATAGACATCAAGTTTAATCTGCAATGAATAAGCAATCCATTAGAAGAGTCAAGTAGAGCATGATATCTACTAACTTCTATGATTTAAAATGTTTTTATCAATTTTTATCGCTGAGACTTAGCTTAATATATAAACCACATCATCGAATCATCCCTGCAAAACGGACCAAGGATATTCATTAAATCATCAATGGTCATGACTATACCGAATAATCCATAGTCATAATCATACCAAAAACTGTCCATCAATGCACTACAGGCTACTGAGGACTTTTACCACATCGTTTATAACATTACAGGTCATGATTATACCGAATGATCTCTGGTCATAATTATACCAAGTCCATCTCTGCACGTAAGCCAAAGATATACAACTATAAAACCAATAATCAACAGTACATCTTGCACGTAAGCCAAAGATATACAACTGTAAAATCATTTTTAGTGTGTAGCTAAAAACATTAGCCCTATCATGCTTAACTCTAGAAATTCCAATATGTTGACACAATCTTACACATGTTAACATGAGCCTCCAGTTTAAATTTCGTGGCCATCGGAGTTATAGAACTCCAGTTATAGCCGTTTTCGTCAGAAATTCACAAAAATTAAAATGGTCATAACTTGGTCATTTTAAGTCGGGATGAGCTGAGTTTTGGACAATAGGTACTTTATACCATATATTTTCATGTCCCAAAAGGCTGGAATTTATTTCACAAACTAAGTGGCCGAAAAAACCCTTTTTAATTTCTGGGCAGTAGCTTTTTGGTACATTGCAGTTTTTGACTCCTTTGCTAAAATCAGTCCACACGAAAATCTACAACACCTTTTCTAGTGATTTCACTTGGATAATTTGAAAACTCAAAGATCTAACTCTAGAACTTGACCACACTCAAAAATTCGAAATATAATAGGAGATATGGTCAATTGAATTTCATGTTCCATTTTCACCAAAATCTGATTTTCAACCCTTTGTGATTTCTAAGAAACTTTCACGTTTTCACATAATAACCAACATAACTCATCATAACACTTACTAATACTACATATACCCATGATTTTCATCAGTCCAACTCTTTTATTATGACTTTCATCACAATATAAGCATGAGAACGATGACAATGACATAATAATTCAATAAAAACAAGTTCAAGAATAAATTTTAAAGATTTATAAGTTAATTTATCCTGACATCAATTACGTCCAAATTGTCAACATGATACTGCTTTGTAAAGTAAAATTTAAGAATGCCCAGAAGAATATTTTCATGGAAAGATACTGGATGAAGCGCAAATATCCAGGATATTCTACTAATTTCATGGAATATAGAAGTCAAAACTTTAATCAACTGCGTATAATAGAATATATGAAACTGCAAATGGTTTTTCGCCCGCCATACGGTAATCCACATAGACAAATCATTTCCACAATCTAATAAGGAATGAATATGAAGGATCATTCACCATGCATATGGTAATCCACATAGACAGGTTATTCCAACAGAATAATAAAGAATGGAATAATGTAAGAATTCACTATGCATGCGATAGATCGCATATATATGTTATTCCAATGTAATAATAAATAATGGAACTGTGTCATGCGAACGCATGCATGTGATATTCCGGCGTAATAATAAAGAATGGAATAATAGAAGAATTTCACCATGTATGCGGTACTTTGCATATACAAAGTTATTCAACATAATAATAAATAATGGAATAACGAGAACAATTTCACCATCTATGCGGTATTGCCATATACAAAGTTATTCCAATGTAATAATAAGGAATAGAATAACAATAGACCAATTCACGCGATAGATAGAGATAGCATACAGAAGTTATTCCAACGAGAATAATAAAGAATGGAATAATGTAAGATTTTCACCATATATGCGGTACTTGGCATATGCGGAGTTATTCCAACATAATAATAAAGAATGGAATAACAACCCTTACGAGTATTGAAAGAAAATAACTCTCTTCATGAATACGAAAGAATAATACCCCTTACCTTAGAATAAAGCTGGATACTGGAATAGAGAGGTAACAGACTTCTTTTCTTCTTTTTCTCTATAATTTCTCTCTATAATAAATGCTCTATAGCTTTAGTGAATTGGTGAGAAATGAAGGAAGAATGAGCTTCTATTTATAGGAAAATATAGTTTCGATAATTTCACGTTTTGGGGCTCAAAATATTACAGTACAATACCTCCAACTTTTCTTTCATTTTTAATTTAGTCCTGCAAGTATTATCAAACTTGCATCACATCCCCTAATAGTAAAAAATGTGAATCAATAGTTCAATCATGTGAACCAATAGTTATAATCATGTGAAAATACGAATTACAGTATAGTACCTCCATCTATACCTCTATTTTTAACTTAGTTATGCAAATATTATCAATCTTGCACCAACTCCCCTAATAGTACAAGAATGTGATTCAATAGTACACACATGTGAACAAATAGTTATATAAGCATGTGAATTAGTAGCAATTAATTGCTCATTTATCCGATAAATTACCCGATTTATCAATATAACCCCCAGACATCAATTATCCTCGAAATAGATGTCGATTTCCACTAACACTAATAATCCCAACACAATGGAACTATCAAATTCATCTTTAATCAACACGAACTTATTCATCATTAATATTATAACTCACAATATTTAACAACCAGGTCGTTCCTAGGAAAGAGAGGGATTTTCGATAAGGATTCCTCCTTATTGGCGCGCAATTAGGTGACCAAACCTCTCCTTGATAGAACTTCTAGACATTGTCAATATTGTAAATAATAATATGAATAACTTTGCTTAGTCTCAATTATTGATTTAATAATATAACATATTATACGATGATAATCTTTGCGACAATAATTGAATCAATAATATGAGAGATATGATGCAAGAATTATCGTGTAGCAATAATTGAATATAACCGAGTGACTTATCACGTAAGCATCATAATCAATCAATCAATACCGTGCTACCATGTAACCACGCCAGACATCGCATTTTTACTACCGAGTAGTTCAACAGTTTTAACGGTAACACTTTCGCCGTTATTTTTATAAAAAGATAATCATGCCGTTTTCTAACTACGACAATACTTCTGTTGTGGGGTCCACCAATGATTGTGCCGTCGTACGGATATTCCCCGACAAAAAGAATATTCCCCGACCAATCGAATATTATATAACCACTTGCTTACTTTGAAAAATTTGTAAATATTACCCACAACTATAACATTATATCAAATCCACACCATAATATTCAAAAAATATTTCAAGAAATTTAAATCTTTATTCATAAATTTTGGGGTCTCACAAATATCTTTGGCCCGTAGTGCATGGATAATTTGTTGATTTGAAACATTTATTGATTGTTGTTGCAGAGATAAAATATTGATGATGGAATTTTAAATCATAGAAGATAGTAGACATCATGCTCTACTTGACTCTTCTAATGGATTGCTATTTCTACTGCAGTTGTTGATCTAAAACTTGTTGTCTATTGTATTCTATCAGGTTTTTCTATGTTGAGGACTAAGGATAATTTATTCTACATTATCTTAGTCATAATATTCTTTACTGGGCTAGTTCAGCTCTCCCTTTTCTTTCATTGTTCTCTTCAGGAAATGAGAATATAGTTGGGACTAGTCAGGGAATGGAGTGATGGTCCAAGATGGTTGCTATAGTAGTCCTCACTATTTTATAAAATAGTGTGATAATAATTGTAATGAGGACTTTATTTGAGTTTGGATATTGTCTACGAGACAATATTTGTATTGAAATTCACAACGTATTTTTGTCGTATTTTACGTGATAATTAATAGTTGTATAATAAAGTTTGTATTTGAATTATGTATCATGTGTGACGCCCCCAAAATTAGGTATACATCACCCATCTTGAGTCGCCACATACATGGTACAGAATTTAAATACAACTTATTAACATAACTGTCGTGTACAATACGACATAAACTGTGAGTTTAAATACAAATATCGTCTACTAGATATTATACAAACTCAAACAAAAAGTCCTCATTACGCTTATTATCACACTATTTTACGAATAGTGAGGACTACTAATGCTATCTTCAGACCATCACTCGCTTCCCCAACTCGTCCCAAATATATATTATCATTTCAAGAAGAAAAAGAAAAGAAAGGGTGAGCTCAACTAGCCCAAAGAAGAAATATTATGACTAAGATAATGCGAATAAATTATCAATAGTCTTCAATAATGTTAAACCGATAAAATACAATAGACAACCAGCTTTAATCAAGCGTGAATATGCAATCCATTAAAAGAGTCAAGTAGAAAATAAAGTCTACTATCTTTTAGGTTTTAAAGGTTTTTCATCATCATTTATAGTTTGAGACTCACTTTTAATAAATATTTCACATCATCGAATCACCCCCGCACTACTGGCCAAGGATATTCTTTAGTATCACGACCACAATTATTCATGCACTACGGGCCAAGAATATTTGTGTATTCATTAATGGTCATGATCATGCCAACAATCGTCCATCAATGCACTACTACCCATCAAGATTTTTATCACATCATTTGTAACATTACGGTCATGATTACAATCGAATAGTCTCTCGTCATAATCATACCAAGTCCATCTATGCACTACAGCCACGTATTTATGACTTTCAAAAAATATAAACATGAGGATGATGACAATGATATAAGAATTCAATAAAACAAGTTCAAGAATTATTTTATCCAGAATTATTAACGTCCAAATTGTCAACATGATACTTTGCTTTTGTAAAGTAAAATTCAAGAATGATCGAAGAATATTTCCATGAAAAGATATCGGATGAAACGCAAATATCAAGGATATTCTACTAATTTCATGGAGTATAGAAGTCAAAGTTTTAACCAACCGGGTATAATAAAGAATGGAATAACAAAAGAAATCACCATGCATGCGATAGATCCACGCATAAAGTTATTCCAATGTAATAATAAATAACGGAACCGTGTCGTGAAATTCACACCAAGCGAGGATGTTCCAACGAATAATAAAGATGGAACCCGGATCCGGTGTAAAACACACGTATAGGATATTCCAACGTAATAATAAAAAGACGGAACCAGTCCGTGTAAAACACACGCATGTGGATGTTCCAACGAGAATAATAAAGATTTTAACCAGTCCTGTAAAACACACGATGTGATGTTCCAACAAATAATAATAATAAAGATTTTAACCAGTGTCCTGTAAAAACACATGCATGGATGTTCCAAATGAATAATAGAAGAATGTCACCAAGTATAGGGTAAACCACTTATACAAAGTTATTCCAATGTAATAATAAGCAATGGAATAACAACAGTTCTCTTCATGAATAAGAAAGAATAACACCCCTTACATTTGGTAGGAGATTGAATACTGCAGCAGTGTAGTAACAAAATACTCTTCTTCTTTCTCTCTTATTCTCTCTATACTTTCTCTCTCTATAGCTTGAATGAATTCGTCAAAATAATGAAGCCCTAGGCCTCTATTTATAGAAGATTTCTAGCTTAGCACCTGCCGTGTGAAAAGGCAAGTGGCTTGACGACTGGTTTGACGCCTGTAATGTGAAACGACAAGTGGTTCGACGCCTGTAATGTGAAACGACAAGTGGTTCGACGTCTGGTAAAGGTAATTACTATTAACGAAGGTAAATACTATTGACGAAGGTAAATACTATTCACAAGGGTAATTACTATTGACGAAGGTAAATACTATTCACAAGGATAATTACTATTGACGAAGGTAAATACTATTGATGAAGAGACTCTTAGATGATGACATATGAGCCCCCCCATAAAATAATCAAACTTACCACAAATCATAACACATATTTAATCTTTCAATAATTATTAATCATTTATAACTTGTCGTCTCAATTATTGATTTAATACTATAACATATTATACAGATGATACTGTGACAATAATTGAATCAATAATATAAGAGATATGATGCAGCAATTACTGTAGCAATAATTGAGCATAGCTGAGTGACTTCTCACGTAAGCATCAATAATCAATACCGTGTGCTACTATGCAACCACGCGTATTACTGTACTTTTACCACCGGTAGTTCAACAGTTTTAACGGTAACACCTCCGCCGTTATTTTTATAAAATATTTTTGTCGTTTTCTCAATCCGACAATAATTCTGTTGTGGGGTCCACCAATGATTGAGCCATTATATTTAATATTCCTAACAAAAAGAATATTCCCCGACCAAACGAATATTTTATAACAACTTGCATACTTTGCAAAATTTATAAATATTACCCACAACTATAACATTATATCAAATTTATTCCATAATATTCAAAAATAATATTTATAGAAAAATTCATCTTTATTTATAAAAGCTGGGGTCTTACAACCTCCCCTTCTTATGAAATTTCGCCCTCGAAATTAGGGTTTACATACCGGTATGTCGAAGAGATAAGGATACCTTGATTTCATTTCGATTCTAACTCCCAAGTCATTTCCTCAACATCGTGGTTCCTCCATAAAACTTTGACTTGAGGTATAACCTTGAGCGTAGAATATGTTCTTTCTTATCCAAATTTTGAACAGAACCTCTTCATACGTCAAATCTTCCGCTATTTCGTCCGGTTCTAACTCAATAATATGGTTCGGGTCTTTCACATATTTACGTAACATAGATATGTGAAAAACGTTATGAACACGAGACATATTTGGCGGTAAAGCGAGTCTATAGGCCACAGGTCCTACTCGATCGAGGATTAAAAATGGACCGATGAATCGAGGATTAAGTTTTCCTCTCCTTCCAAATCTTGTAACTCCTTTCCATGGAGCAACTCTTAACAACACATGATCTCCTATATCGAAGTCCACGTCCTTTCGATGAAGATCGGATAACTCTTTTATCGATTTTGTGAGGTTTTTATACGTTGTCGGATCATTTGAATCTTTTCCGTAGTCATATCGCACTCAACTCCTATTCCCAACAACGTTGCTTCACCCACCTCATCCCAGCATACTGGAGAACGACACTTTCTTCCATACAATGCTTCGAATGGAGCCATGCCAATACTTGCTTGATAACTGTTGTTGTAGGAAAACTCCACCAATGGTAAGAACTTGTCCCAACTCCCCTTGAAATCAAGGACACAGAGTCTTAATAGATCTTCAAGAGTTTGAATAGTCCTCTCCAACTGTCCGTCCGTCTGAGGATGATATGCCGAGCTAAATCGTAAGTCTGTGCCCATAGCTTTTTGCAAACTAACCCAAAATCGTGAAGTGAATCTTGGGTCTCGATCAGAAACTATGGATACCGGCATACCATGCAATCTTACAATCTCGTTTATGTACATATGAGCAAGACGTTCAAGTGTATAAGTTTCTCGTATCGGTAAGAAATGAGCAGACTTGGTCAATCTATCAACAATGACCCAAATCGCATCAATGCCTTGAGAAACCTTAGGAAGACCGGTAACGAAATCCATGGTAATGTGCTCCCACTTCCATTCTGGAATTTCAAGTGGTTGCAATGGACCTTTTGGTACTTGATGCTCCGCTTTAACTCGTTGACAAGTTAGACACCTTGAGATAAACAAATATATCTCTCTCTTCATATTGCTCCCACCAAAATGTATGACGAATATCATGATACATTTTGGTACTCCCGAGATGGATTGCAAATGGTGTGTTGTGCGCCTCCATCATGATATTATACTTTAAATCGTATTCGTTAGGAACACAAAGTCCGGAGTTGACTTCAAGTATTCCTTCTTCATCGATTCTTGCTTCCTAAGATAGCACCTTCTTGCACTTTCTTCCTCATACGCATCGACTCCCAGTGTCCAGTAGCTTGAGCGACTTTAACTTTATCAATTAAAGTCGGTTCTACTCAGATACTCATTTGTCATCACACATGCGTCCCAGAGTCTTTAATTCTATCTCCATCCTTTGCAAGTCACACAAAATGGGCCTTTATTGACAATATCGCACTTGTACTTGCATATGATTTCCTACTCAATCACGCCGCCTACCACGCTTGCTTTTCGGGATGGTATTGGATGGTATGATCATAATCTTTCAACAGCTTCAAGCCAACGTCGTTGTCGCGTGTTGAGTTCCTTTTGAGTGAAGAAATATTTGAGGCTTTTATGATTCGTAAAGATCTCCACTTTCTCCCCATACAAGTAATGCCTCCACATTTTAAGTGCAAAGATAACAAATTACCAACTCTAGATCATGAGTAGGATAATTCCTCTCATATTCTTTGAGTTGTCATGAGGCATAGGCTATAACTTTTCCATGTTGCATAAGAACACATCCCAACCTTTTGCTCAAGCATCATCAGATGACAAATCCTCCGAGCCGGATGGTATTGTCGAGCGAGTTCTTTGAAATAAGTCTCCTCTTGAGTTCTTGAAAACTCTTCTCACATTCTTCGCTCCAACCGAACTTTGTATCTTTCCGAGTCAAATTTGAGTCAATGGAATAGCGATTCGAGAAAATCCTTCCACGAATCTCCGATAATAACCAAATAAACCGAGAAAGCTACGATTTCCGGTCATCGATTTAGGTTGTTCCCGACTTTGAATAGCTTCAATCTTTCTTTGGGTCAACAGATATTCCATGACTTGATACCACGTGCCCAAGGAATGCTACTTCTTCTTGCCGAACTCGCATTTCTTCAACTTGGCATAAAGCTTATATTCACGAAGCTTTTGGAGTGTCGACCTCAAGTGTTGCTCATGATCTTCACGGCTTTTGGAATAAATAAGGATGTCATCAATAAAGACGACCACAAAGTGATCTAAATATTCCTTGAATACTCTTGTTCATCATATCCATGAAGGCGGCGGGAGCATTAGTCAATCCAAAGGACATGACTAGGAATTCATAATGCCCGTCTCGGAGTTCTCAAAGCCGTCTTTGGAATGTCGTGGTTCTAATCTTCAATTGGTGATATCCTAACGAAGATCAATCTTTGAAAAGAATTTGGCTCCTTGCAATCGGTCAAACAGTCATCAATACGTGGCAATGGATACCTATTTTTGATGGTGACGTGATTCAACTCCCGATAATCAATACAAAGTCGCGATACTCCCATCTTTCTTCTTCACGAATAGAACAGAGCACCCCAAGGAGAAGTACTAGGGCCGAATAAAGCCAATGTCTAACAATTCCTGCAGATTGGGTCTTTAACTCCTCGAAGTTCAATAGAGCCATTCGATATGGGGCTTTGGAAATAGGTTTTGTCTCGGGTTCAAGGTCGATACAAAATTCAATTTCACGCTCGGGGTAGGCCAGAAGTTCTTCGAGAATACGTCAGAAATTTATTAACAATAGGAATATCGTTTAAAAGCGGCGTTATTTTTATTTAAATCGTGACATGAGCTAAGAAAGCTTGACATCCGTTTTTCAATAAACGAATAGCTTTATGGCTTGAGATGACCGTGATTGATTTTAATGGTTTGGTCGTTTGAATTCGCATAATAGGTTGATTAGTAATATGAAAGCTAACAACCTTACGAAAAACAATCAATTTTTGCATGATAAGTAGTTAACCAATCAATCCCTAGAATCACGTCAAATGCAAGTATTTTTAATGAAATAAGATCGACGAGTAATGTGAGGGTACCAATTTGAACCAAACAAGACTTATAAACAATTGGATGTAATGAAGGTTTCTCCCAACGGAGTTTCCACAGATAAGTCAAAGTCTAATTTCTCCTGAGTCAAATTTAATCGATGAGCGCAAGTAGGAGAAATAAAAGAATGGGTAGAACCCAGATCAAATAAAGTATAGACTTCATTAGAGTTTATGATAAGCTTACCCGTGATGACCTCATTCGGATTCCTTGCTCTTTGGGAGGTCACAACAAATGCTCTCCTTGCACTCTGGGTTTTGAATTTTCCGGGATGGCCTTTGGTGCCTCCATCCTAGCTTTGAATTTGTCTTCTAGAACGACAAAAATCGAGCTAAGTGACCTCTTCCACAATTATAACATGCTTTGACGGCATGACGCAGCTTTGACCGATGTGTCCCTCTCCTCCGCATTTGAAGCATATGATAGGTGGTCTTTCTCCTTCCTTAACAATGGGTCTTTGGTCTTGACGCGTCTTTCCATCATTGTTGAATCTCCTTTTCTTGAAAAGTCCATTCTTATTGTTTTGGCCCGATTACCACCGAAGTGGTTACCATATCTGGCCTGTTGATTCCCTCCACGCTTGTTGTCACCGCCTCGATGACTATTCTCGCTGGTATTATAATTTTGCCGGCTGCTCTCTTTTAGTTGCGTTGACTCATTATCGCGCTCCACTAACTGAGCCCTATTTACAACATCTGAATACAAACACAGTTTATGAGAAATAAGATGTTGACGTATCTCCGGCTTCAAACCTCTTAAAAACATTCGCGCCATTCTCTCTTCATTATCCACCAAGTGGGGCCGAAAACCGTGATAACTCCGCAAATTTTGCCTCGTATTGCGACACGGTCATATTGTTTTGTTCCAACTTGATAAACTCCACCTCCTTCATGTATGCGAATACTTTCAGAAAGTATTTGTCGTTGAATGACTCCTGGAACTTCTCCCAAGATATCTTGATGCAATTTGGTTGAGTACGTTTTACGATTCCCACCAAGAATCCGCCTCTCACGCGCAACATAAAGGCGGCAAGGGAACCTTTTGCTCCTCGGAGCATCCCAAGACATCAAATATCTTGGTAATCTGCTTTATCCATGCTTCCGCCGAAGTGGTTTCGGCTCTCCCCTTAAACTCCGGTGGTCCCAGCTCCTTAAATTGTTTAGCGGTGACCGCCGAGAGTTTTCCGTGTTTCCACCTACGTTTTGGACAGAGTCGCTCTCGCTTTCTTTGTTGCATAAATTGCATAAAAGCCTCGAACATTTGATCATTTGTCATTTGGTCGTGTTGTTGTTTGCATGAGGATTGTCGCCTTCTGATGCACATTATCTTGATTATTGATATGTGGTGAATCAACGATCGCCTGCGCTCCATTGCTATTCTCAACATTCTCAGATGTCATTTTCGAGATCTCGCCACAAAACAAAAGGTTAATTGACATGTAACAAATTATCCTTATCTTCCGACCAACCAATAAAATAGCACATAAACTTAGGTAGGTCATACTAGCGAAGGTATTCCCGTCTCTCCCCTCCTAGTACTATTCTCACATCTTAGCCAGGATCACATCCTAAGCTCGATACCAACCGTGTGGCCGCCCCCAAAATTAGGTATACATCACCCATCTTGAGTCGCCACATACATGGTACGTAATTTAAATACAACTTATTAACATAACATGCTGTGTATAATATACGACATAAATCGTGAGTTTAAATACAAATATCGCCTACTAGATATTATACAAACTCAAACAAAAAGTCCTCATTACGATTATTATCACACTATTTTTACGTAATAGTGAGGACTACTAATGCTATCTTCAGGACCATCACTCGTTTCCCCAACTCGTCCCCAAATTATATTATCATTTCACAGAGAATACGTGAAAGAAAGGGTGAGCTCAACTAGCCCAAAGAAGAAATATTATGACTAAGATAATGCGTAATAAATTATCAATAGTCTTCAATAATGTTAAACCGATAAAATACAATAGACAACCAGGTTTAATCTGCAGTGAATATCTGAATCCATTAAAAGAGTCAAGTAGAAAATAAAGTCTACTATCTTTTAGGTTTTAAAAGGTTTTTCATCATCGCTTATAGTTTGAGACTCACTTTAATAAATATTTCACATCATCGAATCACCCCTCGCACTACTGCCAAGGATATTCTTTAGTATCACGACCACAATTATTCATGCACTACGGGCCAAGAATATTTGTGTATTCATTAATGGTCATGATCATGCCAACAATCGCATACGTATGACTTTCAAAAAATATAAACATGAGGATGATGACAATGATATAAGAATTCAATAAAACAAGTTCAAGAATTATTTTATCCGAAATTATTAACGTCCAAATTGTCAACATGATCTTTGTTTTGTAAAGTAAAATTCAAGAATGATCGTAAGAATATTTCCATGAAAAGATATTTGGATGAAACGCAAATATCAAGGATATTCTACTAATTTCATGGAGTATAGAAGTCAAAGTTTTAACCAATTTGGGTATAATAAAGAATGGAATAACAAAAGAAATCACCATGCATGCGATAGATCGCATGACATGGTTATTCCAATGAGAATAATAAATAACGGAACCAGTCGTGAAATTCACACCGGCGGGATGTTCCAACGTAATAATAAAGATGGAACCGGATCCGGTGTAAAACACACGATAGGATATTCCAAGAATAATAAAGATTTTAACCAGTCCGGTGTAAAACACATGCATGTGATGTTCCAACGAGAATAATAAAGATTTTAACCAGTCCGATGTAAAACACATGCATGTGATGTTCCAATGAATAATAATAAAAAGATTTTAACCAGTCCTTGTAAAACACATGATGTGGATGTTCCAATGAAATAATAGAAGAATGTCACCAAGTATAGGGTAAACCACTTATACAAAGTTATTCCAATGAATAATAAGCAATGGAATAACAACACAGTTCTCTTCATGAATAAGAAAGAATAACACCCCTTACATTTGGTAGGAGATTGAATCTCGCAGAAAGGTGTAGTAACAAAATACTCTTCTTCTTTCTCTCTTATTCTCTCTACTTTCTCTCTCTATAGCTTGAATGAATTGTGAAAAATAATGAAGCCCTAGGCCTCTATTTATAGAAGATTTCTAGCTTAGCACCGCTTAGATGTGAAAAGGCAAGTGGCTTGACGAATTGGTTTGGCCTTTTGTAATGTGAAACGACAAGTGGTTCGGCCTTTGTAATGTGAAACGACAAGTGGTTCGACGTCTGTAAAGGTAATTACTATTAACGAAGGTAAATACTATTGACGAAGGTAAATACTATTCACAAGGGTAATTACTATTGACGAAGGTAAATACTATTCACAAGGATAATTACTATTGACGAAGGTAAATACTATTGATGAAGAGACTCTTAGATGATGACATATGAGCCCCCCCATAAAATAATCAAACTTACCACAAATCATAACACATATTTAATCTTTCAATAATTATTAATCATTTATAACTTGTCGTCTCAATTATTGATTTAATACTATAACATATTATACGTATGATAATTGTGACAATAATTGAATCAATAATATAAGAGATATGATGCGTGAATTATCGTAGTAATAATTGAGCATAGTTGAGTGACTTCTCACGTAAGCATCAATAATCAATCTGAGTGTGCTACTATGCAACCACCAGACATCGCTTATTTTTTACCACCGGGTAGTTCAACAGTTTTAACGGTAACACCTCCGTAGTTATTTTTATAAAAATATTTTTGTCGTTTTCTCAATCCGACAATAATGTTGTGGGGTCCACCAATGATTGAGCCATTATGCGAATATTCCCTAACAAAAGAATATTCCCCACCAAAACGAATATTTTATAACAACTTGCATACTTTGCAAAATTTATAAATATTACCCACAACTATAACATTATATCAAATTTATTCCATAATATTCAAAAATAATATTTATAGAAAAATTCATCTTTATTTATAAAAGCTGGGGTCTTACATCATGTATTTGGCGACTCAGAATAGATTGTGTAGACCTATTTTGGGGGCGTCACAGGATTGATATAATTTAGTAGTTGAATAGCGTTAGTACTTTGTCCGCGTGGGTTCAACACTCATACTTTTCACTGTATTACTTGTTAGACCGCGTATACCTGCGCATGTTTTATGATCGGTAATCCGACCAACAAGTTATTGGCGCCGTTGCCGGGGACTTAGTATTATTTATTATTCAATATTAATACTAATTTTAAACGATCTTAATTTAAACTGATTTATTTGTTTTATCTTCTTCTCAGGTACTCTTGAGTGTGTATGCCACCTCGCAGAAATTGGAATATAATACCTCTTGATCATTAGGTAGACAAAACTTTTAGACGACTGAGAGGAGAAAGAACTCGGGAAATACGTACTCCAATTATAATGGTCGAGGAAATCCAAAAATCTCTATGGCAGTATGCCATGCCCCACATCGCAGATATACAAACAAGAAAATAATTTTGAAATCAAACCGGGTACAATTTAAATGATACAACATAATGTTTAAATTAGAGGGTTGCCGAATGATGACCCAAACGATCATTTGATAAACTTCTTGGAAATCTGTGATACCTTTAAATGCAATGGAGTTTTCGATGATGCTATCAGACTAAAACTGTTCCCATTTACTCTTCGGGACAAAGCTAAGAGTTGGTTTCATTCACTTCCTTCGGGCTCCATTACCACATGGGCTGACTTAGCTCAGAAATTCACGGTGAAGTTCTTTCCGCCCGTGAAAATAGCAAGGCTCAAACATGATATCACATCCTTCATACAGTTTGAATCTGAATCTCATTACGACTCGTGTGAGCGATTTAAGGACTTATTAAGACGATGTCCACACCATGGATTGCTCGAATGACTTCCAATTCAGACCTTCTATAACGGATTATCTTGTTCTACTCGTTCGAGTATTGATGTCGCGTCTGGTGGGGTCTTTATGTCAAAACACCATGCTGAAGGGTATGACTTGGTGGAGACCATAGTTGCAAACAATTATCAGTGGCCTAGCGATAGGCAAGCACTAAGAAAAGTGGCAGGGGTGTACGAGGTTGATACAGTTACGACACTGTTTGCTCAGGTTGTTGATCTTACTAAAAGACTTAACGCTATGGGGGTGCAAACAGTGCAAAGCGTAGAGTCGCCATGTGAGTTGTATGCCACTGTAATGACCCCAAAGTTCATACATTTAAACTCTTGACTTCGGTCGCTAACAATAGATCTAACTTTTGATTTTACATCATTTTTCGATGTCAAACTAATAAAATACGAAATAATTTCAAACTTTTTAATCTTATTTCTGTAATTCCCTGAATCACAACCTTTATCTTTACCTACCTTTAAACCATACCTAGTTTATTACTCACTTTGTCAGAGTTAATAAATAAGACTTACATCCAGGTTCAATATCCTTTATACATCAGACAAAATTTAAACTTTATAACTCAACATCTATTCAACATCATACATTATCAAGTACATCATTCAGAACCTTAAACATTGTTCAAAATAATAACAACTCAGCCAAAGTATATAAATCTTCATCCATTACATCTGATTCATGTCTTTCAAGTAGCACATAGCATTACCTTGAATCCTTAACCTGCAAAAATGGTTATTTTCAAGGTTGAGCTCGACAGCCCAACAAATCTAATAGTTTTCATGCAACACGTAGCACATAAATAATGTGACGCCCCCAAAATAGGTATACATCACCCATCTTGGGTCGCCAGATACAAGGTACTGAATACAAATACAACTTAATTATACAACAGTCGTGTAAAATACGACAAAATATAGGCTGTGAATTTTAATACAAATATTGTCATCTAGACAATATCCACACTCAATGGAGTCCTCATTACATTTATTATCACACTATTTTAAAGAATAATGAGGACTACTATTGCACCATCTAGGACCATCACTCCGTTCCCGACTAGTCCCAAATTTCGTTCTCATTTCACGAAGAGAACAAAGAAAGAAAGGTGAGCTCAACTAGCCAGTAAGAAATATTATGACTAAGATAATGCGAGAATAAATTATCATTAGCCTTCAACAATGTTAAACCGATAGAATATAATAGACAACAAGTTTAACTACACAAAGAACAAGCAATCCATTAGAAGAGTCAAGTAAAGTATAAAATCTACTATCTTCTATGCTTTAAAAGTTTTTCATTAACTTTATCATTGAGACTCGACAAATAAATAAAATAGAATCATCCTCGCCCACACGGCCAAGGATATTCATGTAATCATCAATGGTCATGACTATACCGAATAATCCTCGGTCATAATCATACCAACAAATGTCCACCAATGAACTACAGAAGCCAATGAGGACTTTTACCACATCATTCGTAACATTACGGTCATGATTATACCGAATAATCCCTGGTCATAATCATAAAAAGTCCATCTATGCACGTAAGCCAAAGATGACTTCCATCATAATATAAGCATGAGGATGATGACAATGACATAATAATTCAATAAAACAAGTTCAAGAATAAATTTTAAAGATTTATAAATTAATTTATCCAGGAACCAATAACGTCCAAATTGTCAATGATGATCTTTGCTTTGTAGAGTAAAATTCAAGGATGCTCAGAAGAATATTTCCATGAAAAGATACTGAATGAAGCACAAATATCAAGGATATTCCACTAATTTCATGGAGTATAGAAGCCAAAGCTTTAACCAACTGAGTATAATTGAATATATGAAACTGCAAATGGATTTTCGCCTGCCATGCGGTAATCCACGTAGACAGATCATTTCCATAATTTAATAAGGAATGAATACGAAAGATCATTCACCATGCATGTGGTAATCCACATGACAAAAGTTATTCCAACAAAATAATAAAGAATGGAATAACGTAGGATTCACCATGCGTGCGATAGACTTCGCATGATATAGTTATTCCCAATGAATAATAAATAATGGAACCCGGTCCCAAGGCGTAAATATTCCTTGCATGACGAGGATATTCAGCAAAATAATAAATAATGAAACCAGGTCCCACAGAACGCATTTATGTGATATTCTCGACGAATAATAAAGAACGGAATATTAGAAAAATTTCCCCATGTATGCGGTACTTCATATAAACAGGTTATTCCAACATAATAATAAGAATGGAATAACAATAGAATTCACCAGGCATGCGATAGACCGCATAGACAGGTTATTCCAACAGAATAATAAAAAATGAAATAATAGAAGAATTTCACAATGTATGTGGTACTTCGCATAAACAGGTTATTCCAATATTATAATAAATAATGGAATAACAGAAGCTCTCTTCATGAATACGAAAGAAATAATACCCCTTACGAGTACAACAAATAATATCTCTTACCTTAGAAGAAACTGGATATTGGAGTAGTGAAGTAGCAGAATACTTTTCTTCTTTCTCTCTATAGTTTCTCTCTCTAAAGTTTCAGTGAATTCGTAAGAAATAATGAAGAAATGAGCTTCTATTTATATCAGAATGGACTG
This sequence comes from Panax quinquefolius, assembly GCA_020205615.1. Lineage (NCBI taxonomy): Eukaryota > Viridiplantae > Streptophyta > Magnoliopsida > Apiales > Araliaceae > Panax > Panax quinquefolius. The sequence continues at coordinate 20,852,406 of CM035165.1, forward strand.
AATGGTAACTAATTCATGAACGGTCCAGATTGATTTACTTTTAAACGGACGGTCCATATTGATTTACTATTAAAATTTAAAGCAACGGTCCATACTGATTTACTATTAAAACTTTAAACCAAAGATCCATATTGATTTACTATTATAACTTTTCACCAGCGGTCCATATTGATTTACTATTATATCTTCAACCAACGGTCTGAAAAATTAGCACATCTCCTCATGGAATAATATTGTACCCAAAAATGATTTGGACCGAAAACAAATATATTTTACGGGTGAATAGTACCCCGTGAATAGTAACTCATGAATAGTAACTCGTGAATAGTAACTCATAAATAGTAACTCATGAATAGTAACTCGGGAATAGTACTCTGACACGAAAAGTGCTGCGAATACCCGATTGGACAATATAACCTTCAGACATCAATTATTATCGAAATAAATATCGATTTCCACTAACACTAATAATCCCAACACAATGGAACTATCAATTTCATCTTTAATCAACACAAACTTATTCATCATTAATATTATAACTCATAATATTTAACAACCAGGTCGTTCCCAGGAAAAAAGGAGCTTTCCGATAAGGATTTCTCCTTATTGGCGCGCAATTAGGTGACCAAACCTCTCCTTGACAGAACTTCTAGACATTGTGAATATTGCAAATAATAATATGAATAACTTTGTCGTCTCAATTATTGATTTAATAATATATCATATTATGCGGATAATCTTTGTAACAATAATTGAATCAATAATATGAGAGATATGATGCAAAGAATTCAGAAAGCAATAATTGAGTATAACTGAGTGACTTCTCAAGTAAGCATCAATAATCAATACCTTGTGCTACTATGCAACCACGCGTATTACTGTACTTTTACTACCGAGTAGTTCAACAGTTTTAACGGTAACACTTTTGCCGTTATTTTTATAAAAATATTTTTGTTGTTTTCTCAATCCGACAATAATTTCGTTGTGGGGTCCACCAATGATTGTATCGTCGTACGGATATTCCCCAACAAAAAGAATATTCCCCGACCAATCGAATATTATACAATAACTTGCATACTCTGCAAAATTTATAAATATTACCCACAACTATAACATTATATCAAATCCACACCATAATATTTAAAAAAATATTTCGAGAAATTTAAATCTTTATTCATAAAATTTGGGGTCTCACAGTCTCCCCTCCTTATGAAATTTTGCCCTCGAAATTTACGTGCGTACCTGGTATGCCGAAGAGATTAGGATACCTTGACTTCATTTCAGATTCTAACTCTTGAGGTATAACCTTTGAGTGTTGAATACGATCCTTCTAATCCAAGATTTTAACACGTATCTCCTCATACGTTAAATCTTCTGCTATCTCGTCTAGTTTTAATTCAATAATGTGGTTCGGGTCGTCCACATATTTACGTAACATCGATACGTGAAAAATGTTACGAACATGCAACATACTTGGCGGTAAAACGAGTCTATAGGCCACAGTTCCTACTCGATCAAGGATTTCAAATGGGCCAATAAAATCGAGGGTTGAGATTTTCCCTCTTCATCAATTTCTGCTACTAGAATAACGCCCTCTTGAACCTTCTTCTTCACATTCATCAGCTCTGAGTATGTAGCTTGAGCAGCTTTAACTTTATTGATTAAAGTCTATTCTAATCGTATATTCGTTATCTTCACGTGGGTCCCTAGAGTCTTTAACTCTATCTCCATCATTTGTAAGTTATACGAAATGGGTCTTTATGTTAACAACATCACACTCGTAAAGGCATATGATCTTCTACTCAACGCGTCATCTACAACGTTCGTTTTTTCCACGATGATATTGAATGGTACGATCGTAATCTTCAACAGCTCGATCCAACGTCTTTGGCACAATACACGTTCGTTTTGGGTGAAGAAAAAATTTAAGGGTTTTAGAAATGGGTATTGCACTGGGGTCAATACAAAATTCAATTTCACGTTCTAGGGTAGGCTAAGAAGTCTTCAAGAATACGTCAGGAAATTTATTAACAATAGAATTATCATTCAAAACTGTGACTCTCATCCAAGACTTGGATAACACGTCACATTGATACCTATCAACTTGCCACCGTTATTCACGACGTCTCCTACGGAAAGTCTGGCTTTGGTGCATTCCACATAAGGAAGTCACCAACGAAAGGCTCGAGGCTCTTTACTTATGACTTGATATGACAATGATTGACTTTAGTGGTTTGGTTGCTTGAATTCGCATAACAGGTTGGTTAGGAATATGAAAGCTAACAACCTTACGAAAAACATGATGAGTAGTTAACCAATCGATTCCTAAAATCACATCAAAGGCAAGTATTTTCAAAGAGATAAGATCGACAGGTAACGTGAAAGTGTCGATTTGAATCAACAAGATTTATAAACAGTGGAGGTAACGAAGGTTTCTACTATCAAAGTTTCAACCAATAAGTTAAAGTCTAATTTCTCCGAAGTCAAATTTAAACGTTGAGCGCAAGTAAGAGAGATAAAAGAATAGGTAGAACTGGTATCTAATAAGGTATAGACTTCGCAAGAATTTATAATTAGCTAACCCGTGATAACTTCGTTTGATTCCTCGTCACAAAAAATGCTCTCCCTTAAACTACCGAATTTGACTTGTTCGGGACAGTCTTTGGTGTCATCATTACCGCTGGAATTAACTTTCGCTATAGGGCATATTCCACCCCCAACTACTTCGTCGTACTCCTGCTCCATGATCTGAATCATTAATCTTTGATCATATCGAATTGGGGTTGACCACAATGTACAGGGTAATTCAAAACTTGATGCTGGATTCTCCCAATTGCTGTGGAAAAAGAGAAATACAAATCATCTATTTTAGCTTTCTTGGATCGGACTTCTCTTTCCACAATATCAACGTGCCGTGCGGCTTTTACCCATGCATCTTTCAATCTCACTCGTTCAGTTGTTTCTTCTTTCAGCTGCTCCTTGACATTTGACTTCTTAAATTCCAGCTTTAATATCGTATACTCTGCCAAAGACTGCTTCTGTTCAACCATCGCACATCGGGTAATACAATTTTGAATTGTTGCATACCTTTGTTCCACGACCTCCTATCGTTCTTCAGCCTGCTCTTCTAACTCATGAATACGATTTTGCAATTCTACATTTTGATCAATAAGTTCTTCTAATAAATCATCCTCAGGTTCCTCTTCTTCCTCACTCTCAGTTCCTACCTTTGCGACTAGCTTGAGTGCAACTTTTAATTCCTCAATCACCACATGGATATCTCTAATCACATTAGTCTGGTTGGCGATTAGAGGTGTCTCCACAGTCACATTCACTTCATTGTTAACATTTTCAGTTGCCATTTCAAACACTGCCACAAAATAAGGGTTAATTAACATGTCACATATTATCGCTATACTCTGACCGACCAATTAAATACCAAATAAACTTAGGTAGGTCATACTAGCGAAAGAAATTCCGTCTCTCCCTCCTAGTTCTTGTCGACATCTCGACCATGGATCATATCCCTAAGCTTTGATACCAACCGTGACGCCCCAAAAAATGTATACATCACCCATCTTGGGTCGCCAGATACAAGGTAATGAATACAAATACAACTTAATTATACAACAATGGTGTAAAATACGACAAAACATAGGTCATGAGTTTTAATACAAATATTGTCATCTAGACAATATCCACACTCAATGGAGTCCTCATTACATTTGTTATCACACTATTTCACGTAATAGTGAGGACTACTAATGCACCATCTAGGACCATCACTGCTCCCCGACTAGTCTCATTTCGTTCTCATTTTCCTCAAGAGAACGGTGAAAAGAAAGGTGAGCTCAACTAGCCCAATGAAGAAATATTATAACTAAGATAATGCAGAATAAATTATCATTAGCCATCAACAATGTTAAACTGATAGAATATAATAGACAACAAGTTTAACTGCAGCGGAACAAGCAATCCATTAGAGGAGTCAAGTAAAGTATAAAATCTACTATCTTCTATGCTTTAAAAAGTTTTTCATCAACTTTATCGCTGAGACTTAGCTTAATAAATAAAATTGAATCATCCCTGCTCCACGGCCAAGGATATTCATGTAATCATCAATGGTCATGACTATACCGAATAATCCCTGGTCATAATCAAACCAACAACAGTCCACCAACGAACTATAGGCCAATGATGACTTTTACCACATCATTCGTCACATTACGGTCATGATTATACCGAATAATCCCTGGTCATAATCATACCAAGTTCATCTATGCACGTAAGCCAAAGATGACTTTCATCACAATATAAGCATGAGGATGATGGCAATGACATAATAATTCAATAAAACAAGTTCAAGAATAAATTTTAAAGATTTATAAATTAATTTATCCAAGAACCAATAACGTCCAAATTGTCAACATGATACTGCTTTGTAGAGTAAAATTCAAGAATGCTCAGAAGAATATTTCCATGAAAAGATACTGGATGAAGCGCAAATATCAAGGATATTCCACTAATTTCATGGAGTATAGAAGCCAAAGCTTTAACCAACTGAGTATAATAGAATATATGAAACTGCAAATGGATTTTCGTCTGCCATGTGGTAATCCACGTAGACAGATCATTTTCATAATTTAATAAGGAATGAATACGAAAGATCATTCACCATACATGTGGTAATCCACATAGACAGGTTATTCCAACAGAATAATAAAGAATGGAATAATAGAAGGATTCACCATGCGTGCAATAGATCGCATGATAGGTTATTCCCAACGAAATAATAAATAATGGAGCGGTCCCAAGTAAACGCACGAGCGAGATATTCAGCAAAATAATAAATAATGAAACCAGTCCCATAAACGCACGCATGACGATATATTCCACAAAATAATAAATAATGGAACCGTGTCCGCCAGAACGCACGCATGTGATATTCCGATAGAATAATAAAGAACGAAATATTAGAAGAATTTCACCATGTATGCGGTACTTCGCATAAACATGTTATTCCAACAGAATAATAACAATAAAATAACAACAGAATTCACCAGGCATGCGATAGACCGCACAGACAGGTTATTCCAACAAAATAATAAAGAATGGAATAACAGAAGAATTTCATAATGTATGCGGTACTTCACATAAACAGGTTATTCCAACATTATAATAAAGAATAGAATAACAGAAGCTCTCTTCATGAATACGAAAGAAATATCTTTGTAGCACCCCCCATATCCGTATCTTCTTCCAACCCGACGATGATGGTGCTATATCTTGTCTGAACATTCATACATTCATTCAATTGAAAAGTCTCAAAGAACGAACATAACTTCTATATATTTTAAGTAATATTTATATTTCCCAAGTTCTAAACCCGTTACAAAAGGTTCTTTGTCATAATATCAGTTAAATTACAACAATAGACCTATACTATTACAAGATAACTTAGTAATCTGCCTTAGCTTTTCCTTTATCCATTTTTGATCCTTCGGGATGTTCAGTCTTAGCTGCATTCATATGGTTCAAGCAAGAGTGAGCATAACTAGCTCAGCAAGTATAACAATTTATTAACAACATGCTTGACACATACAAATCGTATATCTTCGATAACTGAACAATAGTTATGAATATCTTCAAAAGGAATTATCTCTTCGTTTTCTACCTTAATGTTCAAAGGTATAGACAATTTTTCAGAAAATAATTCTAATCGTCTAACAAAATCACATGCTATAAACGAACAAGTAGCACCCGAATCAAATAGCACGTATGCATTTATATTGTTGATCGAAATAATACATGCAACTACATCCCCTGATGCCACCACATCTTGGACCGTCATATTAAAAGTGCGGGCCATTGATTTTCCCGGTTGTGCTGGACCACTAATAGCTAACTTCCCGCTATTAGGTCCCTTATTTCCTTCTATCCCCTTCTTCGGCCAGTTCTTTGCTATGTGGTCAGTTGATCCACATACAAAGCATCCGTGATTCTTTTTTGGATTGGGATAGTTAGGCGAAATGTGCCCTTCATCATCTGAATTATAACATACTGCTTACCTTTGAGATGCAGACTCTAAATGAGTCTTCCATGAGTTTTACTGAGGCCTCCATCCTCCTCTTAGATTCCACTTGTTTTACTCCGGTATTCCCAGAGTTAAAGCCCTTTCTCTTCTGACCTTCGCCACATCCACTGGCTCCCTCGGTCTTGGTTCCTCCATCAACCCTGCCTTTAGTCTTCTTATCTTTGTGGTACTGGCTAAGAGCCTCATTCCCACCTTCGGCAATTATTGCCTTTTCTAATATGGTTCCAAAGGAAGTACTTTGGAACACAGAGATTCGGTTATAGAGCCAGGGTTTCAAGCCCTACTCGAACCTTCTAGCCTTTTTCACTTCAGTGTCCACTTGATGTGGAGCGAATCGTACCAGATCATTAAACTTGGCAGCATACTGGGGAACTGTCATATCCCCTTGTCTCAATTCCAGAAACCTCATCTCCATCCTCCCTTTCATACTCGTGGGAAAATAGTTCTCGAAGAAAATCTCCTTGAACCTCTCCCACGTTAGGTTTCCTATATCGGCCCTAGCCTGGTTTGCCTCCCACCAGAAGTTGGCCTCTCCCTTCATCTAATAGGTTGCAAAGGCAAACTTTTGACCCTCCTCAACATTTGCTATTACAAATGCTTTCTCGATTTCTTTTACCCATGTCTGGGCTTCTATAGGGTCCGTAGTTCTTTTGAACTCCGGCGAACCTACACTTTTGAAATCCTTAAAAGTAGTAGCTCGTACTACTCTTGGAATTACTGGTACATTAGCCCCCGTTCTATTAAACTCATCCGTTAACAGATTAACGAACTCCTAAATTGGATTAACCGGACCACCCTCCGGTTGGTTAACATTAGCGCCCTGATTTCGTTGTCTCCTTTTTGGCGGCATTTTGCTGTTAAGAAAACAACACATCATTATTACTTTATTCTTGTTGGTTTGTTATTATTTGTAATAAAACAATAACTCATACTCATTACTCAACATATTCCATAAAATGATTTATATTGATTCATAACTTGTAGTATAACACTACATTGTTTACATTACTCAGCCTTAGCTGATTACATTTCCATCCCGTAATTACTTTCCAAAAATTGGGATTTACAAAAGACTACCCTTTGTTATACAAAAGAGGGTTTTACGTCACTACTAGATACATAATATTTACATATCTATTCTATTCTAGCTATTGCTAGATTACATCTGCCGTAAGGCATTCTCAAAATCTGCTTTGGCCAAACCGGCAATAACATATCTTCTAATGGTATGATGGGTCTGTCCTGCTTCTACCTGATATCCAGCTACCTGCTGCTGGAAAGCTACATGAGAACTCCTATGAATATAGGACATCCTCTCCAACTTCCGTTTCTTAGTCTTTAGCTCCTGCTTGAGCTCAAAGACTTCTCCTCTCAAATCTCGGACTTTGTCCATAGCTAGGACTCTATCATCGTGCTCCTCTTCCCACATTCCTTCCATACTAGTCTTGTCCTCACAGACGGCTCGGAGTTCCTCTTTAAACTCCTTAACCTCTTGGCAGTAATGGACATTCCTATCCAATACCGACATAAACAGTGCCTTCATTGATTCCCCCGTAGACATTTCCTCTGTAGGTGGAACCTGGGTCTCTGTAGGTGGAACCTGGTCAAAGGACATCACGTCCACCTCCTCCTCTAACATGCCATCAAATATAGACATGTAGTCTAAGTCGTCTGAGTCTCCCAACTCGATGGTCACCAACTCTGGTTCTACGGCTATGGGATTTGGTAGTATCTCTACCCGATTAACTGAATCCTCGTTTACTACATGTATATCTCTATACATATAATTTTCTCCAGACATCTACAATAAAACAATATAGTTTGATTAGTACACATCAGTAAAATAATAAAAATACATAACATAATATAATGCATTTTTATAAGGTTACTTTCCATCTTTTACTTCTTTATTCTTTCGTAAGGTTATGACTTAAGGTTCTACTTTCCCCCTTAAGTTTTATAACCTAGGCTTTGATACTAACTTGTAGCCCCCCCAAATCCGGGTATCTTCTAACCCGACAGATGGTGCTATACTGTACAATATTCGTACATTCATTCAATTGAAAAGTCTCAAAGAACAAACATAACTTCTATATATTAAAAGTAATATTTACATTTCCCAAGTTCTAAACCCGTTACAAAAGGTTCTTTGTCATAATATCAGTTAAATTACAACAATAGACCTATACTATTACAAGACAACTTAGTAATCTGCCTTAGCTTTTCCTTTATCCAATTTCGATCCTTCGGGACGTTCAGTCTTAGCTGCATTCATATGGTTCAAGCAAGAGTGAGCATAACTAGCTCAGCAAGTATAACAATTTATTAACAACATGCTTGACACATATAAATCGTATATCTTCGATAACTGAACAATAGTTATGAAGTACTATTGATAATTCAAAATAGCACTTCATCTTTTCTTTCAAAATGTTATACAATAACAACAATATTTAGTAAAACATTCACTCCGGTCAGAGACCTCGAGTATTCATTCGTTATTGGAAAAGGAAAACCCGGAAGCAAGTCCATAAGCCCGATATAACTTACGAGCACTTCTAGGTGATCAGCCTATTGTACTCTATGTTGATCAACACTACAATGTATGGACGTTTAAGCATTTGGAAACCTCACGTGCCTGTCGTTTTACCGACAACATATTTATTTAATATTTCAGTCTTCTTTTGAAAACCATATCAAGTAGTTGACAAAAGATAGAAACATTTGATAATACATGAATAGATTATCAATTCATCAAGTCTAGCCAAAGGAATTGGCTTCAACTTTATCATACTTCAATTCATGCGAAAGAATACATGAATCTCAAAAACTTGTTCAGATTGAACTGAGACAAGAGTTAGAATACTTGCCTTTAGCGTCAGCTACGGTAAATTAACTTTATGTTCAAGTCGTTCAAGTCTCTACAATACATGATCACATAATGCCTTACATTAGGTCCCATATAATTAAGTATGTATATGACTATATCATAATCTTTATTTCAATCTAATTGTGTATTAGATTCATTTAATATTCGTTCTGGTTTATCATTATGCTTGCATTATACTTGACTAGGTTATCTCAACCATTATACATCATCCTTAAGGTTTAACAATGTTTAATCAATGTTACATTACCTTCCTTAAGTTATGTTTACTTCCATTTCTTTTCTTTATACTTAGAAAATTTCATTACTATCTTTGTTTTGAGACGAGCGCTGCGGCACCAGCTTTATACTTATATCTCGCGCTGCGGCGCGAGCTCTTAATGCCATTGTCCCGAACTTGGCTCTGCGGCGCGAGTCCTTACTTAATGGGCAGTAATGCCACCACACTCCGAGAGGATTTTATCATTGTTCATTAAATGGCTGCTGTATTTCACTTATTGAACTAAGGTTCATTGCTGCAGCGAACTCTTCTGATGGCTCTCGATTAGTGTTCAGCGCACACTCATGGTCATTTTTTTTCTAGGGTTGGCGCCGGGCGCCAACTCAGGCACCGTAAAAACAATTTCGAGTTTTGAAATTTTGTGAACTTCCCGGACGCATAACTTCTTCGTTATATGTCCGAATTGGCTCGTTCAAAAGCCTACAGTTCAGAAATTACGTACTCTACATGACCATTCAAGAATTTTATCTATTTGACTTCGTTTACTAAAAGTTTACCTATTGGTTCATTTTTAACGTAAACAATAAACGTTCGTGAACGTTCAACGCTCGTTTCTTCGTTCTAAGTCTGAATCCGATCATTTTCAAGTCCGCAACTCTTAAATGCCAATTATGACTTATCTCTATTGGAAAACAATAGTTTCATGATCAAACACAAAATTTGACTTCCATTCTGAGAATTTTACGTATTCGATGTTTATCGTCCAATCGTGTAAATTCCGGTAATTCTTAATTCTTATAATTTGTTCAACATTACAAATGAACTTCATTCATCATGTGAACATCTTAACATACTTAATACAACAACTTATATTCATTATTGGATTTTGACTCATTCTTCATGAGCTTATAACTTGTCAACTATAAACTACTTAAGATTTCATTGTTAATGACTTATGACAAGTTAAAGTTTCTTAAACATCATTTCTTATATGTTCTTAACATATAACTTAACTTGGGTATACATGATACATATGATCATATAAATTCTTTTACCTTCATATCATTTCTCTTAATAAACTTCTTACATGTTCATATTATTTTCACATAAGTTTATAACTTATGCTAGCTTAAATGACTTATTACCAACTTAATTGGCTTAAGTTCATTACTTACTCATTCATGTTTCTTAATCCAACTTTTCTTATCATCCTATCATGAATAGAGATTGAAGATAATTGGAGAAGAAGTCTTACTCTTTTGTTGTCTTGGTAAGTAGCTTGCTTCTTCTTCTTACTTATGGAAATGACTTATTGCTAGCTTATTCTCTCTAACACTTAAGCACTTTAGAAGTGTTGGATTATTTGATCAACCAACAAATGGCTTGTAAGCCTTCTATATTTATAAACTTTCCAAGGTTAGGGTAGTTTGGTCTTTAAAACATCCCACCTCCTTAAGCCACCTCCTTACTATTCATTACTTGCTAGCCACTCTCTTATCTCCTATTTGGCCATTACTTCAAAGTCTTGGTCAATACTCCTACTTGATCATCACATCACTTGGTCACCACTATACTTGGTCACCACATATCTTGGTTATTACACATTACTTGGTCATTACATTACTTGGTCACCACATTCAACCATATTAATATGGTTTGCCCCATGGATCATACCACTCATGGATTCCATCTTGGGCTTACATTAATTAATCCTTGGGCTTTACTTTAACAAACACTAATTGGTTCATTAATTCATTAGTTGGGCTTCTCTTTCTAATTCACTTGGACTTGTATATAATTGTTAACCAATCATCCAAGTCCATTAATATTTCTTAATACATATACATATAGTTTATGTATTATTTTAGTATTCTAATTCATATAGAATTTATATACGATATTTCATCCTTCATACAAACTCGTATAATACTCCGTATAATACTTGCTTTCATTACTTCGTACAATACCAAGTATCATACAATTATTACTTATTCCTTAACACTTCGCTTTACTTAATGTTTACAAATTAAGTCCACAAGAGAATTATTACATTTTCCATAACTAGATTTTTATTACATAATCCATCTTACCTTGTTATTCCATCATTGCGTGTTTCTCGGAATCTCAAAATTATATCCTGAGCAAATACCGATGAATAGTGTTTTTTGGAAAATTTCTCGGAAAACTTTTATTTTCATCTTGGAAATTCAAACATTTTAATTCATCCACATAGCTCAAATACTACGATATTCTAACATCAATAGGTTATACAATGACAACCATCTTGATAACACATGGAATATGATTATTTTTTTATTTAATTTAATAAAATCATTTTACAATAAGATCCAAATTTCTCGGTTAGTTCTGTTGAAAATTTCACAACGTATCTTGATTGCATAGCATAAAAGTTATTCCAACATTATAATAAAGAATGGAATAATGAAGTTCTCTTCATGAATACGAAAGAAATAATACCCCTTACGAGTACAACAAATAATATCCCTTACCTTAGAAGAAACTGGATATTGGAGTAGTGAAGTAGCAGAATACTTTTCTTCTTTCTCTATATAGTTTCTCTCTCTAGTTTCAAAGAATTAAGTAAGAAATAATGAAGGAATGAGCTTCTATTTATAGGAGAATGGACTGAATAGTAACTAATTCATGAGCGGTCCAGATTGATTTACTTTTAAACGGACGGTCCATATTGATTTACTATTAAAACTTAAAGCAACGGTCCATACTGATTTACTATTAAAACTTTAAACCAACAATCCATATTGATTTACTATTATAACTTTTTGGATGTATAACTTCTTCGTTATAAGTCTGAATTGGCTCATTTAAAAGCCTACGATTAACAAATTACGTACTATACATGACCATTCAAGAATTTTATCTATTTGACTTCGTTTGCTAAAAATTTACCTATTGGTTCATTTTTAACGTAAACGATAAACGTTCGTGAACGTTCAACGCTCGTTTATTTGTTCTAAGTCTGAATCCGGTCATTTTCGAGTCCGCAACTCTTAAATGCCAATTATGACTTTTCTCTATTGGAAAACAATAGTTTCATGATCAAACACAAAATTTGACTTCCATTCTGAGAATTTTACGTTTTCGACGTTTATCGTCCAATCGTGTAAATTCTTGCAATTCTTCAATCTTATAATTTGTTCAATATTACAAATGAACTTCATTCATCATGTGAACATCTTAACATACTTAATACAACAACTTATATTCATTGTTGGATTTTGACTCATTCTTCACGAGGTTATAACTTGTCAACTATAAACTACTTAAGATTTCATTGTTAATGACTTATGACAAGTTAAAGTTTCTTAAACATCATTTCTTATATGTTCTTAACATATAACTTAACTTGGGTATACATGATACATATGATCATATAAATTCTTTTACCTTCATATCATTTCTCTAAATAAACTTCTTACATGTTCATATTATTTTCACATAAGTTTATAACTTATGCTAGCTTAAATGACTTATTACCAACTTAATTGGCTTAAGTTCATTACTTACTCATTCATGTTTCCTAATCCAACTTTTCTTACCATCCTATCATGAATAGAGATAGAAGATAATTGGAGAAGAAGTTTTACTCTTTTGTTGTCTTGGTAAGTAGCTTGCTTCTTCTTCTTACTTATGGAAATGACTTATTGCTAGCTTATTCTCTCTAACACTTAAGCACTTTAGAAGTGTTGGATTATTTGATCAACCAACTAATGGCTTGTAAGCCTTCTATATTTATAGACTTTCCAAGGTTAGGGTGGTTTGGTCTTTAAAACATCCCACCTCCTTAAGCCACCTCCTTACTATTCATTACTTGCTAGCCACTCTCTTATCTCCTACTTGGCCATTACTTCAAAGTCTTGGTCAATACTTCTACTTGATCATCACATCACTTGGTCACAACATATCTTGGTTATTACACATTACTTGGTCATTACATTACTTTGTCACCACATTCAACCATATTAATATGGTTTGCCCCATGGATCATACCACTCATGGATTCCATCTTGGGCTTACATTAATTAATCATTGGGCTTTACTTTAACAAACACTAATTAGTTCATTAATTCATTAGTTGGGTTCTCTATCTAATTCACTTGGACTTGTATATAATTGTTAACCAATCATCCAAGTCCATTAACATTTCTTAATACATATACATATAGTTTATGTATTATTTTAGTATTCTAATTCATATAGAATTTATATACGATATTTCATCCTTCATATAAACTCGTATAATACTTCGTATTATACTTGCTTTCATTACTTCGTACAATACCAAGTATCATACAATTATTACTTATTCCTTAACACTTCGCTTTACTTAATGTTTACAAATTAAGTCCATGTTTAATTATTACATTTTCCATAACTAGATTTTTATTACATAATCCATCTTACCTTGTTATTCCATCATTTCGTATTTCTCAGAATCTCAAAATTATATCCCGTGCAAATACCGATGAATAGTGTTTTTAAGAAAATTTCTCGGAAAACTTTTATTTTCGTCTTGGAAATTCAAACACTTTAATTCATCCACGTAGCTCAAATACTACGATATTCTAACATCAATAGGTTATACAATGACAACCATCTTGATAACACATGGAATATGATTATTATTATTATTTAATTTAATAAAATCATTTTACAATAAGATTCGAATTTCTCGGTCGTTACATTCTTCCCCCCTTATAAAGATTTTATCCTCAGAATCTCGTCTTACTTTAATCAAATAGATGAGGAAAATTTTTCTTCATCTTTTCTTCTAGTTGCCACGTTGCTTCTTCAGCGTCGTGGTTCTTCCATAATACTTTCACTGATGGTATTACCTTGTTCCTCAGAACTTGTTCCTTTCTATCAATGATCGGCATCGGCGACTCTTCATATGATAAGTCTTTCTCGATATGAATCGGCTCATACTCGATTATATGCTTATAATCCGACTTATATGGACGTAATACAGATACGTGAAACACGTTATGTATTCGTTCTAGGTCTGGAGGTAATGCTATCATATACGCTACCTCTCCCACCCATTTTAATACTTCAAAAGGTTTTATAAACCTTAGACTTAACTTTCCCTTCTTTCCAAAGCGTATCTTTCCTTTTCTAGGGAGATACCTTTAAAAACACATACGAGCCCACCTCAAACTCTCGACTTAGTCTATGTGAGTCTGCATACTTCTTCTGTTTGTCCTGAGCTGTGATGAGACGCATCCGAATTAACTTTACCACATCCGCTGTCTGCTGCACCAATTTTGGTCCTAGCATCCGACGTTCTTCCACCTCATCCCAACATAAAGGTGTTCTGCACTTTCTACCATACAGAGCTTCATACGGCGGCATGCCTATGCTTGCATGATAACTGTTGTTATATGCAAACTCTACTAGTGGTAGATGATCATCCCAACTACCCTTGAAATCCATGACGCAAGACCTCAACATGTCTTCTAACGTCTGAATTGTCCTTTCACTCTGTCCATCAGTTTGTGGATGATAAGCCGTGCTTAACCTCAGCTGTGTTCCCAACTGCTCTTGCAAACTCCTCCAAAAATTCGATGTGAATCGTGGCTCACGATCTGACACAATCGATACCGGTACTCCATGCCTGGAAATTATTTCCTTGACATAAAGTTTAGCTAACTGGTCTAAGTTATACTTTGACCCTAATTGGCAAAAAGTGAGCCGACTTCATCAACCGGTCTACTATTACCCAAATCGAATCGTACCCTTTTTGTGTCGTTGGAAGTCCCACCACGAAGTCCATCGTGATATGTTCCCACTTCCATTCTGGAATCTCCAATGACTGTAGTAAACCACTGGGTCGTTGATGTTCGGCCTTAACTTTTTGACAAGTTAAGCACCTACTCACATACTCTGCTATTTCTCTCTTCATGTTTGGCCACCAAAAACTCTGTCGAAGGTCTTGATACATCTTAGTGCTACCAGGATATATCAAGTACCTCAAACTATGAGCTTCTTGTAACACTTGCTCCTTTAATTTCGTCTCATTCGGAACCCAAATTCTTCCCTCAAATCTTAATAATCCCACATTATCAAGACTATATTTAACCTCTTCCTTCTCGGATAATCGCTTCTTCATTTGGTTACACTCATCCGTCTTGAGTTGTACCTCCTTGACCCTTTCTACGATAGTAGATTGCATCTCCGTCGCAAAGAGTAACTGCCCCGAATCACTCGGCATCTTCACTTCTATTTCCATCCTAGCCATCTCTGTTATTAACTCATTTTAAGCCATTAACATAGACAACTTTTCCCGACCCTTCCTACTTAAGGTGTCGGCAACTAGATTGGCTTTTCAAGGGTGATACAGGATTTCACAATCATAATCCTTTATCAACTCCAGCCATCTTCTCTGTCTCATATTCAACTCCTTCTGAGTGAAGATATACTTTAGACTTTTATGGTCCGAATATATCTCACATTTTTCCCCATAAAGATAATGTCTCCATATCTTTAGAGCAAACACTACCGCGGCCAGTTCCAGATCATGAGTAGGGTAATCTTTCTCATAATCCTTCAACTGCCAAGATGCATACGCAATGACTTTGCCATGCTGCATAAGCACACAACCAAGTCCTCTATGCGAAGCATCACTATACACTACAAAATTTCCCGTGTCATCTGGCAATGACAAAACAGGAGCTTCACTTAATCTCTTCTTCAATTCTTGAAAATTGTCTTCATATTTATCCATCCATACGTATTTCACCGTCTTCCTTGTTAAGTTAGTCAACGAGGTAGCTATGTTCAAAAAATCTTGGATAAATCTTCGATAGTACCCTGCTAACCCTAGGAAACTCCGCACCTCAGTCGGTGTTTTCGGTTGTTCCTAATTCATTACTTCTTCCACCTTCGCTGGATCCACTGAAATCCCCTCTTGGTCAATGACATGACCTAAAAACTGCACCTTTTCCAGCCAAAATTCATATTTGGTGAATTTCGCATATAACCTCTCATTTCTTAGTATCCCCAACACTAATCTTAAGTGTTCAGCATGATCTTATGGCGTCTTAGAATAGACTAGAATATCATTGATAAACACCACGACGAACTTGTCCAAATATAGTTTGAACACTCTGTTCATCATATCCATAAATGCAAATGGTGCATTCACAACCCAAATGACATCACCGTAAACTCAGAATGACCATAACGAGTCCTCGAATGCGCCTTTGGTACATCTTCCTTCCTAACCTTCAACTCCGATGATACCCCATCTCAAGAAATCTATTTTAGAAAAATACTTTGCCCCTTTCAATTAGATCAAAGAGATCATCGATCCTGGTCAATGGGTATTTATTCTTTATCGTTAACTTGTTCAACTCTCAATAGTCGATACAAAGCCTTAACGATCCGTCTTTCTTCTTGACAAACAACACTGGTGCTCCCCAAGGAGAAACACTTGGTTGAATGTACTTCTTTTCCAATAGTTCCTGTAGCTGAACCATTAGTTCTTTCATTTCCACCGGCGCCATACGTAAGACGCAAGTGCCCTTGAAGTCTGTGTGTCGTTCACGCACAAAGGTGTCATCACAAATTCGATCTCCTTATCCAGCGGTAAACCCGGTAACTCACTTGGAAATACCTCCATGAATTCGTTTACTATAGGTATTTGTTCAACGGTTGCTCCCACTCTCTGGGTATCAACAACATGGCATAGGTAACCTACACAACCCTTTCTTAAAAGTTTTCTAGTTTGTGTCATCGTAAGGCAACACGGACGTCCCGACAATTTACTACCGTAAAATACTACAAGCGGTTGCTTCAACGTCCTGATGCTCACACATTTCTTTTGGCAATCTATAATTGCTCCATGGTTAATCAACCAATCCATCCCGAGAATTACGTCGAATTCTCCTAACTTTATTGGTATTAAATCTACCGATAACTTACAACCACATACCTCTACGCAACAACTCTTATGAATATCTTCAACATGAATTATCTCTTCGTTTGCTACCTTAATGTTCAAAGGTATAGGCAATTTTTCGGAAAATAATTCTAATCGTCTAGCAAAATCACATGCTATAAACGAACAAGTAGCATCCGAATCAAATAGCACGTATGCATTTATATTGTTGATCGGAATAATACCTGCAACTACATCCCCTGATGCCACCGCATCTTGGACCGTCATATTAAAGTGCAGGCCATTGATTTCCCCGGCTGTGCTGGACCACTAATAGCTAACTTCCCGCTATTAGGTCCCTTATTTATTTCTATCCCCTTCTTCGGGCAGTTCTTTGCTATGTGGTCAGTTGATCCACATACAAAGCATCCGTGATTATTTTTCGGATTGGGACAGTTAGGCGAAATGTGCCCTTCCTGTCCACAATTATAACATACCGCCTTACCTTTGAGATAGACTCCTAAATGAGTCTTCCCGTAGGTTTTACAGGCCTCCATCCTCCTCTTAGAGTCCCCTTGTTTTACTCCGGTATTCCCAGAGTTAAAGCCCTTTCTCTTCTGACCTTCGCCACTTCCACTGGCTCCCTCAGTCTTGGTTCCTCCATCAACCTTGCCTTTGGTCTTCTTATCTTTGTGGTAATCAAGCAAGAGCCTCATTCCCACCTTCTAAATTATTACCTTTTCTAATATGGTTCCAAAGGAAGTACTTTGGAACACAGAGATTCGGCTATAGAGCCAGGGTTTCAAGCCCTGCTCAAACCTTCTAGCCTTTCTCACTTCAGTGTCCACTTGATGTGCAGCGAATTGTACCAGTTCATTAAACTTGGCAGCATACTGGGGAACTGTCATATCCCCTTGTCTCAATTCCAGAAACCTCATCTCCATCCGCCCTTGCATACTCGTGGGAAAATAGTTCTTGAAGAAAATCTCCTTGAACCTCTCCCACGTTAGGTTTCCTATATCGGCCCTAGCTTGGTTTGCCTCCCACCAGAAGTTGGCCTCTCCCTTCATCTAATAGGTTCAAAGGCAACCTTTTGACCCTCCTCAACATTTGCTATTACAAATGTTTTCTCGATTTCTTTTACCCATGTCTGGGCTTCTATAGGGTCCGTAGTTCCTTTGAACTCCCATGGACCTACACACTTTTGAAATCCTTAAAAGTAGTAGCTCGTACTACTCCGTGAATTATGGGTACATTAGCCTCGTTCTATTAAATGCAAATGTGCTAATGATTAACGAACTCCCGCATTGATTAACCGGACCACCCTCCTATTGGTTAACATTAAGCGCCTTGATTTTGTTGTCTCCTTCTTGGCGGCATTTTGTTGTTAAGAAAACAACACATCATTATTACTTTATTCTTGTTGGTTTGTTATTATTTGTAATAAAACAACAACTCTCATACTCATTATTCAACATATTCCAGTAAAAGATTTGTATTGATTCATAACTTGTAGTATAACACTACATTGTTTACATTACTCAAATTTTAGTATTACATTTCCATCCCGCAATTACTTTCCAAAATTGGGATTTACAAAAGACTACCCTTTGTTATACAAAAGAGGGTTTTACGTCACTACTAGATACATAATATTTACATATCTATTCTACTCTAGCTATTGCTTAGATTACATCTGCCGTAAGGCATTCTCATAATCTGCTCTGGCCAAACAGGCAATAACATCTCTCTCGATGGTATGGCGGTCCGTCTCCGCTTCTACCTAATATCCATTTCCACTGCTTTGAAATCTACATGAGAACTCCTATGAATATAGGACATCCTCTCCAACTTCCGTTTCTTAGTCTTTTGCTCTTGCTTGAGCTCAAAGACTTCTCCTCTCAAATCTCGGACTTTGTCCATTGCTAGGACTCTATCATCGTGCTCCTCTTCCCACATTCTTTGCATACTAGTTTTGTCCTCACGGACAGCTCGGAGTTCTTCTTTCAACTCCTTAACCTCTTGGCAGTAATGGACATTCCTATCCAATACCGACATAAACAGTGCCTTCATTAATTCCCCCGTAGACATTTCCTCTGTAGGTGGAACCTGGGTCTCTGTAGGTGGAACCTGGTTAAAGGACATCACGTCCACCTCCTCCTCTAACATGCCATCAAATATAGACATGTAGTCTAAGTCGTCCCGAGGCTCCCGGCTTCGATGGTCACCAACTCGGTTCTACTTTACTCACGGATTTGGTAGTATCTCTACCCGATTAACTCAATCCTCGCTTACTACATGTATATCTCTATACATATCATTTTCTCCTGACATCTACAATAAAACAATATAGTTTGATTAGTACACATCAGTAAAATAATAAAAATACATAACATAATATAATGCATTTTTATAAGGTTACTTTCTATCTTTTACTTCTTTATTCTTTCGTAAGGTTATGACTTAAGGTTCTACTTTCCCCCTTAAGTTTTATAACCTAGGCTTTGATACCAACTTGTAGCGCCCCCAAATTCAGGTATCTTCCAACCCGACAGATGGTGCTATACTGTACAACATTCATACATTCATTCAATTGAAAAGTCTCAAAGAACGAACATAACTTCTATATATTTAAAGTAATATTTACATTTCCCAAGTTCTAAACCCGTTACAAAAGGTTCTTTGTCATAATATCAGTTAAATTACAACAATAGACCTATACTATTACAAGACAACTTAGTAATCTGCCTTAGCTTTTCCTTTATCCGTTTTCGATCCTTCTGACGACGCTCACTTTAGCCGTGCATTCATATATGTTCAAGCAAGAGTGAGCATAACTAGCTCAACAAGTATAACAATTTATTAACAACATGCTTGACACATACAAATCGTATATTTTCGATAACTGAACAATATTTATGAAGTACTATTGATAATTCAAAATAGCACTTCATCTTTTCTTTCAAAATGTTTTACAATAACAACAATATTTAGTAAAACATTCACTCCAGTCAGAGACCTCGAGTATTCATTTGTTATTGGAAAAGGACAACCCAGAAGCAAGTCCGTAAGCCTGATATCACTTACGAGCACTTCTAGGTGATCAGCCTATTGTACTCTATGTTGATCAACACTACATCCATTAAACGTATGGAAGTTAATGCATTTGGCAACCTCACGTGCTTGTCGTTTTACCGATAAAATATTTGTTTAACATTTCAGTCTTCTTTTGAAAACCATATCAAGTAGTTGACAAAAGATAGCAACATTTGATAATACATGAATAGATTATCAATTCATCAAGTCTAGCCAAAGGAATTGGCTTCAACTTCATCATACTTCAATTCATGCGAAAGAATACATGAATCTCAAAAACTTGTTCAAATTGAACTGAGACAAGAGTTAGAATACTTGCCTTTAGCGTCTGCTACAGTAAATTAACTTTATGTTCAAGTCGTTCAAGTCTCTACAATACATGATCACATAATGCCTTACATTAGGTCACATATAATCAAGTATGTATATGACTATATCATACTCTTTATTTCAATCTAATTATGTATTAGATTCATTTAATATATGTTTCGGTTATGCTTGCATTATACTTGACTAGGTTATCTCAACCTTTATACATCATCCTTAAGGTTTAACAATGTTTAATCAATGTTACATTACCTTCCTTAAGTTATGTTTACTTCCATTTATTTTCTTTATACTTAGAAAATTTCATTACTATCTTTGTTTTGAGACCTGGCTGTCATGCCATTTTATATTTTACATCTCATCTCATGCTTGGCCATGAGCTCTTAATGCCATTGTCCCGGACTTGGCGCTTGCATGCGCTGAGTCCTTTTTTAATGGTCGTACTGCGCCACCACACCACTCAGAGGATTTTATCATCGCTCATGGCGTTGCCACCACTTATTGAACTAAGGTTCGCGCTTCTACAGCACTCTTCAGAGGCTCGCCACTATTCACAGCATGCATGGGTCATTTTTCCTAGGATTGGCGCCAGAAGCGCCAACTCTGCTTACCGTAAAATAATTTCGCTTTTGAAATTTTGTGAACTTCCTGATGCATAACTTCTTCGTTATAAGTTCGAATTGGCTCGCTCAAAAGCTTCACGGTTCAAAATTACGTACTCTACATACGACCATTCAAGAATTTTATCTATTTGACTTCGTTTACTAAAAGTTTACCTATTGGTTCATTTTTAACGTAAACAATAAACGTTCGTGAACGTTCAACGCTCGTTTCTTCGTTCGAAGTCTGAATCCGATCATTTTCAAGTCCGCAACTCTTAAATACCAATTATGACTTGTCTCTATTTGAAAACAATAGTTTTATGATCAAACACAAAATTTGACTTCCATTTTGAGAATTTTACGTATTCGACGTTTATCGTCCAATCGTGTAAATTCCGGCAATTCTTCATTCTTATAATTTGTTCAACATTACGAATGAACTTCATTCATTATGTGAGCATCTTAACATACTTAATACAACAACTTATATTCGTTATTGGATTTTGACTCATTCTCCATGAGCTTATAACTTGTCAACTATAAACTACTTAAGATTTCATTGTTAATGACTTATGACAAGTTAAAGTTTCTTAAACATCATTTCTTATATGTTCTTAACATATAACTTAACTTGGGTATACATGATACATATGATCATATAAATTCTTTTACCTTCATATCATTTTTCTTAATAAACTTCTTACATGTTCATATTATTTTCACATAAGTTTATAACTTATGCTAGCTTAAATGACTTATTACCAACTTAATTGGCTTAAGTTCATTACTTACTCATTCATGTTTCTTAATCCAACTTTTCTTATCATCCTATCATGAATAGAGATAGAAGATAATTGGAGAAGAAGTCTTACTCTTTTGTTGTCTTGGTAAGTAGCTTGCTTCTTCTTCTTACTTATGGAAATGACTTATTGCTAGCTTATTCTCTCTAACACTTAAGTACTTTAGAAGTGTTGGATTATTTGATCAACCAACAAATGGCTTGTAAGCCTTCTATATTTATAGACTTTCCAAGGTTAGGGTAGTTTGGTCTTTAAAACATCCCACCTCCTTAAGCCACCTCCTTACTATTCATTACTTGCTAGCCACTCTCTTATCTCCTACTTGGCCATTACTTCAAAGTCTTGGTCAATACTCCTACTTGATCATCACATCACTTGGTCACCACTATACTTGGTCACCACATATCTTGGTTATTACACATTACTTGGTCAACACATTCAACCATATTAATATGGTTTGCCCCATGGATCATACCACTCATGGATTCCATCTTGGGCTTACATTAATTAATCCTTGGGCTTTACTTTAACAAACACTAATTGGTTCATTAATTCATTAGTTGGGCTTCTCTCTCTAATTCACTTGGACTTGTATATAATTGTTAACCAATCATCCAAGTCCATTAACATTTCTTAATACATATACATATAGTTTATGTATTATTTTAGTATTCTAATTCATATAGAATTTATATACGATATTTCATCCTTCATACAAACTCGTATAATACTTCGTATTATACTTGCTTTCATTACTTCGTACAATACCAAGTATCATACAATTATTACTTATTCCTTAACACTTCGCTTTACTTAATGTTTACAAATTAAGTCCATGTTTAATTATTACATTTTCCATAACTAGATTTTTATTACATAATCCATCTTACCTTGTTATTCCATCATTGCGTGTTTCTCGGAATCTCAAAATTATATCCCGAGCAAATACCGATGAATAGTGTTTTTTGGAAAATTTATCGGAAAACTTTTATTTTCGTCTTGGAAATTCAAACACTTTAATTCATCCACATAGCTCAAATACTACGATATTCTAACATCAATAGGTTATACAATGACAACCATCTTGATAACACATGGAATATGATTATTATTATTATTTAATTTAATAAAATTATTTTACAATAAGATCCGAATTTCTCGGTCGTTACAGAGGAATTTCACAACGTATGCGGTACTTCGCATAAACAGGTTATTCCAACATTATAATAAAGAATGGAATAACAAAAGTTCTCTTCATGAATACGAAAGAAATAATACCCCTTACGAGTACAACAAATAATATCCCTTACCTTAGAAGAAACTGGATATTGGAGTAGTGAAGTAGCAGAATACTTTTCTTCTTTCTCTCTATAGTTTCTCTCTCTAGAGTTTCAGTGAATTCGTAAGAAATAATGAAGGAATGAGCTTCTATTTATAGGAGAATGGACTAAATAGTAACTAATTTATGAACGGTCCAGATTGATTTACTTTTAAACGGACGGTCCATATTGATTTACTATTAAAACTTAAAGCAACAATCCATACTGATTTACTATTAAAACTTTAAACCAGCAATCCATATTGATTTACTATTATAACTTTCCACCAGCGGTCCATAATGATTTACTATTATATCTTCAACCAACGGTCTGAAAAATTAGCACATCTCCTCATGGAATAATATTGTACTAAAAAATGATTTGGACCGAAAAGAAATATATTTTACGGGTGAATAATACCTCGTGAATAGTAACTCGTGAATAGTAACTCGTGAATAGTACTCCAACACGAAAAGTGCCCCGAATACCCGATTGAACAATATAACCTCCAGACATCAATTAGTATCGAAATAAATATCGATTTCCACTAACACTAATAATCCCAACACAATGGAACTATCAATTTCATCTTTAATCAACACGAACTTATTCATCATTAATATTATAACTCATAATATTTAACAACCAGTCGTTCTGGAAAGAGGGGCTTCAGATAAGGATTTCTCCTTATTGGCGCCGCAATTAGGTGACCAAACCTCTCGATGTAACTTCTAGACATTGTCGATATTGCAAATAATAATATGAATAACTTTGCCGTCTCAATTATTGATTTAATAATATATCATATTATGCAAATTGACATCTGTAACAATAATTGAATCAATAATATGAGAGATATGATGCGCAAGAATTCATCAGTAGCAATAATTGAATATAACTGAGTGACTTCTCACGTAAGCATCAATAATCAATACCATGTGCTACTATGAAACCACGCGTATTACTGTACTTTTACTACCGAGTAGTTCAACAGTTTTAACGGTAACACTTTCGCCGTTATTTTTATAAAAATATTTTTGTCGTTTTCTCAATCCGACAATAATTCCGATGTGGGGTCCACCAATGATTGTACCGTCGTACGGATATTTTCCGACAAAAAGAATATTCCCCAACCAATCGAATATTATACAACAACTTGCATACTTTGCAAAATTTATAAATATTACCCACAACTATAACATTATATCAAATCCACACCATAATATTAAAAAAATTATTTCGAGAAATTTAAATCTTTATTCATAAAATTTGGGGTCTCACAAATAACATGATCATCTTATACATCATAAACACATGTCTAAACACATTATACATGTTGTACATCAAATATCAAATAAAGATTGAGTTTCATAACCCAATCAGCATTCCTTACTTAACCGATGTAGTCATAAATTGACCTTAACATTTGATACTTACAACATAAGTAATACATCATGCTCTTTGCAATACAAATTAAAAACAATTCATCATCAATTTCACATAACAGATAGGAACTAAATGACTTGCATTGATCGTTGTTTACCAATAACAGATTAATAACTTACCGATTTCTGCCCTTCACGTGCCCTACATAATTATACAATCATGCACATTAACTATTAGTCACATAGCAACACATAGTAGTTGTAATATAAACTTTACTCTACATCTCATAACCCTTCCTATTAATACACAATGTTTAATTTGATTGTGTTAACTTTCGACTTATATGTCACTATATTTGTTCTTAGGTCATACCCGAAGTTCATTCAAGTGTTTAAGTCTTACTAGGACTCCTTATTAGTTTATATTAACCCCATTCCATATCTTATAATGTTAACTTCAATTGAATTGAAACACTTTTTAAGTTCATTAACATTTGTCGCGGTGTTTCGACGTTCATTCGTCACACGCCCAAATTGTCTCTCTTGTGTATGTTTAGTATGCTTATATAACTTATCTAATACATCATTTATTAATGTTAAGCATCATTATATTTACTAATATTCATGTTTTATAACTTATAATAACATCTTTTATCGTCAGAAGCACTACACTTGCATACGTGCATACCCGACGCCTTCCGATTGCCTCCGAATGCACATCCGTCCCTTTTACCCCTGATAACGACCTCAAATCGAAAACCTTAAAGAACAAAAATTGTAGGTTTATTCGTTATTTTTTTGAATCATCCTCAATCGGAGTTCATATGAAAACGTTATGGCCATTTTACTACAAGAGATCAAAACAGTCCAACATGACTACTATTCCAACGATACAGCCCCCCAAATAGCCTTGGGGGCAGCACTGTGACGCCCCCAAATTTGGGTATCTTCCAAACCGACAGATGGTGCTACACGATGCTACAGTTCACATAAACATTCAATTGAAATGCCTCAAAAGAACGAATATGTCTTCTATATAATCAAAATAATATTAACATTCCCTAGGTTCTTTATAACCGTTACATTTGTCCTTGTCATAATATCAAATATTATTCTGACAAAACTATACTATTACATAAGTAATCTACGGGTTCGACTTTGCCTTCCCTTTATCCTGCCGGATCCATCGGTCCGTTCGATCTTAGCTGCATTCACATGGTTCAAGCAAGAGTGAGCCTAACTAGCTCAACAAGTACAACAATTCTATTAAAATAGCATGCTTGAGACATAGGAATCTTATATCTTCAATAACTGAACAATAGTTACGAAGTACTATCGATAATTCAAAAAAGCACTTCTTTTCATTCAAAACGTTTTACAACAGCAATATTCAATAAAACATCAATTCCGGTCCAAGACCATGAACATTTCATAAGTACTTTGAAAAGGACATCCCGACACTAAGTCCGTAAGTCCGGCATAGCTAATGAGCACGTCTAGGTGATCAACCTATAGTACTCTATGTTGATCAACACTAAATTCATTAAACGTGTATACGTTTAAGTGGTGGCAAGCTCACGTGCCTGTCGTTTGAAGGCAAAACGATTTGGCATACTCAGTCTCCTTTTGAAAACCACACCAATATTAGTTTGGTAAATCCTTGTCAATACTTGATTAGATTATAAGAAATCCAGCAAAGCATAAGTTTAGCCAAAAGAATTGGCTTTGACTTCATCAGACATTAACTCATGCGTAAGAATACATGAATCACAAAGCTTGTCCAAATTGAACTGGAACAAGGGTTAGAATACTTGCCTAATACGACTTGGAACAAGGATTAGAATACTCATGTGTAATAACAACGTTCGTGAATGTTCAACGCTCCTAAGCCAGAATCTGGTCATTTTTGAGTTCGCAACTCTATAATGCCAAATACGACTTATCTCCATCAAAAACCAACGGTTCCGAGTTCAAACACAAAATTTGACTTCCATTTCAAGAATTTCACGAATTCGACGATTATCGTTCAGTCGTGTGAATTCCGGCAAAACTTCGTTACTAACAATTTGTTCATCATTCCAAATGGATTCATTTCATTAACTAGATATCTCAACCTACATATTACAACAACTTATCTTTAAATTAGGTTATGGCTTATTCCTCATAAGTTCATAACTTAACAAATTATAACTTACAATATTTTATTTCCTTATGACTTATTATTGATTTAAGTCCTTTATCCAACATTCTTGCATCTTATGAATCATACTAACTTCTTAAAGTAATCATATGACAAGTTCATCATTGTGCTTCATAAGTTTATAACTTATTTGGATTTGAATTACTTATTAATGACTTATTCGATTTAAGTCCATTGATTATTCAATTCTTATATGTTCTTAGCATACATGTTCATTAGGTTACACTTCTCTTATCACCCTACAATGATGGAGATGGAAGAGATAAGATCATTTATCTTTGATGATTAACTTCTTCTTCTTGGAAATCTAACAAAGGATGTTTGGACTTATAAGTGCTTATTCTCTCTAAGCAATAAGTTGATTTATATTGGATGAAACTAACAATCCAACAAATGAATTTCAAGCTTGCTATTTATAAACTTGCTAATGTTAGGGCATAATAGTCATTAGGTTACTCCACCTCCTTACTAACCTCCTTACTATTTTATACTTAATCCCTAAGTAAACTTGCCCTCTACTCTTATTACTTGGCCACCACAACAAAGTCTTGGTTACCAAGATTACCCATGGGTTGCCCCATGGATCAAGCTTTACCCATTGGATCTTATATTGGGCTTATGTTTAATTAACTAGCTTATTCTTGTGGGCTTGCATTATTTTAGTTTAGGCTTCATATTAACCAACTCTTGGGCTAAACATTCCTACAACTTGGGCTTGCCTCTTAAAGCTTAGTGGACTTGCAATTCATACAAAATTCCACAAGTTCATTACATTATACTTTAATTCTTTACGTTCTTAATTTTAAGTCCGCATACAAAATATTACGTTTGCCATACTTGCATTTTTATTACATAATCCATCTCACCTTGATATTATAACGTTACGTATTTCTCGGAAGTTCTAAAATAATTCCCAAGCGGAAAATGATGAATAGTGTTTTCAGAAAATTTCTCGGAAACCTTTTATTTTCTTCTTGAAAATGCAAACACTTTAATTCCTTCACGTAGTTGAAATACTACGTTGTTCCGACGTTTCTAGGTTATTATGATGCCCCCAAATTCAGGTACTTGAAACCCGAACTCAGTGCTTCACGATACCATTTCTATGAGCGGAATAATACTAATAATAATAACAATAAGATAAATTATCAAATTTAATTTACATATTATCAGAGTTTTCAATCCCAAGTACGAAACCTTTAAACATTCGTTACATTACATGATAATTAATATATGTCATCATTATCCTAATAAAGTCTAGTTATTACAAAAGAGAGCTTTATCATTCATTCAGCGACCTTCCCTTTCCCTTTGTCCTGGGCAGAGCCTTCAGGTTGTTCACATTTAGCTGAAAACATTTAAATTAAGCAATGATGAGCATTTGAGTGCCCAGCAAGTAATAGCAACAATAACATTTAGCTGAACGAATTAAATGTTTTCTTTGAATGATACTTCTACAATGAATCAACAGTTGTAAAGTAAGTTGATCCAATAATAAACAACATATCATTTCGATTTCACATTTTTGAAACTACGTATTGACTATAAATGAGGATCAGTTGATAGACTATGAACATTGTTTTCTATTTTTGAAAAGGTTAAACAGAACTTCATCTGTAAACCGTCATAACTTACAGGCACGGGGGTGATCAGCCCGTTATGCCCTGTATTGATCAATACTACATTATATGACGATGTTTTCGTCCAGCATATCCGCCTTAGGCGCATAAAAGTTTCACATATTTGAGATGTCCATACCAGTCTATAATCCGAACCAAATCAATTCAGTAGGATAACAATAAAGTTCTTATCTTGTTCAACAACAATTTTAAGTTTGTGTCTAGCCAGATCAAATACCTTAGACGGTTTTTAATTCAACTTGTACATATTGGACACCGATAAGTATGTATCAACATGTGATAAAATATAATGATTATCCAAGTGAGGACACTTGTATTACCAAGTTTAGAAATTAACGAACAAAATATATTTCTTGATCTATAATAATAGGATTAAGGAACTTGTACAACAGATTATAATTTAATAATTTTCTTATAGAGAATCATTGCATAAGTACATACAAAGGTTGAAATATTTGAACAATTGAAAAGAATAGTTCATATATTATCTTATGCATGTCCATTGCATAAAGTAAATGCAAAGGGTTAGATACTTGCCTTGTCTGTTGCTGACACAACTTAGATTTATCTTTTATATCAAGCCCTATCATTAAATAGATCATTCATTTGATTAGAATAACATATCATATCATATTGTACTACTATTTGCAGTCAGTACATAACCTAATCACATTATCATGTAAGTTTAACAGCCATTGAATCACAAATAAACATTTATCAAGTCAACCTATCTAAGTTCGGATCAATTTAAAATATGTGATTATCTTGACAACTTTATCGGCATTGATCGAGTCTAAGACTCTATCTGATGAGTTCAATATCCATTTGGATAACTTATATATCACCATATTATTTTAAAAAGACTTATAATAATTTTTAAACATTTATTATAATTTATCATGAATTTTCAAATATCGAAATCATTATTAAATAATTTAAATATTAAACAATTCTATTATCATTAATATTTAATTAATATTAAACCATTAATAAAACCATTGCCAAAATATTAAAGTTATTTATAATAACTTGAAATATTTTTAAAGTATTAATATTACCTTAAATGATTTTTAAAATATTTAAAATCATTTTAAAAATTATCATTAATATTAAAGTATTAATGTATTATTTATCAAAATATTAAAAGTCATTAAGTATAACTTAATAATAATTTTAATTCATTTATATCCTTTTTAAATGATTTTTAAATTAATAAAACTATTTTTAAACTATTTATTTAATATAATTATTAAATAAATTTAATATCATTAATAATAAATTAATAATCATTAATATTAAATGTGAGACCCCAGATTTTATGAATAAAGATTTAATTTTCTCGAAATATTTTTTTGTATATTATGGTGTGGATTTGAGATAGTGTTATAGTTGTGGGTAGTATTTATAAATTTTGAAAAGTATGCAAATTGTTATATAATATTCGATTGGTCGGGGAATATTCGTACAATGGTACAATCATTGGTGGACCCCACAACGGAATTATTGTCGGATTGAGAAAATGACAAAAATATGTTTATGAAAATAACGGCGGAAGTTTTACCGTTAAAACTGTTGAACTACTCGATAGTAAAAGTAAATGAATGTCTGGCGTTAGTTGCGTAGTAGCACATTTATTGATTATTGATGTTTACGTGATAAGTTACTCGGTTTTTGTTTATTAGTATTATTAATGTAATAAAATGCGAAAAGCTTTTTCTAAAAATGTAATACTTTTATAAAGTTATTTGTTTTATTAGACTATAAATAGAATATATTATATTCTATTATGCATAGTATTTTGAATAGTAAAATCTTTTTATATAAAAATGAATACTTTTATAAAGTTATTTGTTTTATTAGACTATAAATAGAATATATTATATTTTATTATGCATAGTGTTGCATAGTAGTTACTACATAGTGTTTTGCATAGTAAAATCTTTTTATATAAAACATAATACTTTTATAAAGTTATTCGTTTTATTAGATTATAAATAGAATATATTATATTTTATTTAAAAGATTTTGTTTTAAATCTGGACCTTCCGTTTAAAGTAAATAAATCTGGATCGTTCATGAATTAGTTACTATGCAGTCCATTCTTCTATAAATAGAAGCTCATTCCTTCATTATTTCTTACGAATTCACTGAAACTCTAGAGAGAGAAACTATAGAGAGAGTTCTTCTTCTATAATCTTGAGCGTATTTCTTTAGAGTTTAAGAAAGCTTTGAGCGTATTACAAGTTTTCTTCGAGTATATCCTCGCCCTACTAGTCGGAATACTCTTCTTTCAAAGGTAAGGGATATTATTTGTTGTACATGTAAGGGATATTATTTGTTGTACTCGTAAGGGATATTATTTCTTTTCTATTTATGAAGAGAACTTTTGTTATTCCATTCTTTATTATTCTGTTGGAAGAACCTGTCTGTGTGAAGTACCGTATGTGACGCCCCCAAAATTAGGTATACATTACCCATCTTGGGTAGTCAGATACATGGTACAGAATTTAAATACAACTTACTAATATAACTGTCGTGTACAATACGACATAAAATGTGAGTTTGAATACAAATATTGTCTACTAGATATTTTACAAACTCAAAAGGAGTCCTCATTACAATTATTATCACACTATTTCATAGAATAGTGAGGACTACTAATGCTATACTCTTGACCATTACTCCGTTCCCCGACTCATCCCAGCTATGTTCTCATTTCCTGAAGAGAACAGTGAAAGAAAGGGTGAGCTCAACTAGCCCAGTAAGAAATATTATGACTAAGATAATGCAGAATAAATTATCAATAGCCTTCAACATTGTTAAACCGAGAAAATATAATAAACATCAAGTTTAATCATAGTGAACAAGCAATCCATTAAAAGAGTCAAGTAGAAAATAAAATCTACTATCTTTTATGATTTAAAAGTTTTTCATCATTTATATAAATTTAGACTCGACTTTTAATAAATAATCCACATCATCGAATCACCCCTACACTACTACCAAGGATATTCTTTAGTATCACGACCACAATTATTCACGCACTACGGGCCAAGAATAGTTGTGTATTCATTAATGGTCATGATCATGCCAACAACTATCCATCAATGCACTACTACCAATCGAGGACTTTTTACGACATCATTTGTAACATTACTACATGATTACACCAATAATCCTCGGTCATAATCATACCAAGTCCATCCATGCTCTACAGTGCCACGATGACTTTAAAAAAATATAAACATGAGGATGATGACAATGATATAAGAATTCAATAAAACAAGTTCAAGAATTAAGTTATTCAGAAACTAATAATATCCAAACTGTCAACATGATCTTGCTTTGTAGAGTAAAATTCAAGAATGATCGAAGAATATTTCCATGAAAAGATCTTTGGATGAAACACAAATATCAAGGATATTCTACTAATTTCATGGAGTATAGAAGTCAAAGTTTTAACCAACCGGGTATAATAAAGAATGGAATAACAAAAGAAATCACCATGCATGCGGTACTTGCGATGATAAAGGTTATTCCAATGAATAATAATAACGGAACCAATTCGGTGAAATTCACACCAGCGGGATGTTCCAACAGAATAATAAAGATGGAACCGGATCCGGTGTAAAACACACGATAGGATATTCCAACGAGAATGATAAAGACGGAACCAATTCGGTGTAAAACACACGAGCGAGGATGTTGCAATAGAATAATAAAGATTTTAACCAGTCCCGGTGTAAAACACATGCATGTGATGTTCCAATGTATAATAATAAAGACGAGAACCCGTGTCCTGTAAAACACATGCATGTGATGTTCCAAATGTAATAATAGAAGAATGGAATAAAAGAAAAAGATCACCAAGTATAGGGGATTACTCATATTATACAAAGTTATTCCAATGTAATAAATAAGAATGGAATAACAAAAGAAGTTCTCTTCATGAATACAAAGAATAACACCCCTTACGGTACAACAAATAATATTCCCTACCTTAGAAGAACCTGAATATTGACAAAGTGAAGTAGCGAATACTTTTCTTCTTTCTCTCTATAGTTTCTCTCTCTAGAGTTTCAATGAATTAAATGAAGAAAATAATGAAGGAATGAGCTTCTATTTATAGGAAAATAGAATGCATAGTAATTAATCCATGAACGGTCCAGATTGATTTACTTTAATCTCTGACGGTCCATATTTAAAGCAAAATCTTTTAAATAAAATATAATATATTCTATTTATATAAAAACATTTTACTATGCAAACACTATGCAACACTATGCAAAATACTATGCAAAACACTATGCATAATAAAATATAATATATTTTATTTATAGAATAACTTTAATAAAGTATTCATTTTATATAAAAAGATGTTTCGCATTTTTATTACGTTAATAATACTGAATAAAACAAAATGTCATTATCGCTATAATAATTCATATTATTAATCGATAATGGAATCAAACCGAGTGACTTCTCACATAAGCATCAATAATCAATACCGGTAATGCTACTATGCAACCACACGTATTCTTTATTTTTTTACTACCGAGTAGTTCAACAAGATCAACAAGAAAACTTCCGTTATTTCAATAAAATATATTTTTGTCGTTTTTCAATCCGACAATAATTACATTGTAGGGGTCCACCAATGATTGAGCCATTGTACGAATATTCCCCGCTAAACCGAATATTCCCCACCAATCGAATATAATATAACCACTTGCATACTTTGCAAAATTTATAAATATTACCCACAACTATAACATTATATCAAATTATTCCATAATATTCAAAATAATATTTATAGAAAATTCATCTTTATTTATAAAAGTCGGGTCTTACAACCTCCCTTCTTATGAAATTTCCCCTCGAAATTAGGGTACGTGCACGGTATGTCAAGAGGTAAGGATACCTTGATTTCATTTCGATTCTAACTCCCAGTCATTTCCTCAACATCGTGGTTCCTCCACAAAACTTTGACTTGAGGTATAACCTTGGGCGTAGAATATGTTCATTCTTATCCAAAATTTGAACAGAACCTCTTCATACGTCAAATCTTCCGTTATTTCGTCCGTTCTAACTTTCAATAATATGGTTCGAGTCTTTCACATATTTACGTAACATGGATATGTGAAAAAACGTTATGAACACGAGACATATTTAGGCAGTAAAAGCGAGTCTATAGGCCACAGCTTCCTACTCGATCGAGGATTAAAATGGACCGATGAATCAAGGATTAAGTTTTCCTCTTTTCCAAATCTTGTAACTCTTTTCCATGGAGCAACTCTTAACAACACATGATCTCCTATATCGAATTCCACGTCCTTTCGATGAAGATCAGCATAACTCTTTTGTCAATTTTGTGAGGTTTTTATACGTTGTCGGATCATTTGAATCTTTTCCATAGTCATACGTACCAACTCGGTCCCAACAACGTTGCTTCACCCACCTCATCCCAAAGATACTTTGAGAGAACGACACTCTCTTCCATACAACGCTTGAATGGAGCCATGCCAATACTTGCTTGATAACTGTTGTTGTAGGAAAACTCCACCAATGGTAAGAACTTGTCCCAACTCCCCTTGAAATCAAGGACACGTAATCTTAATAGATCTTCAAGAGTTTGAATAGTCCTCTCCGATTGTCCATCCGTCTCGAGGATGATATGCCGAAACTAAATCGTAAGTCTGCGCCCATAGCTTTTTGCAAACTAACCCAAAATCGTGAAGTGAATCTTGGGTCTCGATCGAAACTATGGATACCGCAGATACCATGCAGCCTTACAATCTCGCTTATGTACATACTGAGCAAGACTTTCAAGTGTATAAGTTTCTCGATTCGGTAAGAAATGAGCGGACTTGGTCAATCTATCAACAATGACCCAAATCGCATCAATGCCTTGAGAAACCTTAGGAAGACCGTGAACGAAATCCATGGTAATGTGCTCCCACTTCCATTCGGAATTTCAAGTGGTTGCAATGGACCTTTTGGTACTTGATGCTCCGCTTTAACTCGTTGACAAGTTAGACACCTTGAGATAAATAAATATATATCTCTCTCTTCATATTGCTCCACCAAAATGTATGATTTAATATCATGATACATTTTGGTACTCCTCGATGGATTGCAAATGGTGTGTTGTGCGCCTCCATCATGATATTATACTTTAAATCGTGGTCGTTAGGAACACAAAGTCCGGAGTTGACTCAAAGTATTCCTTCTTCATCGATTCTTGCTTCCTAAGCGCAGCACCCTCTTACACTTTCTTCCTCATACGCATCGACTCCAGTCCAGTAGCTTGAGCGACTTTAACTTTATCGATTAAAGTCGGTTCTACTACTCAGATATTCGCTATCATCACATGCGTCCTCGAGTCTTTAACTTTATATCCATCCTTTGCAAGTCACACAAAATGGGCCTTTGCGTTGACAATAATGCACTCAGTTTGCATATGATCTTCTACTCAATGCGTCGCCTACCACGCTCGCTTTTCCGTGATGGTATTGGATGGTATGATCATAATCTTTCAATAGTTCAAGCCAACGTCGTTGTCGCATGTTGAGTTCCTTTTGAGTGAAGAAATATTTGAGGCTTTTTATGATCCGTAAAGATTTCCACTTTCTCCCCATACAAGTAATGCCTCCAAATTTTAAGTGCAAAAGATAATAAACCGCTAACTCCGGATCATGAGTAGGATAATTCCTCTCATATTCTTTGAGAGTTGTCATGAGGCATAAACTATAACTTTTCCATGTTGCATGAGAACACATCCCAACCCTTTGCTCCAAGCATCATCAGAGATG
The DNA here is from genome assembly GCA_020205615.1 of Panax quinquefolius. Taxonomy (NCBI): domain Eukaryota; kingdom Viridiplantae; phylum Streptophyta; class Magnoliopsida; order Apiales; family Araliaceae; genus Panax; species Panax quinquefolius. The sequence continues at coordinate 20,887,706 of CM035165.1, forward strand.
ACAAATCCTCCGAGCGGATGGTATTGTCGAATGTGGTCTTTGAAATAAGTCTCCTCTTGAGTTCTTGAAAACTCTTCTCACATTCTTTACTCCAACCGAACTTTGTATCTTTTCGAGTCAGCTGAGTCAATGGAGTAGCGATTCGAGAAAATCCTTCCACGAATCTCCAATAATAACTAGCTAAACCGAGAAAGCTACGTACTTCGGTCACTGATTTAGGTTGTTCCCAGCTTTGAATAGCTTCAATCTTTGCTGGGTCAACAGATATTCCATGAATTGATACCACGTGCCCAAGGAATGCTACTTCTTCAAGCCAGAACTCGCATTTCTTCAACTTGGCATAAAGCTTATATTCACGAAGCTTTTGGAGTGTCAGCCTCAAGTGTTGCTCATGATCTTCACGGCTTTTGGAATAAATAAGGATGTCATCAATAAAGACGACCACAAAGTGATCTAAATATTCCTTGAATACTCGGTTCATCATATCCATGAAGGCAGCAGGAGCATTAGTCAATCCAAAGGACACGACTAGGAATTCATAATGCCCGTATCGAGTTCTGAAAGCCGTCTTTGGAATGTCAGTGGTTCTAATCTTCAATTGGTGATATCCAGAACGAAGATCAATCTTTGAAAAGAATTTGGCTCCTTGCAACTGGTCAAATAGGTCATCAATACGTGGCAATGGATACCTATTTTTGATGGTGACATGATTCAACTCCCGATAATCAATACAAAGTCGCATACTCCCATCTTTCTTCTTCACGAATAGAACAGGAGCACCCCAAGGAGAAGTACTAGGACGAATAAAGCCAATGTCTAACAATTCCTGCAGTTGGGTCTTTAACTCCTGAAGTTGAAAAGGAGCCATTCGATATGGGGCTTTGGAAATAGGTTTTGTACCGGGTTCAAGGTCGATACTAAATTCAATTTCACACTCTGGGGGTAGGCCAGGAAGTTCTTCAGGGAATACGTCAGGAAATTTATTAACAATAGAAATATCGTTCAAAACCGGCGTATTTTTGTTTAAATCATGACATGAGCTAAGAAAGCTTGACATCCGCTTTTCAATAAACGAATAGCTTTATGGCTTGAGATGACCGTGATTGATGGTTTGGTCGTTTGAATTAAGATAATAGGTTGATTAGGAATATGAAAGCTAACAACCTTACGAAAACAATCAATTTTGCATGATAAGTAGTTAACCAATCAATCCCTAGAATCACGTCCAAATGCAAGTATTTTTAATGAAATAAGATCGACGGGTAATGTGAGGGTACCGATTTGAACCAAACAAGACTTATAAAACAATGGATGTAATGAAGGTTTCTCCCAACGGAGTTTCCACAGATAAGTCAAAGTCTAATTTCTCCGTAGTCAAATTTAATCGATGAGCGCAAGTAGGAGATATAAAGAATGGGTAGAACCGTTATCAAATAAAGTATAGACTTCATTAGAGTTTATGATAAGCTTACCCGTGATGACCTCATTCGGGTTCCTTGCTCTCCGGGAGGTCACAACAAACGCTCTCCTTGCAGACTACTGGGTTTGACTTTTACCGGACGACCTTTGGTGCCTCCATCCTAGTTGAATTTGTCTTGATGAACGACAAAAATCGAGCTAAGTGACCTTCTCTTCCACAATTATAACATGCTTTGATGGCATGGCACGATTCGGATCGATGTGTCCCTCTTCTCGCATTTGAAGCATATGATAGGTGGTCTTTCTCCTTCCTTAACAACGGGTCTTTGGTCGACGTCTTTCCATCATTGTTGAATCTCCGCTTTCTTGAAATGTCCATTCTTATTGTTTTGGCGATTACCACCGAAGTGGTTACCGTGTCGCCCGTTGATTCCTCCACGCTTGTTGTCACCGCTCGATGACTACTCTCATTGGTATTATAATTTTGTCATTTGCCGCTCTTTTTAGTTGCGTTGACTTCGTTATCGCGCTCCACTAATCGAGCCCTATTTACAACATCTGAATACAAACACACGCTTTATGAGAAATAAGATGTTGACGTATCTCCGACTTCAAACCTCTTAAAACATTCGTGCCATTCTCTCTCATTATCCACCAAGTGGGGCCGAACCGTGATAACTCCGCAAATTTTGCCTCGTATTGCGACACGGTCATATTGTTTTGTTCCAACTTGATAAATTCCACCTCCTTCATATGGCGAATACTTTCGGAAAGTATTTGTCGTTGAAACGACTCTGGAACTTCTCCCATGATATCTTCAAGACAAAGAAGTTGAGTACGTTTTACCGATTCCAACCAAGATGTCGCCTCTCTCCACGCAACATAAAAGCGGCAAAGGAACCTTTTGCTCCTGGAGCATCCCAAGACATCAAATATCTTGTAATCATGCTTTATCCATGCTTCCGCCGTAAGTGGTTTTGGCTCTCCCTTAAACTCCGGTGGTCCCAGCTCCTTGAATTGTTTAGCGGTGACCTTGAGAGTTTTCTCGTGTTTCCACCTACGCGCTTGGACGAGGAGTCGCTCTCACTTCATTGTTGCATAAATCGCATAAAAGCCTCCGAACATTTGATCATTCATCATTTGGTTAGTGTTATTGTTTGCATGAGGATTGTCGCCTTCCTGATGCACATTATCCTGATTATTGATATGTGGTGAATCAACGATCGCCTGTGCTCCATTGCTATTCTCAACATTCTAAGATGTCATTTTCAGTTACTGCCACAAAAAAAAGATTAATTGACATGTAACAATTATCTTTATATTCTGACCGACCAATAAAATAGCACATAAACTTAGGTAGGTCCTACTAACGAAGGTATTCCCCGTCTCTCCCCTCCTAGTACTATTCTCACATCTTAGCCAGGGATCATATCCCTAAGCTTTGATACCAACTGTGACGCCCCAAAAATTAGGTATACATCACCCATCTTGGGTAGTCAGATACATGGTACAGAATTTAAATACAACTTACTAATATAAGCTAGCCGTGTATAATACGACATAAACTGTGAGTTTGAATACAAATATTGTCTACTAGATATTATACAAACTCAAAAGGAGTCCTCATTACAATTATTATCACACTATTTCACGTAATAGTGAGGACTACTAATGCTATCCTCCTGACCATTACTCCGCTTCCCGACTGTCCCAATGCTATGTTCTCATTTCAAGAAGAGAAAGTGAAAGAAAGGGTGAGCTCAACTAGCCCAAGAAGAAATATTATGACTAAGATAATGCGTAATAAATTATCAATAGCCTTCAACATTGTTAAACCGAGAAAATATAATAAACATCAAGTTTAACTATAGTAGAACAAGCAATCCATTAAAAGAGTCAAGTAGAAAATAAAATCTACTATCTTTTATGATTTAAAAGGTTTTTCATCATCGTTATAAATTTGAGACTCGACTTTAATAAATAATCCACATCATCGAATCACCCCCGCACTACTACCAAGGATATTCTTTAGTATCACGACCACAATTATTCCCCGCACTACGGGCCAAGAATAGTTGTGTATTCATTAATGGTCATGATCATGCCAACAATCGTCCATCAATGCACTACTACCATCGAGGACTTTTTACGACATCATTTGTAATATTACGGTCATGATTACAATCGAATAATCCTCGTCATAATCATACCAAGTCCATCCATGCTCTACAGAAAGCCACGTATGACTTTAAAAAAATATAAACATGAGGATGATGACAATGATATAAGAATTCAATAAAACAAGTTCAAGAATTAAGTTATTCAGAACTAATAATATCCAAACTGTCGACGTGATACTTTGCTTTGTAGAGTAAAATTCAAGAATGATCGGAAGAATATTTCCATGAAAAGATATTTGGATGAAACATAAATATCAAGGATATTCTACTAATTTCATGGAGTATAGAAGTCAAAGTTTTAACCAACCGGGTATAATAAAGAATGGAATAACAAAAGAAATCACCATGCATGCGGTGATTGCATGCAGACAAAGTTATTCCAACGTAATAATAATAACGGAACCGGTCAAGTGAAATTCACACCACAAGCGTGATGTTCCAACAGAATAATAAAGATGGAACCCGGATCCGGGTGTAAAACACACAGATAGGATATTCCAATGTAATGATAAAGACGGAACCAATTCCTGTAAAACACACGCATAAGATGTTCCAATAGAATAATAAAGATTTAAACCAGTCCTAGGTGTAAAACACACGCGATGGATGTTCCAATGTAATAATAATAAAGATTTTAACCAGTCCTATTGTAAAACACACGCATGTGATGTTCCAATGTAATAATAGAAGAATAGAATAAAAGAAGAAGATCACCAAGTATAAGGGATTCAGCAGATACAAAAGTTATTCAAATGAATAAATAAGAATGGAATAACAAAAGAAGTTCTCTTCATGAATACAAAAGAATAACACCCCTTACGGGTACAACAAATAATATTCCATACCTTAGAAGAACCGAATATTGGCAAAGTGAAGTAGCGAGAATACTTTTTTTCTTTCTCTCTATAGTTTCTCTCTCTGAGTTTCAAAGAATTCGTAAGAAAATAATGAAGGAATGAGCTTCTATTTATAGGAAAATAGAATGCATAGTAATTAATCCATGAACTATCTCCGATTGATTTACTTTAATCGACGGTCCATATTTAAAGCAAAATCTTTTAAATAAAATATAATATATTCTATTTATATAAAAACATTTTACTATACAAACACTATACAACACTATGCAAAACACTATGCATAATAAAATATAATATATTTTATTTATAGAATAACTTTAATAAAGTATTCTGTTTTATATAAAAAGATGTTTATGTTTTATTACGTTAATAATACGAATAAAACAAAATGTCATTATCGCTATAATAATTCATATTATTAATCGATAATAATGGAATCAAACTAAGTGACTTCTCACATAAGCATCAATAATCAATACCGTGTGCTACTATGCAACCACACGACATCGTATTTTTTACTACCGAGTAGTTCAACAAGATCAACCAGTAAATCTTCCGCCGTTATTTCAATAAAATATTTTGTCATTTTCTCAATCCGACAATAATTACATTGTGGGGTCCACCAATGATTGAGTAGTTGTCACGAATATTCCTCGCTAAACCGAATATTCCCCACCAATCGAATATAATATAACCACTTGCATACTTTGCAAAATTTATAAATATTACCCACAACTATAACATTATATCAAATTATTACATAATATTCAAAAATAATATTTATAGAAAATTCATCTTTATTTATAAAAGTGGGTCTTACAATCGTATACATGGTGAAATTCTTCAGTTATTCCATTTTTTATTATTCTGTTGGAACATCCTCGCATCTGCTTAACGCATTTACTGGTTCCATTATTTATCATTTTGTTGGAACATCCATGCGTGCTTTTACGCATTTGACCGGTTCCATTATTTATCATTCTGCTGGAACATCCTCGCATGCGTGCTTTACGCATGACACGGTTCCGCTAATTATTATTCTGCTTGGAATATCATGTCCGTAAGTTTACGCACGACCGTTCCTTTATTTATTATTACATTGAATAACTCGTCACATGCATGCGTGATGCATCGCATGCCTGGTGATTTCTTTTGTTATTCCATTCTTTATTATACTCAGTTGGTTAAAGTTTTAACTTCTATACTCCATGAAATTTGTGGAATATCATTGATATTTGCGCTTCATCTAGTATCTTTTCATGGAAAGATTCTTTTGAGCATTCTTAAATTTTTACTCCACAAAGCAGTATCATGTTGACAATTCGGACATTATTGGTTCCTGGATAATTAATTCTTGAACTTGTTTTATTGAATTTTTATATCATTGTCATCATCCTCATGTTTATATTATGTTGAAAGTCATCTCGTGCTTCAGAGTGCATATGATGGACTTGGTATGATTATGACCAGGGATTATTCGGTGTAATCATGATCGTAATGTTATAAATGATGTGGAAAAAGTCCTAATTGGCCCGTAGTGCATTGATGGACAGTTTTTTAGAAGGGAGAAGGTCCAAAATTGCCCCTAACGTTTACCGCGATGTCTACCGAGCACCCTATACTTTTTTTTTATCCAAAAATACCCTTAAGGTCATCCGTGCCCCTGCTGTTAAAAAAACACAAACGTGGTTAAAATTTCGCTGACGTGGCAGAAACATGGAGGCTTAAAGGAAGAAGGTTCAAAAATGCCCCTGACACATGTAATCAAAATACTAAAATTCAAATTATTAGTAAAATTCAAAATAATTAATATTATTCAAAATAATTAACGTTATTTAGTAAAATAATATTATTTAGTAAAAATATAACTAATTCAAAATAATTAATATTATTCAAAATAAATAATTATTTAATTATTAGTAAAATAATATTACTTTCAACGCCTTTCACGTTAATTGCCAAGTAAAAATATTACTGCATTTTACGCGTTCTAAAATGCAAAATTAAAAATAAATACCTCTAAATTATTTTAATGTCAAATTATTATGAATATACTTAATTAATTATTAGTAATACAACAATACATATTATAAATTATATAAAAAGTATTAGTATTATTTACTAGGACATTTATTGTTCAAAAAATAATGATGTTTGTTTCTAATTTAAAATGTCCGAAAATATTATTTTTAAAAGTCTTTATTAATGCTTATATTTTGAAATGTAAATAATACGTATATATACCATATATATATATATATATATATATATATATATATATATATATATATATATATATATATACGAAACTTTCTTAAATTAAGTATCCGCTTTCTCTTTTTTCATTTTTGTCTACTAAATGAAATCAATGTCTTTAATTTATCCGTCATCTAAATTGGAAAAGTTTTGTAAGTAGATATTATTTTATTAGAAATGTGTATGATTCAAAAATATAAATAATATTATTTTGAATAACGTTATTTAGTAAAATAATATTATATTCAAAAATATAACTAAATCAAAATAATTAACGTTATTTAGTAAAATAATATTATTTTGAATAATATTAATTATTTTGAATAACGTTATTTAATAAAATAATATTATTTTGAATAATATTAATTATTTTGAATTAGTTATATTTTTACTAAATAATATTATTTTACTAAATAACGTTATTCAAAATAATTAATATTATTCAAAATAATATTATTTTACTAAATAACGTTAATTATTTTGAATTAGTTATATTTTGAATATTTTAAAATTTAACTAAATAATATTTTTAAAATTCAACTAATTACATCATCAAAAAATATTAACGTTTTTAACATATCAACTAATATTAAAAATATTAACATTTTTAATATAAAAAATATTAATAAAATATTAACGCTTTATTAATATTAAAAATATTAACGTTTTTTAATATCAAAAAATTAACGTTTTTTAAAAAAAAAAATTAATTTAATTAGTTGTTTTAATTAGTTACCAAAATAATTTGAATTTTAGTATTTTGATTAAATGATGTAAATATGTTATGTTTTTTTTATTTTGAATTTTTTTATTTTTTGTTTTGATTAAATGACATATTTATATGTGTCAGGGGCATTTTTGAACATTCTCCCTTTAAGCCTCCATGTTTCTACCACGTAAGTGAAATTTTAACCCCGTTTGTCTTTTTTTAACGGCAGGGTCACGGATGACCCAAAAAGTGTAACATTAAGGGTATTTTTGGACAAAATAAAAGTATAGGGTGCTCGGTTGACATCGCGGTAAACTTCAGGGGCAATTTTGGACCTTCTTCCGTTTTTGGTATGATTATGGCTATGGATTCTCTTCGGCCAAGGGTGCAAAGATGAATTGTTTTATAGCATGATCAGGACCGTTGATGTAAACACGATTATCTTTGGCCCATAGTGCATGAATAATTCGTGGTTGTGATACTAAAGAATATCCTTGGCCTGTAGTGCAGGGATGATTTGATGATGTGAATTATTTATTGTCGAGAGTCTCGTGATAAAAGTGATGAAAAACTTTTTAAATCATAGAAGATAGTAGATTTTAGTCTCTACTTGACTCTTCTAATGGATTGCTTGTTCCGCTGCAGTTAAACTTGATGTTTGTTATATTGTATCAGTTTAACACAGTTGAAGGCTAACGATAATTTATTCTGCATTATCTTAGTCATAATATTTCTTACTGTGCTAGTTGAGCTCACCCTTTTGCTTTCATTGTTCTCTTCTGGAAATGAGAACGTAGAAGGGACTAGTCGGGGGAAACAGAGTGATGGTCCTAGATGGTGCAATAGTAGCCCTCACTATTCTGTGAAATAGTGTGATAATAAATGTAATGAGGACCCCATTGTGTTTGTATATTGTCTAGATGACAATATTTGTATTAAAACTCACAACATATGTTTAGTCGTATTTTACACGACTGTTGTATAATTAAGTTGTATTTGAATTTTGTACCATGTATTTGGCGACTCAGAATATGTGATGTATACCTATTTTGGGGGCGTCACAGTTAATATAGAAGCTTAGGGATATGATCCCTGGCTGAGATGTGAGACAAGAACTAGGAGGGGAGAGACGGGGAATTCCTTCGCTAGTATGACCTACCTAAGTTTATTTGGTATTTAATTAGTCGGTCAGAGTATAGGAATAATATGTGATATGTTAATTAACCCTTATTTTGTGACAGTGTTTGAAAATGACATATAAAAATGTTGAGAGCAGCAATGAAGCACATGAGACCGTTGAGTCACCAACGATCAACACCCAGGATAAGGTGCAACAGAAAGACAATAATCCTCAGGAGAACAACAACACTGATCAATTGACGAACGACGATACGTTTAGGAGCTTTTTAGAATTCATGCAACATCAGGCGAAGGCGGCTCCTGTTCATAATGCAGAGGAAACAATGGCAACCTACTTGCTCAATCACCGCTAAGCAATTCAAGGAGCTGGGACCACCGAAGTTTTGGGAAAGCCGTAACCACTTAAGGCGAGACGTGGTTAAAGCGGATCACCAAGATATTTGATGTCTTGGGATGCTCCGAGGAGCAAAAGTTCCCTTGCCACCTTTATCGTCAAGTGAAGAGGCGATTCATCGGTGGAAATCAGAAACGCATCCCGACTGGCACTCAAGATGTCTTGGGAGAAGTTCCAAGAGCTGTTCAATGACAAGTACTTTCCCGAAAGCATTCGTCACATAAAGGAGGTGGAATTTATCAAGTTGGAGCAAAACAACATGATCGTGTCGCAGTACGAAGCCAAGTTTGCTGAGTTATCCCGATTTGCATCCCATTTGGTTGATAATGAGGAGAGAATGACGTGAATGTTTCTAAGAGGTTTGAAACCTGAGATACATCAATATCTTATCTCTCATAAATTGTGTTTGTATTCAGATGTTGTTAATAGGGCTCAGTTATTGGAGCGCGATAATGAGTCAACCCAACCAAGAGAGAGCAGCTGGAAAAATGATAATACCGGTGATAACAGTCATCAAAGCGGTGCATGGAGGGAATCAACATGCCAGAAATGGTAACCACTTCGGTGGTAATCATGGTCAAAACAATAAGAATGGACATTTCAAGAAGAGAAGGTTCAACAATGACGTGAAGACGTCGACACCAGCACCAATTTCAAAGGAATAAGAACGACCATCGGTCGTATGTTTCAAATGCGGACAGGAGGGACACATCCGTCCAAACTGTACGCAGCAATCCAAAACGTGTTTTAATTGTGGAAGAGAATGTCACCTAGCTCGATTTTATCGTATGGTGAAGTCAAGTCCAACTGGGATAGTGATGCCAAAGGATGTCCCGGACAAACTAAAGTCGATAGTTTAAGAGAGAGCATTTTTTTTCGTGACAAGGATCCTGAATAAAATTATCACAAGTATGTTAGTCATAAACTCTTGCGAAGTCTATACCGTGTTAGATACAGGTTATACTTACTCTTTTATTTCACCTAGTTGTGTTCAATGTTTGAAGTTAACTCCGGAGAAGTTAGATTTTGATATATCTGTTTAAACTCAGTTGGGAGAAACGTTCGTTACCTCCACTATTTATAAATCTTGTTCAAATCAACACTTTCACTTTACGTGTCGATCTTGTCTCTTTGAAAATACTTGCCTTTGATGTGACTTTTGTAAACGATTAGTTAACTACTCATCATGATTTTCATAATGTTGTTCGCTTTCATACTCCTAACCAACCTGTTATACGAATTCAAAGTAACCAAACCACTAAAGTCAATAATTGTCATATCAAGCCATAAGTAAAGAGCTCCGATCCTTTCGTTGTTGACTTACTTGTGTGGAATGCACCGAAGCCAAACTTTTCATAAGAGACGTTGTGAATGACGATGGCAAGTTTATAGGTATCAATGTGACATGTTATCCAAGTCTTTGATGAGAGTCACAGTTTTGAATGATATTTCTATTTTTAATAAATTTCCTGACGTATTCTAGAAGAACTTCTTAGCCTACCCCTAGAGCGTGAAATCGAATTTTGTATTGACCCCAGTACAAAACCCATTTCTAAAACCCTCAAATATTTCTTTACTTAAAACGAACGCAACATGCGCCAAAGACGTTGGCTCGAGCTGTTGAAGATTATGATCGTACCATGCAATATCATTGTGGAAGTGCAAACGTGGTAGCTGACGCGTTGAGTAGAAGATCGTATGCGAGTGCGATGTTGTTAACACAAAGACCCATTTCGTATTACTTACAAATGATGAAGATAAAGTTAAAGACTATAGGGACCCACGTAAAGATAACAAATATATGATTAGAATCGACTTTAATCAATAAAGTTAAAGCTCATTCCTTCATTATTTCTTACGAATTCACTGAAACTCTTGAGAGAGAAACTATAGAGAGAGTTCTTCTTCTATAATCTTGAGCATATTTCTTTAGAGTTTAAGAAAGCTTTGAGTGTAGTACAAGTTTTCTTCGAGTATATCCTCGCCCTACTAGTCGGATTACTCTTCTTTCAAAGGTAAGGGATATTATTTGTTGTATTCGTAAGGGATATTATTTTTTGTACTCGTAAGGGATATTATTTGTTGTACTCGTAAGGGGTATTATTTCTTTTCTATTCATGAAGAGAACTTTTGTTATTCCATTCTTTATTATTCTGTTGGAATAACCTGTATACGCGGTCTACCCTATACTTGGTGAAATTCTTCTGTTATTCCATTCTTTATCATTATATTGGAATAACATGTCTATGCGAAGTACCGCATACATGGTGAAATTCTTCTGTTATTCCATTTTTTTTATTATTATGTTGGATCATCCTGTCTGTGCTTTACACATGACCTGGTTCCATTATTTATCATTTTGTTGGAACATCCTGTCTGTGCTTTACGCATGACCTGGTTCCATTATTTATCATTTTGTTGGAAACATCCTGTCTGTGCTTTACGCATGACCTGGTTCCGTTAATTATTATTCTGTTGGAATATCCTGTCTGTGCGTTTACGCATGACCTGGTTTCGTTATTTATTATTCTATTGGAATAACCTCTCTGGGCGGTCTATCGCATGCCTGATGATTTCTTTTGTTATTCCATTCTTTATTATACTCAGTTGGTTAAAGTTTTAACTTCTATACTCCATGAAATTAGTGGAATATCCTTGATATTTGCGCTTCATCCAGTATCTTTTCATGGAAAGATTCTTCTGAGCATTCTTAAATTTTTACACCACAAAGCAGTATCATGTTGATAATTTGGACGTTATTGGTTCCTGGATAATTAATTATTGAACTTGTTTTATTGAATTCTTATATCATTGTCATCATCCTCATGTTTATATTATGTTGAAAGTCATTTGTGGCCTGTACTGCATAGATGGACTTGGTATGATTATGACCAGGGATTATTTGGTGTAATCAAGACCGTAATGTTACAAATGATGTGGAAAAAGTCCTCATTGGCCCGTAGTGCATTGATGGACAGTTTTTGGTATGATTATGGCTATGGATTCTCTTCGGCCAAGGGTGCAAAGATGAATTATTTTATGGCATGATCAGGACCGTTGATGAAAACACGATTATCTTTGGCCAGTAGTGCATGAATAATTCGTGTCGTGATACTAAAGAATATCCTTGGCCTTTAGTGCAGGGATGATTTGATGATGTGGATTATTTATTAAGCTGAGTCTAAGCGATAAAAGAGATGAAAAACTTTTTAAATTATAGAAGATAGTAGATTTTATTCCCTACTTGACTCTTCTAATGTATTGCTTGTTCCGCTACAGTTAAACTTGATGTTTGTTATATTGTATCAGTTTAACACTGTTGAAGGATAACGATAATTTATTCTGCATTATCTTAGTCATAATATTTTTTACTGGGTTAGTTGAGCTCACCCTTTTGCTTTCATTATTCTCTTCAGGAAATGAGAACGTAGCAGGGACTAGTCGGGGGAAACAGAGTGATGGTCTTAGATGGTGCATTAGTAGTCGTCACTATTCAGTGAAAATAGTGTGATAATAAATGTAATGAGGAACCCATTGAGTTTGTATATTGTCTAGATGACAATATTTGTATTAAAACTCACAACATATGTTTAGTCGTATTTTACACGACTGTTGTATAATTAAGTTGTATTTGAATTTTGTACCATGTATTTGGCGACTCAGAATAGGTTATGTATACCTATTTTGGGGGCGTCACAGTTGGTATCATAGCTTAGGGATATGATCCCTGGCTGAGATGTGAGACAAGAACTAGGAGGGGAGAGACGGGGAATTCCTTCGCTAGTATGACCTACCTAAGTTTATTTGGTATTTAATTAGTCGGTCAGAGTATAGGGATAATATGTGATATGTTAATTAATACTTGTTTTGTGACAGTATTTGAAAATTACATATGAAAATGTTGAGATCGGCAATGAAGCACCTGAGACCGTTGAGTCACCAACGATCAATACCCAAGATAAGGCGCAATAGGAAGACAATTTATCCTCAGGTGAACAACAACACTGATCAATTGATGAACGACGATACGTTTAGGAGCTTTTTAGAATTCATGCAACATCAGGCGAAGGCGGCTCCTGTTCATAATGCAGGAGGAAACAATGGCAACCCACAGTTGGTCACCGCTAAGCAATTCAAGGAGCTGGGACCATCGGAGTTTTTGGGAAGCCAGAATCACTTAAGGCGGAGACGTGGTTAAAGCATATCACCAAGATATTTGATGTCTTGGGATGCTCCGAGGAGCAAAAGGTTCCCTTTGCCACCTTTATGTTGTGTGAAGAGGAATATTACTGGTGGGAATCTGTAAAACGTACCCAGCCTGACGCACTCAAGATGTCTTGGGAGAAGTTCCAAGAGCTGTTCAATGACAAGTACTTTCCCGAAAGCATTCGTCACATGAAGGAGGTGGAATTTATCAAGTTGGAGAAAAACAACATGACCGTGTCGCAGTACGAAGCCAAGTTTGCCGAGTTGTCCCGATTTGCATCCCATTTGGTTGATAATGAGGAGAGAATGACGCGAATGTTTCTAAGAGGTTTGAAACCTGAGATACGTCAATATCTTATCTCTCATAAACTGTGTTTGTATTCAGATGTTGTTAATAGGGCTCGCTTATTGGAGCGCCGATAATGAGTCAACCCAACCAAAAGAAGAGCAAATAAATGATAATATCGGTGATAATACCATCAAAGCGGTAAATAATAAGCATGGAGGGAATCAACATGCCGTAAATGGTAACCACTTCGGTGGTAATCATGGTCAAAACAATAAGAATGGACATTTCAAGAAGAGAAGGTTCAACAATGACGTGGAGACGTTGGCACCAGCACCTATTTCAAAGGAATAAGAACGACCACCGGTCGTATGTTTCAAATGCGGACAGGAGGGACATATCCGTCCAAATTGTACGCAACAATCCAAAACGTGTTTTAATTGCGGAAGAGAAGGTCACCTAGCTCGATTTTATCGCATGCTGAAGTCAAGTCCAACTGGGATAGTGATGCCAAAGGATGTCCCAGACAAGCCAAAGCCGGTAGTTTAAGAGAGAGCATTTTTTTTTCGTGACAAGGATCCTGAATAAAATTATCACAAGTCTGTTAGTCATAAACTCTTGCGAAGTCTATACCGTGTTAGATACAGGTTATACTTACTCTTTTATTTCACCTAGTTATGTTCAATGTTTGAAGTTAACTCCGGAAAAGTTAGATTTTGATATATCTGTTTAAACTCAGTTGGGAGAAACCTTCGTTACCTCCACTATTTATAAATCTTGTTCAAATCAACACTTTCACTTCACGTGTCGATCTTGTATCTTTGAAAATACTTGCCTTTGATGTGACTTTTGCAAACGATTAGTTAACTACTCATCATGCTTTTTGTAATGTTGTTAGCTTTCATACTCCTAACCAACCTGTTATGCGAATTCAAAGTAACCAGACTTTTCGTAGGAGACGTTGTGAATGACGATGGCAAGTTTATAGGTATCAATGTGATGTGTTATCCAAGTCTTGGATGAGAGTCACAGTTTTGAATGATATTTCTATTTTTAATAAATTTCCTGACGTATTCTCGAAGAACTTCTTAGCCTACCCCTAGAGCGTGAAATTGAATTTTGTATTGACCCCAGTACAAAACCCATTTCTAAAACCCTCAAATATTTCTTTACTTAAAATGAACGTAACATGCGCCAAAGACGTTGGCTCAAGCTGTTGAAGATTATGATCGTACCATGCAATATCATCGTGGAAGTGCAAACGTGGTAGCTGACGCGTTGAGTAGAAGATCGTGATCACGAAAAGCGATGTTGTTAACACAAATACCCATTTCAGACATTTTACAAATGATGAAGATAAAGTTAAAGACTCTAGGGACCCACGTAAAGATAACAAATATATGATTAGAATCGACTTTAATCGATAAAGTTAAAGCCGCTCAAGCTACATACCCGGAGCTGATGAATGTGAAGAAGAAGGTTCAAGAGGGCGTTATTCTAGAAGCAAGAATCGACGAAGAGAGGAAATCTCAACCCTCGATTTAATTGGCCCATTTTAAATCCTCGATGAAGTAGGAACCTTGGCCTATAGACTCGCTTTTACCACCAAGTATGTTGCGTGTTCGAATCGGTTTTTACGTGACGATGTTACGTAAATATGTGGACGACCAAACCACATTATTAAATTAGAACTAAACGATATAGCGTAAGATTTAACGTATGAGGAGATACGTGTTAAAATCTTGGATAAGAAGGATCGTATTCAACACTCAAAGGTTATACCTCAAGAATTAGAATCTGAAATGAAGTCAAGGTATCCTCACCTCTTCGGCATACCAGGTATGTACGTAAATTTCGATGGCAAAATTTCATATGGAGGGGAGATTGTGAGACCCCAGATTTTATGAATAAAGATTTAATTTTCTCGAAATATTTTTTTGTATATTATGGTGTGGATTTGAGATAGTGTTATAGTTGTGGGTAGTATTTATAAATTTTGAAAAGTATGCAAGTTGTTATATAATATTCGATTGGTCGGGAAATATTCGTTTTAACAGGGAATATTTGTACAATGGTACAATTATTGGTGGACCCCACAACGGAATTATATTCGGATTGAGAAAACGACAAAAATATTTTTATAAAAATAACGACGGAAGTTTTACCGTTAAAACTGTTGAACTGCTCGGTAGTAAAAGTACAGTAATATGCGTTGTTGTATAGTAGCACACGGTATTGATTATTGATGTTTACGTGATAAGTCACTCAGTTTTGTTTTATTAGTATTATTAATGTAATAAAACAGAAAAGCTTTTTATATAAAACAAAATACTTTTATAAAGTTATTCGTTTTATTAGACTATAAATAGAATATATTATATTCTATTATGTATAGTGTTTTGCATAGTAAAATCTTTTTATATATAAAATGTAATACTTTTATAAAGTTATTTGTTTTATTAGACTATAAATAGAATATATTATATTTTATTATGCATAGTGTTGCATAGTGCCTGCATAGTGTTGCATAGTGCCTGCATAGTATTTTGCATAGTAAAATCTTTTTATATAAAATAGAATACTTTTATAAAGTTATTCGTTTTATTAGATTATAAATAGAATATATTATATTTTATTTAAAAGATTTTGTTTTAAATCTGGACCGTCCGTTTAAAGTAAATCAATCTGGACTGTTCATGAATTAGTTACTATGCAGTCCATTCTTCTATAAATAGAAGCTCATTCCTTCATTATTTCTTACGAATTCACTGAAACTCTAGAGAGAGAAACTATAGAGAGAGTTCTTCTTCTATAATCTTGAGCGTATTTCTTTAGAGTTTAAGAAAGCTTTGAGCGTAGTACAAGTTTTCTTCGAGTATATCCTCGCCCTACTAGTCGGAATACTCTTCTTTCAAAGGTAAGGGATATTATTGTTTGTACTCGTAAGGGATATTATTTGTTGTACTCGTAAGGGATATTATTTGTTGTACTCGTAAGGGGTATTATTTCTTTTCTATTTATGAAGAGAACCTTTGTAATTCCATTCATTATTATTCTGTTGGAATAACCTGTATACACGGTCTACCCTATACTTGGTGAAATTCTTCTATTATTCCATTCTTTATCATTATATTGGAATAACATGTCTATAAGAAGTACATCATACATGGTGAAATTCTTCTGTTATTCCATTTTTTTATTATTATGTTGGATCATCCTGTCTGTGCTTTACACATGACCTGGTTCCATTATTTATCTTTCTGTTGGAACATCTTGTCTGTGCTTTACGCATGGCCTGGTTCCATTATTTATCATTCTGTTGGAACATCCTGTCTGTGCTTTACGCATGACCTGGTTCCGTTAATTATTATTCTGTTGGAATATCCTGTCTGTGCGTTTAGGCATGACCTGGTTTCATTATTTATTATTCTGTTAGAATAACCTATCTTTGCGGTCTATCGCATGTCTGATGATTTCTTTTGTTATTCCATTCTTTATTATACTCAGTTGGTTAAAGTTTTAACTTTTATACTCCATGAAATTAGTGGAATATCCTTGATATTTGTGCTTCATCCAGTATCTTTTCATGGAAAGATTCTTCTGAGCATTCTTAAATTTTTACTCCACAAAACAGTATCATGTTGACAATTTGGACGTTATTGGTTCCTGGATAATTAATTCTTGAACTTGTTTTATTGAATTCTTATATCATTGTCATCATCCTCATGTTTATATTATATTGAAAGTTATTTGTGGCCTGTAGTGCATAGATGGACTTGGTATGATTATGACCAGGGCTTATTCGTTGTAATCAAGACCGTAATGTTACAAATGATGTGGAAAAAGTCCTCATTAGCCCATAGTGCATTGATGGACAGTTTTTGGTATGATTATGGCTATGGATTCTCTTCGGCCAAGGGTGCAACGATGAATTATTTTATGGCATGATCAGGACCGTTGATGAAAACACGATTATCTTTGGCCGGTAGTGCATGAATAATTCGTGTCGTGATACTAAAGAATATCCTTGGCCTGTAGTGCAGGGATGATTTGATGATGTGGATTATTTATTAAGCTGAGTCTAAGCGATAAAAGTGATGAAAAACTTTTTAAATCATAGAAGATAATAGATTTTATTCCCTACTTAACTCTTCTAATGTATTGCTTGTTCCGTTATAGTTAAACTTGATGTTTGTTATATTGTATCAGTTTAACACTGTTGAAGGCTAACGATAATTAATCTGCATTATCTTAGTCATAATATTTTTTACTGGGCTAGTTGAGCTCACCCTTTTGCTTTCATTATTCTCTTCAGGAAATGAGAACGTAGCAAGGACTAGTCGGGGGAAACAGAGTGATGGTCCTAGTTGGTGCATTAGTAGTCCTCACTATTCTGTGAAATAATGTGATAATAAATGTAATGAGGACCCCATTGAGTTTGTATATTGTCTAGATGACAATATTTGTATTCAAACTCACATCATATGTTTAGTCGTATTTTACACGACTGTTGTATAATTAAGTTGTATTTGAATTTTGTACCATGTATTTGACGACTCAAAATAGGTGATGTATACCTATTTCGGGGGCGTCACATTAAATTATTAATGAAATTATCCTTTAAATATTAAAAATTATATTTTATAACTTAAAACATCTTTAAACACTTTATTTTCATTTAAAATGATTATTATAATATTAAATTCATTTTTAAACTAATTTATTTAATATAATTATTAAATAACTTTAATATCATTAATAATAATCCATTAATGAAATTTATCTTTAAATATTAAAAGTTATATTTTATAACTTAAAATATTTTAAACTATTTATTTTCATTTAAAATGATTTTTATAATATTAAAATTATTTTTAATTAATTTATTTAATTTAATTGTTAAATAAATCTAATATCATTAATATTAAATAATTAATGAAAATACTTTAAAATATTAAAAGTTATATTTTATATCTTAAAATATTTTCAAATAACTTATTATCATTTAAAATAATTTTAATATAATAAAATCATTTTAATTAATTTATTTAATGCATTTAATAAAAATAATATTTAAATAAATACTAATATTTATGTAAAATATTTAAATTTATTAAAAGTTAATTTTTTATAACTTAAAATAATTTTTGTAATTTTCGGAATTAAATTTCTATTTTTAAATGTATTTTGAAAATTTAATTAATTAAAATTAATAAAACTGTCGCTATAGGCCTTTAGAGACAGACAATGTAGTCTATGGTGTTCTTGAGCCTTCAAGAACATTCATAGCCAGCTTCGAGATAGCTACTTTGACCATTAATTATGAAATGTGTAATGTGTTTCTGTGAACGTTTTTGGTCTGATTGTGTAGTACACATTCAACACTACAAGACCCAACAACAATCATGGCCAACAAACATGAAACCAACGAGATCTGGGTTTAGAACAAGTCAGTTGTGAGTTCTTTCATTTTCCGGGTTACCTGTAAATGAAGAAACGATTCGATTACTTCATATTTGGGCCTCCACAACTTGTGATCGATGTGATATTTTTGTGATATAGTGCATCCATCCTATAGATAACATGTGATACTACATATCCATTACAAAACATCTCCATAACAACATAACATAATGAAGATACATGCTTGTTAAAGCTTCGTCAACAACGTCGTGTTCATCGCCGTTTTACGGGTTACCCAGAAAACTGTTTTCATGAACTTCTGACCTCCTTTGACCAGCCACAAAATCTTGTACACTTGGTATTTTGAGTCACCAAAATCATGAATCGAGAGTTAAACTAATTTACTATATCATGGATTCAACAACATTTGCAAAACATGTATAACCTGCAAGATCAAAACCCCTAAATAAGCTGTCGGACCGACCTAGGGACACCTAGGTTACCCAGAAACTTTGCAAGTTATGGTCGGTCAACGTAGTTTGACCTTCCACAACTTGCAATCCACATATGATCTAAGCCTGATTTCATGCTCAGATCAAAGAGCACATATCAGACTACAACTACAAAGTTTCAAAACAGAAAACGCATTAAAGATCCCAGAGATACAAAGCCTGACATCGTTATCAGAAAACAAAACAAAATTTTTCCAGATTTTGTAAATCTTCAAATCCGAGCCTCTAGATGTTATATATCTAACATCTAGCAAACCATATCATCATTAGACACCTTATATAACATGTTTAATAAAAAAAATCTAACATCTAACAACAGATTTTTGGTCAGATTTCATGGCTAGGGTTTATACCTTCTTATGAACAATCTTTGATTCTAGGCTTTTGATTTGGTTATGTTGTTCATGGGGATTTGTTGTGGGACTATAATACTAGTACATTTCAGAGGTGTGAGCTTGAGAGAGATGAGTTGAGGGTTTGTGCAAAAATTAGGCTAGCAAATGATTTTTTTTTCTCTCTCTCCAATCTATTTATAATAGTCCAAGATGCATGTATGGCTGGTCATAGTGGCTGATCTGCTGAGATTTGTCTCATGGAAAGTCAATGCATGTTATCTCACCCACTTCATTATTGCTAGATATACAAGTTATCTCAAATAATTCAAGAGGGGCATTTTGGTCATTTTGCATGGAATTCTAATGGCATTCTTGTAATCTTGCAAACCCTTAGGGTTTAACCCTAAGATTTAGTACATAACATTTGTAGGATTTAGCAATTAGGGTTTGAAAAATGTAAAATTTTATTTTCTAAAATTGTAAGTTAGAAATCCCTAATTAGATTAGGTTTGGTAATTATTTTATACATGAACATTAGGGTTTATAATTTACTAATTATAATTAAGATCACTAATTTATCAATTAGAGCACCCATTTGTTAAAAATGGTTAACAATTTAATAATTAAGATTAACAATTTAATAATTAGGGTTAACAATTTGTAATTAGGGTTTATAATCACATTAATCACAATCATTAGGGTTTTAAAGTCCGCTAATGAGCATTAAACATCCTAAATTAGCAATTAGGGTTTCCCAGTTTGGCAGTTAGGGTTCCTAAATATCGATTAGGGTTTTAATTTCACCATTAGAATTTCGAGTCAATAATTAGGGTTTTCTTAATTAATGTTAATATTTATAATATCCAACATTGATCACATGCATTATCACGATTACCTAACAATCTTGAACTCTAATTTGTATTTTAAATTAGGGTTTCACACAGTAATATTAGGGTTTGTCATATAGCTCCATAATTGACCAACCATTATCGGTCCACTTATACTGTACATATTTATAGCACTGAAAAATCAAAAATATAATTAATATTAAATTATTATTATCACTCCTTATCCTAAAACTAGAATTAGGGTTTGGATTCCATATCTGATTTACCTTGCATAAACAACTTTATTAATTAAGTTAAAATACTTAACTTAATACTCCGAGCTAAAATTTATATAATAAAATAATTATTATAATTATTCTAAAAATCATTTCATATATTATTTAAATAATATTTAATTATATTTTTATGGAAAATAATTAATAAAACATTTCTATTATAAAATTAATTATTATAAAAATATAATTTATAATAATCAATAATTCTAAAATAAAATTATCTATAATGATTCGTAATAAATATATTTGTATTAATTACATAATTTACATATTCCTTATCTTGTACAAATCTTCATCTTTAAAATAATATAAAAAAAAAATTATACGAAAAATTTCTGTTTTATTTATATAGAAAATAAAGGGTTATTACAGTTATAGAACGACATTCATCTTACTAACACATAATAATAACAATTAATATTATAAATATTCATTATTAAAAGTATTTACAAAAGGTCTGATTTTCCGGGGCGTTACACTCTCTCCCCCTTAGAAGGATTCTGGCCCTAGAATCTCGCTTAAAAAAAATTACGCAAACAAGTGAGGATAATTCTTTTTCATCTTTTCTTCCAATTCCAACGTTGCTTCTTCGACATCGTGGTTCTTCCATAACACCTTTGCAAAAGGTATAACTTTGTTCCGTTGAACTTGCTCTTTTCTATCGATGATTTGAATCGGCATCTCCTCATAGGTTAAGTCCTTCTCGATATGAATCGACTCATATTCCATTAAGTGTTTGTAATCAAGCTTATAAGGTCGTAATACAGATACGTGAAACACGTTTTGTATTCGTTCTAAGTCTGGAGGTAATGCTACTACGTAAGCTACCCGTCCCAACTTTTCTAATATTTTAAAAGGTCCTATAAACCTGGGACTTAACTTTCCCTTCTTTCCAAAGTGTATCTTTCCTTTCAAGGGAGATACCTTTAGAAATACATATGAGCCTACCTCGAACTCCCTATTTAATCGATCCAAATCTGTAAACTTTCTTTGTCTGTCTTGTGCTGCTACCAATCGCATTCGTATTAGCTTC
The DNA here is from genome assembly GCA_020205615.1 of Panax quinquefolius. Classification (NCBI taxonomy): domain Eukaryota; kingdom Viridiplantae; phylum Streptophyta; class Magnoliopsida; order Apiales; family Araliaceae; genus Panax; species Panax quinquefolius. Next base: position 20,909,562 of record CM035165.1, read on the forward strand.
ACTATATCCACTGTTTGCTGCACCAATTCTGGTCCTAGCATCCGGCGTTCTCCCACTTCATCCCAATACAATGGTGTTCTGCATTTCCTTCCGTACAAGTCTTCATAAGGCGGCATACCTATGCTTGCATGATAACTGTTGTTATATGCAAACTCTACTAATGGTAGATGATCATCCCAACTACCCTTGAAATCTTAACATATGTTTTAACGTTCGAAGTGTCCTCTCGCTTTTTCCATCAGTTAGTGGATGATATGCCGTACTTGTGACGGCCCCAAAATAGGTATACATCACCCATCTTGAGTCGCCAAATACATGGTACAAAATTTAAATACAACTTAATTATACAACAGTCGTGTAAAATACGACTAAACATATGTTGTGAGTTTTAATACAAATATTGTCATCTAGACAATATACAAACTCAATGGGATCCTCATTACATTTATTGTCACACTATTTAGCAGAATAGTGAGGACTACTAATACTATCATCTGGTCCATCACTCCGTTCCCCGACTCGTCCCAAAGAATATTCTCATTTCAAAGAGAACAAAGAAAGAAAGGGTGAGCTCAACTAGCCCAATAAGAAATATTATGACTAAGATAATGCGTAATAAATTATCATTAGCTTTAAAACAAGTGTTAAACGATACAATATAACAAACATCAAGTTTAATCATAGTGATAGAACAAGCAATCCATTAGAAGAGTCAAGTAGAGAATAAAATCTACTATCTTCTATGATTTAAAAGGTTTTTCATGACTTTTATCGCCGGGACTCAGCTTAATAAATAATCCACATCATCGAATCACCCCTGCACTACGGCCAAGGATATTCTTTAGTATCACGACCATAACTATCCATGCACTACGGTCCAAGAATATTTGAGTAATCATTAATGGTCATGATCATGCCAACAACTGTCCATCAATGCACTACGGACCAATGAGGACTTTTACCACATCATTTGTAACATTACGGTCATGATTACACCGAATAATCTCTTGTCATAATCATACCAAGTCCATCTATGCACTACAGGCCACATATGACTTTAAAAAAAATATAAACATGAGGATGATGACAACGATATAAGAATTCAATAAAACAAGTTCAAGAATTAAGTTATTCAGGAACTAATAACGTCCAAATTGTCAACATGATACTGCTTTGTAGAGTAAAATTCAAGAATGCTCGGAAGAATATTTCCATGAAAAGATATCTTTGGATGAAGCGCAAATATCAAGGATATTCCACTAATTTCATGGAGTATAGAAGTCAAAACTTTAACCAACCGAGTATAATAACAAATGGAATAACAAAAGAAATCACCATGCATGCGATTAGATATGTATGTGTTATTCCAATGAATAACAAGTAACGGAACCAGTCGGTGAAATTCACACCAATCGAGGATGTTCCAATGTAAGAATAATCAGAGAGAAACCAATCCCATTAAAAAAACGCATGCATGTGATATTCCAAATGAAAATAATAATAAAGACGAAACCAGTCCCACAGTAAAAGCGAATGCGTAGCATGAATATTCCAATGTAATAATAATAAAGATTTTAACCAGTCCCACGCGAAAAGCATTATGACATGGATATTCCAAATGTATAATAATAAAGACAAAATAATAGAAGAATGTCACCAAGTATAGGGTAGTCCGTGATATTGGTTATTCCAGCAGAATAATAAAGAATAGAATAACAAAAGTTCTGTTCATGAATACAAAAGAAATAATACCCCTTACCGTAAAAGAAACTCAATATAAGAGTAGGGAAGTAGCATTATACTTTTCTTATTTCTCTCTATAATTTCTCTCTCTAGAGTTTCAGTGAATTCGTAAGAAATAATGAAGGAATGAGTTTCTATTTATAGAAAAATGGATCGTGATAAGTAACTAACTCATGAACGGTCCAGTATTGATTTACTTTAATCTGACGGTCCATATTTAAAGCAAAATCTTTTAAATAAAATATAATATATTCTATTTATAATCTATTAAAACGAATAACTTTATAAAAGATTTTACTATGCAAACACTATCAGTAGCCTATACAAACACTATGCATAATAAAATATATTATATTCTAATTATTGTCTAATAAAATGTATAACTTTATAAAAGTATTATGTTTTATATAAAAGATTTTACTATCGGCCTAATAAAACGAATAACTTTATAAAAGTATTACATTTTATAAAAAGCTTTTCTGCTTTTATTACATTAATAATACCAATAAAATAAAACTGAGTAACTTATCACATAAGCACCAATAATCAATACCGTGTGCTACTATGCAACCACGCATATTACTGTACTTTTACTACGGAGTAGTTCAACAGTATTAATGGAAAAACTTCCGTCGTTATTTTCAGTAAAATATTTTTGTCGTTTTCTCAATCCGACAATAATTTCGTTGTGGGGTCCACCAATGATTGTGCCGTTGTACGGATATTCCCTGTTAAAACGAATATTCACCGACCAATCGAATACTATATAACAACTTGTGTACTTTGCAAAATTTATAAATATTACTCACAACTATAACATTATATCAAATTTACTCCATAATATTTAAAAATGATATTTATAGAAAATTCATCTTTATTTATAAAAGTTGGGGTCTTACAACCCCCCTTCTTATGAAATTTCGCCCTCAAAATTAGGGTACGTACCTGGCATGTCGAAGAAGTAAGGATACCTTGATTTCATTTCAGATTCTAACTCCCAAGTCATTTCTTCAACATCGTGGTTTCTCCACAAAACTTTGACTTGAGGTATAACCTTGGAGCGTAGAATATGTTCCTTCTTATCCAAGATTTGAACAGGAACCTCTTCATACGTCAAATCTTCCGCTATTTCATCCGGTTCTAACTCAATAATGTGGTTCGGGTCTTTCACATATTTACGTAATATGGATATGTGAAAACGTTATGAACACGAGACATACTTACAGCAAAAGCGAGTCTATAAGCCACAGTTCGTACTCAATCGAGGATTAAAAATGGGCCGATGAATCGAGGATTGAGCTTTCCTCTCTTTCCAAATCTCGTAACTCCTTTCCACGGAGCAACTCGTAATAACACATGATCTCCTATATCAAATTCCACGTCCTTTCGATGAAGATCAGCATAACTCTTTTGTTGATCTTGTGAGGTTTTTATACGTTGTTGGATCGTTTGAATCTTTTCCGTAGTCATACGTACTAACTTTGATCCCAACAACGTTGCTTCACCCACCTCATCCCAAAGATATCGAGAAACGACACTTTCTTCCATACAACGCTCAATGGAGCCATGCCAATACTTGCTTTCGATAACCTGTTGTCGTAGGAAAACTCCACCAATAGTAAGAACTTGTCCCAACTTCCTTGAAATCAAGGACACGAGTCTTAATAGATCTTCAAGAGTTTGAATAGTACTCTCTCTCGATCCATCCGCTTCGAGGATGATATCTTGAAGCTAAATCGTAAAGTCTGTGCTCATAGCTTTTTGCAAACTAACCCAAAATCGTGAAGTGAATCTTGGGTCTCGATCAGAAAGTATGGATACTGGCATACCATGCAGTCTTACAATCTCGTTTTTGTACATACGAGCAAGACGTTCAAGTGTATAAGTTTCTCGTATCTGTAAGAAATGTGTAGACTTGGTCAATCTATCAACAATGACCCAAATCACATCTATACCTTCAGAAACCTTAGGAAGACTGGTAACGAAATCGTTGGTAATGTGCCCCCACTTCCATTCTGGAATTTCAAGTGATTGCAATGGACCTTTTGGTACTTGATGCCCCGCTTTAACTCGTTGACAAGTTAGACACCTTAAGATAAACAGCGCTATCTCTCTCTTCATATTGCTCCACCAAAATGTATGATGAATATCATGATACATTTTGGTACTCCAGGATGGATTGCAAACGGTGTGTTGTACGCCTCCATCATGATTTTATACTTTAAATCAGGGTCGTTAGGAACACAAAGTCTGGAGTTGACTAGAAGTATTCCTTCTTTATTGATTCTTGCTTCTGGCATAGCACCTTCTTGCACTTTCTTCCTCATATGCATCAGCTTCAGGTCTGTAGCTTGAGCAGCTTTAACTTTATCAATTAAAGTCGATTCTACTCGTATATTTGCCATCATCACATGGGTCCCTGGAGTCTTTAACTCTATCTCCATCCTTTGCAAGTTACACAAAATGGGCCTTTGCGTTGACAATATCGCATTCTCACTTGCATATGATTTTCTACTCAATACGTCAGCTACCACGTTCGCTTTTCCAGGATGGTATTGGATGGTATGATCATAATCTTTCAATAGTTCAAGCCAACGTCGTTGTCGCATGTTGAGTTCCTTTTGAGTGAAGAAATATTTGAGGCTTTTATGATCCGTAAAGATCTCCACCTTCTCCCCATAAAAGTAATGCCTCTAAATTTTAAGTGCGAAGACAACACTTGCTAACTCTAGGTCATGAGTAGGATAATTCCTCTCATATTCCTTGAGTTGTCTTGAGGCATAGGCTATGACTTTCCCTTGTTGCATGAGAACACATCCCAACCCTTTGCCCAAGCATCATCAGAGATGACAAATCCTCCGAGCCGGATGGTATTGTCGTGCAGTCTTTGAAATGAGTCTCCTCTTGAGTTCTTGAAAACTCTTCTCACATTCTTCGCTCCAACCGAACTTTGTATATTTCCGAGTTAGCTGAGTTAATGGAGTAGCTATTCGAGAAAATCCTTCCACGAATCTCCGATAATAACCAGCTATGCCGAGAAAGCTATGTACATCGGTCACTGATTTAGGTTGCTCCCAGCTTTGAATTGCTTGAATCATTGCCGGGTCAACAGATATTCCATGACTTGATACTACGTGCCCAAGGAATGCTACTTCCTCAAGCCAAAACTCACATTTCTTCAACTTGGCATAAAGCTTGTATTCACGAAGCTTTTGGAGTGTCAGCCTCAAGTGTTGCTCATGATCTTCACGGCTTTTGGAATAAATAAGGATGTCATCAATAAAGACGACCACAAAGTGATCCAAATATTCCTTGAACACTTGGTTCATCATATCCATGAAGGCAGCAGGAGCATTAGTCAATCCAAAGGACATGACTAAGAATTCATAATGCCCGTACCGAGTTCTGAAAGCCGTCTTTGGAATGTCATCTATCCTAATCTTCAATTGGTGATATCTGGAACGAAGATCAATCTTTGAAAAGAATTTAGCTCCTTGCAATTGGTCAAACAGGTCATCAATACGTGGCAATGGGTACCTATTTTTGATGGTGACATGATTCAACTCCCGATAATCAATACAAAATCACATACTCCCATCTTTCTTCGTCACGAATAGAACAGGAGCACCCCAAGGAGAAGTACTAGGACGAATAAAGCCAATGTCTAACAATTCATGCATTTGGGTCTTTAACTCCTGAATTTCAATAGGAGCCATTCGATATGGGGCTTTGGAAATGGGTTTTGTACCGGGTTCAAGGTCGATACAAAATTTAATTTCACGCTTTGGGGTGCCAGAAGTTCTTCGTGGAATACGCCGTGAAATTTATTAACAATAGAAATATCATTCAAAACTGACGTATTTTTGTTTACATCCGTGACATGAGCTAAGAAAGCTTGACATCCATTTTTCAATAAACGAATAGCTTTATGGCTTGAGATGACCGTGATTGATTTTAATGGTTTGGTCGCTTGAATTCGCATAATAGGTTGATTAGGAATATGAAAGCTAACAACCTTACGAAAATAATCAATTTTTGCATGATAAGTAGTTAACCAATCAATCCCTAGAATCAGGTCAAATGCAAGTATTTTCAATGAAATAAGATCGATAGGTATTATGAGGGTACTGATTTGAACCAAACAAGACTTATAAACAGTGGATGTAATGAAGGTTTCTCTTAATGGAGTTTCCACAGATAAGTCAAAGTCTAATTTCTCCGGAGTCAAATTTAATCATTGAGCACAAGTAGGAGAAATAAAAGAATGGGTAGAACCGGTATCAAATAAAGTATAGACTTCGCTAGAGTTTATGATAAGCTTACCCGTGATGACCTCATTCGGGTTCCTTGCTTTCTGGGAGGTCACAACAAACGCCTCTCCTTGCTACCAACTTTGACTTTTCTAGACTACTTTTGGTGCCTCCATCCTCGGCTGAACTTGTCTTCTGTGAACGACAAAATTGGGCTAAGTGACCTTCTCTTCAACAATTATAACATGCTTTGACTGGCATCGCTAGCTTTGAACTGATGTGTCCCTCCCTCCGCATTTGAAGCATATGATAGGTGGACTTTCTCCTTCCTTAACAACGGTGTCTTTGTCTTGACGCTTTCCATCATTGTTGAATCTCCTCTTCTTGAAATGTCCATTCTTATTGTTTTAGACCTGATTACCACCGAAGTGGTTACCACTTCTGGCCTGTTGATTCCCTCCACGCTTGTTGTCACCGCTTCGATGATTGCTCTCATTGGTATTATCATTTTGTCGGCTGCTCTCTTTTGGTTGCGTTGACTCGTTATCGCGTTCTACTAACTGAGCTCTATTTACAACATCTGAATACAAACACAGTTTATGAGAAATAAGATGTTGACGTATCTCCAGCTTTAAACCTCTTAAAAACATTGGCGTCATTCTCTCTTCATTATCCACCAAGTGCCGCAAACCGGGACAACTCAACAAACTTTGCTTCGTACTGCGACACGGTCATATTATTCTGTTCCAACTTGATGAACTCCACCTCCTTCATATGACGAATACTTTCGGGAAAGTACTTGTCGTTGAATAGTTCTTGGAACTTCTCCCAAGACATTTTCAGTGCGGCAGGTTGAGTACGCTTTACCGATTCCCACCAGTAATCTACCTCTCCTCGCAACATAAAGGCGGCAAAGGGAACCTTTTGCTCCTCTGAGCATCCCAAGACATCAAATATCTTGGTGATCTGCTTTATCCATGCTTCCGCCTTAAGTGGTTTTGGCTCTCCAATAAACTCCGGTGGTCCCAGCTCCTTGAACTGTTTGGCGGTGACCGTCGAAGAGTTTCCAGTGGTTCCACCTTCATTTTGGACATGAGCCACTCTCGCCTGCTGTTGCATGAATTGCATAAAGCCTCTGAACATTCCATCATTCATCATTTGGTCAATGTTATTGTTTGCATGAGGATTGTCGCCTTCCTGATACACATTATCCTGATTATTGATATGTGGTGAATCAACGGTCGCCTGTGCTCCATTGCTATTCTCAACATTCTCGGATGTCATTTTCAGATACTGCCACAAAACAAAAGGTTAATTGACATGTAACATATTATCCCTATATTCTGACCGACCAATTAAATACCAAAAAACTTAGGTAGGTCATACTAGCGAAACAATTCCCCGTCTCTCCCCTCCTAGTTCTATTCTCACATCTTAGCCAGAGATCATATCCCTAAGCTTTGATACCAATTGTGACGCCCCCAAAATAGGTATACATCACCCATCTTGAGTCGCCAAATACATGGTACAAAATTCAAATACAACTTAATTATACATCAGTCGTGTAAAATACGACTAAACATATGATGTGATTTTAATACAAATATTGTCATCTAGACAATATACAAACTCAATGGGGTCCTCATTACATTTATTGTCACACTATTTAACAGAATAGTGAGGACAACTAATACTATCATCTGGTCCATCACTCCGCTCCCAGACTCGTCCCCAAATATATTCTCATTTCAAAGAGAACAAAGAAAAGAAAGGGTGAGCTCAACTAGCCCAGTAAGAAATATTATGACTAAGATAATCCAGAATAAATTATCATTAGCCTTAAACAGTGTTAAACTGATACAATATAACAAACATCATATTTAACTGCAGCGGAACAAGCAATCCATTAGAAGAGTCAAGTAGAGAATAAAATCTACTATCTTCTACGATTTAAAAGGTTTTTCATGACTTTTATCACTGGGACTCAGTTTAATAAATAATCCACATCATCGAATCACCCCTGCACTATGGCCAAGGATATTCTTTAGTATCTCGACCACAACTATCCATGCACTACGTGCCAAGAATATTTGAGTATTCATTAATGGTCATGATCATGCCAACAACTTTCCATCAATACACTACGGGCCAATGAGGACTTTTACTACATCATTTGTAACATTACGGTCATGATTACAACGAATAATCCCTGGTCATAATCATACCAAGTCCATCTATGCACTACAGGCCACAGATGACTTTAAATAAAATATAAATATGAGGATGATGACAACGATATAAGAATTCAATAAAACAAGTTCAAGAATTAAGTTATTCAGGAACTAATAACGTCCAAATTGTTAACATGATACTGCTTTATAGAGTAAAATTCAAGAATGCTCAGAAGAATATTTCCATGAAAAGATACCGGATGAAGCGCAAATATCAAAGATATTCTACTAATTTCATGGAGTATAGAAGTCAAAACTTTAACCAACTGAGTATAACAACGAATGGAATAACAAAAGAAATCACCATGCATGCGGATTGCGATGATGCAGTTATTCCAATGTAATAATAAATAATTGGAACCAATTCAAAGTAAATTATGCAATCGGATGTTCCAATGAATAATCTGAGATTTTAACCAAATCCGTGTAAAACGCATGCATATGATATTCCAAATGTAAAATAATAAAGATTTTAACCAGTCCCATAATTAAAACGCATGCACGTGATATTCCAAATGTAATAATAATAAAGATAGAATAATAGAAGAATGTCACCAAGTATAGGGTAGTCCGCATATATCTGGTTATTCCAAAGAATAATAAAGAATAGAATAATGTAAGTTCTCTTCATGAATACAAAAGAAATAATACCCTTACTTACCGTAAAAAAAGCAATATAAGTGTAGGAAAGTAGCGAATACTTTTCTTATTTCTCTCTATAATTTCTCTCTCTAGTTTCAAAGAATTAAGTAAAAATAATGAAGGAATGAGCTTCTATTTATAGAAAAACTGAATTTGCATAGTAATTAACTCATGAACGGTCCAGATTGATTTACTTTAATCGACGGTCCATATTTAAAGCAAAATCTTTTAAATAAAATATAATATATTCTATTTATAATCTAATAAAGTGAATAACTTTATAAAAGATTTTACTATGCAAACACTACGCAGTATTATGCAAACACTATGCATAATAAAATATAATATATTCTAATTATTGTTTAATAAAATAGATAACTTTATAAAAGTATTCTGCTTTATATAAAAAGATTTTACTATTGGCCTAATAAAACGAATAACTTTATAAAAGTATTCTTTTTTATATAAAAAAGCTTTTACGCTTTTATTACATTAATAATACCAATAAAACAAAACCGGTGACTTATCACATAAGCATCAATAATCAATACCGTAGTATTACTACTATGCTACCCGCGACATCGTCTTTTTTACTACTACCGAAGTTGTTCAACAAGATTAATGGTAAAACTTCCGCCGTTATTTTTCAATAATATATTTTTGTCGTTTTCTCAATTCGACAATAATTTCGTTAATAGGGGTCCACCAATGATTGTGCTTAGTTGTACCAATATTCTCTCGTTAAAACGAATATTCCCTCATTCAATCGAATATTATATAACAACTTGCGTACTTTGCAAAATTTATAAATATTACCCACAACTATAACATTATATCAAATTTACTCCATAATATTCAAAAATTATATTTATAGAAAATTCATCTTTATTTATAAAAGTTGGGGTCTTACAGTTCTCAACTTCAACAGCGTCCCCAACTGATCTTGCAAACTTCTCCAAAAGTTCGACATGAATCATGGGTCACGATCTGACACAATAGAAACTGGTACCCCATGTCTAGAATAATTTCCTTAACATAAAGTTTAGCTAACTGATCTAAGTTATACTTATCTGGAATTGGCAAAAAGTGAGCCAACTTCGTTAACCGGTCCACTATTACCCAAATCGCATCATACCCCTTCTGAATAGTCGGAAGTCCCACCACAAAATCCATCGTGATATGCTCCACTTTCACTCCGAAATCTCCAATGATTGTAACAAGCCACTTGGTCGTTGATGTTCGGCCTTAACTTTTTGGCAAGTCAAGCACCTACTCATATACTCGGTTATTTCTCTATTCATGTTTGGCCACCAAAAACTCTGTCGAAGGTCTTGATACATCTTAGTGCTACCAGGATGAATTGAGTACCTTGAACTGTGAGCTTCTAGTAAAACTTGATCCTTTAATTCCGTCTCATTCGGAACCCAAATTCTTCCTTCAAATCTTAATAACCCCTCATTATCAAGACTGTAATTTAAATCCTTTTCATTGGTTAACCGCTTCTTCATCTGGTCACACTCATCAGTTTTGAGTTGAACCTCCTTAACTCTCTCTACGATGGAAGATTGCATCTCCTCATGGTTAATGACATGTCCTAAAAACTGTATTCTCTCTAACCAAAATTCACACTTAGTGAACTTAGCATACAACTTCTCCTTCCTTAGTGTTTCCAACACTATTCTTAGGTGTTCAACATGATCTTCTAGCGTCTTAGAATAGACTAGAATATCATCGATAAACACCACGACGAACTTGTCCAAAATTGTTTGAACACTCTGTTCATCATATCCATAAATACAGCTGGTGCATTAGTTAACCTAAATGACATCACCAGAAACTCGTAATGATCATAACGAGTCCTGAATGTTGTCTTTGGTACGTCTTCATTCCTAACCTTCAGATGATGATACCCCGTCCTTAAATCTATTTTAGAAAATTACTTGGCCCATTGTAACTGATCAAAAAGATCGTCGATCCTGGGCAATGGTTACTTATTCTTTATTGTTAACTTGTTCAACTCACGGTAGTCAATACAAAGTCTTAACGATCTATCCTTCTTCTTGAAAAACAGTACCGGTGCTCCCCACGGAGAAACACTTGGTTGAATATACTTCTTGTGCAACAGTTCCTGCAACTGCACCATCAACTCCTTCATCTCTACTGGTGTCATACGATACGGTGCCTTAGAAACTGGTGCCGCTCCTGGAACAATGTCTATTACGAATTCGGTCTCCCTATCTGGCAGAAGACCCGATAATTCTCTTGGAAATACATCCATGAATTCACTCACTATAGGTATTTGTTCCATGGTCGCTACCACTCTCTAGATATCAACAACATGGCACAAATAACCTACACACCCCTTCCTTAATAGTTTCCTAGTTTGTATCATGGTAAGACAACACGAATGTCCCGGTGATTTATTACCGTAAAATACTTTCTGAGGTTGTCTTAACGTTCTAATATTTACGCATTTCTTTTGACAATCTATAATTGCTCCATAGTTAACCAACCAATCCATTCTGAGAATTACGTCGAATTCTCCTAACTTTATCGGTATCAAATCTACCGATAATTTATAACCCCGAATGTCTACGCAACAACTCCTATGAATATCTTCAACAGGAATTATCTCTTCCTTTTTTACCTTAATATTTAAAGGTATAAGCAACTTTTTGGGAAGTAATCCTAATCGTCTAGCAAAATCACATTCGATAAACGAACGGGTATCACCCGAGTCAAACAACACGTATGCATTTAGGTCGTTGATCGGAATAATACCTGCGACTACATCCCCTGAGGCCATCGCATCTTGCACGGTCATATTAAAGGTACTGCCCATCGGCCTACCCGGTTGCGCTAGACCCCCAATAGCTAACTTACCGCTATTGGCACCCCTGTTCCCGTCCGTCCCCTTCTTCGGGCAGTTCTTTGCCATGTGATCAGTTGACCCAAACACAAAGCATTCGTGATTCTTCTTTGGACTTGGACAGTTAGGTGCAATATGCCCCTCCTGTCCATAATTGTAGCATACTGCCTTACCCTTGAGACAGACTCCTAAATGAGTCTTCCCACATGTCTTGTAGGCCTTCATCCTCCTCTTTGGATCTCCTTGTTTCACTCCAGTAATCCCAGAGTTAAATACCTTTTGCTTCTGTCCCTCGCCACTCTTGCTGGCACCTTCAATCTTCACTCCCCCATCCGCTTTCCCTTTATTCTTCTTGTCTTTGTGGTACTGGCTCAATGCCTCGCTACCAACTTCGGTGATTATCGCCTTCTCTAAAATAGTTCTAAAGGAAGTACTTTAAAACACCGATATGCAGTTATATAGCCAGGGTTTCAAGCCCCACTCGAACCGTCGTGCATTCCTAACCTCGGTGTCCGCTTTATGTGGAGCGAACCTCGCCAGTTCATTAAACTTGGCGGCGTATTGGGGAACCGTCATGTCCCCTTGCTTCAAGTCCAAAAACCTAGTCTCCATCTTTCCCTGCAAGCTCGTAGGAAAGTAGTTCTCGAAGAATATCTCCTTGAACCTCACCCACGTTAAAACCTCTATCTCGGCTCTAGCCTGATTGGCCTCCCACCAAAAGTTGGCCTCTCCCGTCATCATTTAGGTTGCAAAGGCAACCTTCTGGGCCTCGTCGACATTTGCTATTACGAATGCCTTCTCGATTTCCTTCACCCAAGTTTGGGCTTCAATAGTGTCTGTAGTTCCTTTGAACTCTGGCGGACCCACGCTTTTAAAATCCTTAAACGTAGTAGCTCGTACTACACCAGGATTTACGGGGATGTTAGCCCCAGTTCTATTAAATGCTGCTATTAAAAAATTTAGAAAGTCCTGCATGGGGTTAACCGGACCTCCCTCCGGTTGATTTACGTTCGCGCCTTGATTACGTGGTACTCTTCTTGGTGGCATTTTGTTGTTACAATAAACAACACATTTCATTATTATTCATTTCCTGTTAGTTAGTTATTATTCAATTTTAAACAATAACTTAAACATTCATTACTCAACATGTTCCGAAAAAAGGCTTATATTGATTTATTGTAGTATAATACTACGTTGGTTACATTACACAGCCTAAGCTGATTATAATACTTTCCCGCAATTACTTTCCAAAAATTGGGATTTACAAAAGACTACCCTTTGTTATACAAAAGGGGATTTTACTACACTACTAGATACACAATATTTACATATCTAAACTACTCCATCTACTAATAGATTACATCTGCCTCAAGGCATTCTCAAAATCCACCTTGGCAAGGCCGGCAATAATATCACGGCTGATAGTATGTTACGTCTGCCCTATTTCTACAGGATAACTAGCTACCTGCTGCTGGAAGTCCGTATGAGAACTCCTATGAATATAGGACATTCTCCCTATCTTTTGCTTCTTAGTCTTTAGCTCCCCCTTGACCTCAAAGACCTCCTGTTTCAGCTCATGGACCTTGTCCTTAGCCAAAACCCTCTCATCGTGCTCTTGTTCCCACATGGATAAAACTTTCGTCTTATCTTCTATGACCGCATGGAGCTCTACTTTTAGCTCCTTAACCTCCTGACAGTAATGGATGTTTATATCCAACACTGACATAAAAAGTGACATCATCGACTCCCCCGGAGTCATCTCTGCTGCTATAGCTACTGGGTTGAAGGACACCACCTCCACCTCTTCTTCTATCATGCCGTCGAACACGAACATGAGGTCTAGGCTCTCTGAGTCTCCAGACTCAACCACTACGACTTCAGGCTCTGCTGCTATGGGGTTCGGTATAATCTCTATCTGATTAACCGATCCTTCACTGACTACCTGTACGTCTCTATTTTCTCCTAACATCTACAACAAGACAAATAAGTTTGATTAGTACACCTCAGTAGAATAATAAAAACACATAACATATATAACGCATTTTTATAAGGTTAACTTCCATCTTTTATTTCTTTGACTTTTCTTAAGGTTATGACTTAAGGTTTAAATCCCCCCTTAATTTTTATTACCTAATGCTTTGATACCAACCTGTGACGACCCCAAATCCGGGTATCTTCCAACCCGACAAATGGTGCTACACGGTGCTATAGTTCACATAAACATTCAATTGAAATGCCTCAAAAGAACAAATATGTCTTCTATATAATCAAAATAATATTAACATTCCCTAGGTTCTTTATAATCGTTACATTTGTCCTTGTCATAATATCAAATATCATTCTTACAAAACTATACTATTACATAAGTAATCTATGGGTTTGCCTTCGCCTTCCCTTTATCCTTGCCGGATCCATCGGTTCGTTCGATCTTAGCTGTATTTATATGGTTCAAGCAAGAGTGAGCGTAACTAGCTCATCAAGTACAACAATTCTAGTAAAATAGCATGCTTGAGACATAGGAATCTTATATCTTCAATAACTGAACAATTGTTATGAAGTACAATCGATAATTCAAAATAGCACTTCTTTTCATTCAAAACGTTTTACAACAACAATATTCAGTAAAACATCAATTCCGGTCCAAGACCATGAGCATTTCATAAGTACTTTGAAAAGGACATTCCGACACTAAGTTTGTAAGTTCGACATAGCATACGAACACGCCTAGGTGATCAGCCTATAGTACTCTATGTTGATCAACACTACATTCATTAAACGTGTATACGTTTAAGTGGTGACAACCTCACGTGCCTGTCATTTGACGACAAAACGATTTAGCATACTCAGTCTCCTTTTGAAAACCAGACCAATATTAGTTTGGTAAATCCTTGTCAATACTTGATAGATTATAAGAAATCCAACATAGCATAAGTCTAGCTGAAAGAATTGGCTTTGACTTCATCAGACATTAACTCATGTGTAAGAATACATTAATCACAAAGCTTGTCCAGATTGAACTGGAACAAGGGTTAGAATACTTGCCTTCAGCGTCTGCTACAGATATAACACGTGCACTTTAAGTCTTTAAGGTCTCTACAGTAGATGATAACATCACATAGCACACTAGGTCATGAATAATCATACATGGTTCCTAAAGAATCTTACCCTTCTTCTCAATCTAATTACGTATTAGATTTGTTATTATTGGTTCCGGCTTTCCGTTATGTCATTCTTATATTCACATGCAATTGACTTTCTTTAACCCTAAGTGATCATACTTAAGGCTTAAATATGTATTAAAAATGTTACATTAAGATCCTTAGTTAATTGTTAAATAATTACTATTCATGTTTCACATATAAGCTTTCTTTATTGTCTAGTTCCTAAGGTTGGTATTTGTGGTGCCACATGCTTAGGACTAAAGCCCGGACTTCATTGTTGCATGGCCATGAGTCCCTTCAAGATGGGACATGTCATGTACGACTCTCCAGTAGATCATAGCTTTGCCCGGCTAAGCTAAGTTTCTATGGCACATGGCTAATTGGCATTGAGGTCGGCCATGGGCCGCCACTGCTCTGTGCACTATAATATTTTGACAGATTTTTCATTTTGTGAGATTCTCAGACTCGTAACTTCTTCGTTATAAGTCCGAATTGGCTCGTTCAAGAGCCTATGGTTCACAAATCACATACTCTACGTGTTCATGTAAGAATTTTATCTATTTGACTTCGTTAACTAAAAATTCACCTATTTGTTCATTTTTAACGAAAACGATAAACGTTCATGAACGTTCAACGCTCCTAAGTTGGAATCCGGTCATTTTTGAGTTCGCAACTCTATAATGCCAAATACGACTTGTCTCCATCGAAAACCAACGTTTCTGAGTTCAAACACAAATTTCGACTTCCATTCCGAGAATTTCACGAATTCGACGATTATCTTCCAATTGTGTGAATTCCGGCAAAACTTTGTTACTAACAATTTGTTCATCATTCCAAATGGATTCATTTCATTAACTAGACATCTCAACCTACATATTATAACAACTTATCTTTAAATTAGGTTATGGCTTATTCATCATAAGTTCATAACTTAACAAATTATAACTTACAAGATTTTATTTCCTTATGACTTATTATTGATTTAAGTCCTTTATCCAACATTCTTGCATCTTATGAATCATACTAACTTCTTAAAGTAATCATATGACAAGTTCATCATTGTGCTTCATAAGTTTATAACTTATTTGGACTTGAATTACTTATTCATGACTTATTCGGTTTAAGTCCATTGATTATTCAATTCTTATATGTTCTTAGCATACACGTTCATTAGGTTACACTTCTCTTATCACCCTACAATGATAGAGATGGAAGAGATAAGATCATTTACCTTTGATGATTAACTTCTTCTTCTTTGAAATCTAACAAAGGATTTTTGGACTTATAAGTGCTTATTCTCTCTAACCAATAAGTTGATTTATGTTGGATGAAAACTAACAATCCAACAAATGAATTTCAAGCTTGCTATTTATAGACTTGCTAATGTTAGGGCATAATAGTCATTAGGTTACTCCACCTCCTTACTATTTCATACTTAATCCCTAAGTAAACTTGCCCCCTACTCTTATTACTTGGACACCACAACAAAGTCTTGGTTACCAAGATCACCCATGGGTTGCCCCATGGATCAAGCTTTACTCATTGGATCTTTACATTGGGCTTAGGTTTAATTAACTAGATTATTCTTGTGGGCTTGCATTAATTTAGTTTGGGCATCATATTAACCAACTCTTGGGCTAAACATTCCTAAAACTTGGGCTTGCCCCTCAAAGCTTAGTGGACTTGCAATTCATACAAAATTCCACAAGTTCATTACATTAGACTTTAATTCTTAACGTTCTTAATTTTAAGTCCGCGTGTAAAATATTGCGTTTTCCATACTTGAATTATTATTACATAATCCATCACACCTTGATATTATAACGTTACATATTTCTTGGAAGTTCTAAAATAATTCCCGAGCAGAAAACGATGAATAGTGTTTTTCAGAAAATTTCCCGGAAAGCTTTTATTTTCGTCTTGGAAATGCAAACACTTTAATTCCTTCACGTAGTTGAGATACTACGTTGTTCTGACGTTTCTAGGTTATAGAACGACATTCATCTTACTAAGACAAAATAATAACAATTAATAATATTTTATTCATTATTAAAAATATTTACAAAAGGTCCAATTTTCCGGGGCGTTACAAGCACTGCAGCTCCCGCTAGCAGAAAGGTGCGCGATGTTTTTCCAATTTTATTGTTCTTGCGAATTTTTTAACCATTTCTTCTTCAAACCTTCATAACTCGAGTTATACACACCCAAATCAGTCCGTTTTCTACTCTATGGATTCGTAATTCATAGAAATACAACATACCAAAGAATCAACAATTTACAGAAATATTAAATAACCCAAATTCTTGACCCAAAACTCATGTTCATACTAAATTTTCATGTTTTAACATGTTTAGCAAATTCATTCACTACGAATTTGTTTCTTAACCAAATTGATCCATTCAACTTGCGTTCTTTTTGTTTTTCAACGTTCTTACAACATCCATCACCAATTCAAGTTTCCATCATGATTTCATAACTAATGTTAGTCCCAAAATTGACCAAAACTTATATGTACAACAAAACTCTAATTCTTCATCATTCAACCTATTTTCATGAATTTGATTACTCTAAAACAACTTTTAGATGATATAGAATGGATTACACAAACCCATTAACATCTACAACCAATTCGTTAAGAAATCCAATTTATTAATGAAGAACTCAAGAAATAAAACTTAAGGGTTTAGAATTGATTCTTATCTCTTGATTCTTCCTAATTTTAGTTGGGTGATGAAGAACAACTGCTTAATCTACTCCTTGCTTCTCTATGACTCTTCATCCTTCTTCTCAAATTCTCTCTAAGCTCTGATGCCCCCAAAATAGGTATACATCACCCATCTTGAGTCGCCAAATACATGGTACAAAATTCAAATACAACTTAACAATACAACTGTCATGTAAAATACGACAAAACATAAACTGAGAGTTTTAATACGAATATTGTATTCTAGATAGTATTCAACTCAAATGTAGTAGTCAATACATTTATTATCACACTATTTCATAGAATAGTGAGGACTACTAATGCTATCATCCGGACCGTCACTCCGTTCTCCAACAAGTCCCGACTACATTCTCATTTCCTGAAGAGAACAATGAAAGCAAAAAGGGTGAGCTTAACTAGCTCAGTAAGAAATATTATGACTAAGATAATGCAGAATAATTTATCGTTAGCCTTCAACAGTGTTAAACTGATAAAATATAACAAACATCAAGTTTAACTGCAGCAGAACAAGCAATCCATTAGAAGAGTCAAGTAGAGCATAAAATCTACCATCCTCTATGATTTAAAAAGGTTTTTCATCACTTTTATCGCTAAGACTTAGCTTAATAAATAATCCACATCATCGAATCACCCCTGCACTACGGCCAAGGATATTCTTTAGTATCACAACCACACATTATCCATGCACCACGGGCCAAGGATATTCGTGTATTCATCAATGGTCATGATCATGCCATAAAACAATTCATCTTTGCACCCTTGGCCGAAGAGAATCCATGGCTATAATCATACCAAAAATTGTCCATCAATGCACTACGGGCCAATGAGGACTTGTACTACATCATTTATAACATTACAGTCATGATTATACCGAATATTCCCTGGTCATAATCATACCAAGTCCATCTATGCATTACAGGCCACAAATGACTTTCAACATAATATAATCATGAGAATGATGACAATGATATAAGAATTCAATAAAACAAGTTCAAGGATAAATTTTTAAAGATTTATAATTTAATTTATCCAGAAATCAATAACGTCCAAACTGTCAACATGATACTGCTTTGTGGAGTAAAATTCAAGAATAATATTATGTCAAAAATGATTTGGACCGAAAAGAAATCAATTTTTGTCATGAATAGTACCACAATTGAATAGTAAACTTAGTGAATAGTACCCGTGAATAGTAACTTCAGGAATAGTAACCCCGTGAATAGTTCCCCGACATGAAAAAGTTAAAACTTATCAAAAATGCTCAGATTAATATTTCCATGAAAAGATACTAGATGAAGCGCAAATATCAAGGATATTCTACTAATTTCATGGAGTATAGAAGCCAAAACTTTAACCAAATGAGAATAGAATTCAAAATTTGAAACGAAATGATATTATTTTCATACTACAGAGTATGGAAGAAAATATTATTTCAAGCGAATATCGAACAAAAATAACATCTCTTACAACTGTTGAATGAAAAGAATATTCCAACGAATATTTAACGAAGATAATATTCATATGAATATTGAACAAAGATAATACTCTTTATGAATATTGAACGAAAATAATATTTATACGAATACGAAAAATAATATCTTTTCAGAATATGAAATAAATAATACCCCTTACCTCGAAAGAATAGTACTTCAGACTGAATATTGGATATAACGCTGAAAGGAACTTGCACCGTATAGCAACACTCAAAGTATCAAACTACTCACAAGAATACGTTCGATAATATAGAGAGAGAAGATTTCAGTTTCTGGTGTGATTTTTAATTCTATCCTAAGCACCCTATTTATAGGAAAATGCTTAGAACACCAAATCAAAAAATTTAATAAAATAATAATATTTATTAAAAAAATTCACGCCCACCTCTTGAATCTGATTTCAGCTCATTTACCACACATCTGGGGCCCACCAAAATGAAAAACATGTTTTTATCATTTAATGCAACAAACTCAATTCAGACCCAATATTCCAAAACTTCAATAATTCAATAATAAATAGCCAATTTATCAGAAAAATTCGAATCTTATGTCCTTCCATTTGAAATTCAATTCTCTACAACTTTGTAAGTTTAGGTTTTTTCCAAATTCCAAACAGAAATTGACCGAAATCCACATACAGACGATTTTGCAGGCTATAATCAAATTTTAGTCAAAAATGGGGTACATCAACACACAAAACATGTGCTAAATATTTTTTATAACAAAAATACTCTTCCTCCTCATTTATTCATATATCACACATTCATTGTAAAAATATCCCCATTAGTATATTATTATAATATAATAAATTATTTATCAAAAAAGATAAAATATCAATTTTTAACAATGATCACTTTTCTACAAATTTCTCCATTTATATCCACATAAATAAATATTTTCCTTATCATATAAATCAATAATTAATTATTCATAAATAATATTACAGAATCAGAATTATGACAACCTGGTCGTTCCCAGGAAAGAGGGGGATTTCCAATAAGGATTCCTCCTTACTGGCGCACAATTAGGTGACTAAACCTCTCATTAGACAGAACTTTGTAGACATTTTCAATAATGTTATCTAGTAATATCATTAAAATAATATGAATTATTGATCTGATAATGGGAAATACTGTGTAGTGACAATTATTGAAATAACAATAATATAAAATATCAACACAGCAATTATTGAATCAATAAAATAAAATATTGAAATGTAATTACTGTAACAATTATTGAGTAGTGCATTCTTACGTAAGAATCAATAATTGGTGCAATATCGTGTGCTACTGTATTTTAACCACCGGGTATTCCAACAATGTTAACGGTAACAACTATGCCGTTATTTATAAAAACTCATACTTGTTGTTTTCTTCATCCAATCGTTTTTTGTTATGGGGCCCACACAAGGCTGCGTCGTCGTACAAATCTTCCCCGACAGCAAGAATATTCCATGACCAAATGAATATTCCACGACAACATGAATATTTTATAACCACTTGCTTATTTTGCAAAAGTTATAAAAATTACCCACAACTATAACATTATATCAAATTTACTCCTTAATATTCAAAAATGACATTTCTAGAAAATTAAATCTTTATTCATAAAATTGGTGGTATCACAATCTCCCCTCCTTATGAAATTTTGCCCTCTAAATTTACGTACGTACCTGGTGAGCCGCAGAGGTGAGGATACCTTGTCAGATTCTAACTCTTGAGGTATAATCTTTTGAGTGTAGAATATGTTTCTTCTTATCCAAGATTTTAACAGGTACCTCTTCATACGTTAAATCTTCTGCTATCTCATCTAGTTTTAAATCAATATTATGGTTCGGGTCGTCCACATATTTACGTAACGTCGATACATGAAAAATGTTATGAACACGCGACATACTTGGCGGTAAAGCGAGTCTATAAACCACAGTTCCTACTCAATCGAGGATTTCAAATGGGCCAATTAAATCGAGGGTTGAGATTTCCTCTATTCAGCAGCTCTTGCTTCTAAAATAACGCCTTCTTGAACCTTCTTCTTCATATTCATTAGCTCTGAGTCTATAGCCTAAGCGGCTTTAACTTTATCGATTAAAGTTGGTTCTAATCGCATATTTAACATTATCACGTGTGTGACGCCCCCAAAATAGGTATACATCCCCCATCTTGAGTCGCCAAACACATGGTACAAAATTCAAATACAACTTAATTATACAACAGTCGTGTAAAATACGACAAAACATAATCTAAGAGTTTTAATAAGAATATTGTCATCTAGACAATTTCCACACTCAATGGATTCCTCATTACATTTATTGTCACCCTATTTTATAGAATAGTGAGGACTACTAAAACAACCACCTGGACCGTCAATCCGTTTCCCGACTCGTCCCAGCTATATTCTCATTTCCTGAAGAGATCAGTGAAAGAAAGGGTGAGCTCAACTAGCCCAGTAAGAAATATTATGACTAAGATAATGCATAATAATTTATCATTAGCCTTCAACAGTGTTAAACTAATAAAATATAACAACCATCAAGTTTAACTGCAGCAGAACAAGCAATCCATTAGAAGAGTCAAGTAGAGAATAAAATCTACTATCTTCTATGATTTAAAAGGTTTTTCATCACTTTTATCTCTGAGACTCAGCTTAATAAATAAACCACATCATCCCTGCACTACGACAAATGATATTCATTAGTATCACGACCACAAATTATCTATGCACTACGGGCCAAGGATATTCGTGTATTCATCAATGGTCATTATCATGCCAACAACTGTCCATCAATGCACTACGGCTAATGAGGACTTTTACCACATCATTTGTAATATTAAGGTCATGATTATACCGAATAATCTCTGGTCATAATCATACCAAGTCCATCTATGCACTACAGGCCACAGATGACTTTCAACATATTATAAACATGAGGATGATGACAATGATATAAGAATTCGATAAAATAAGTTCAAGGATAAATTTTTAAAGATTTATAATTTAATTTATGCAGAAATCAATAACGTCCAAATTGTCAACACGATACTGCTTTGTGGAGTAAATTTCAAGAATGCTCAGAAGAATATTTCCATGAAAAGATACTGGATGAAGCCCAAATATCCAGGATATTCTACTAATTTCATAGAGTATATAAGCCAAAACTTTAACCAACTGAGTATAATAGAATATATGAAACTGTAAGACCCCAACTTTTTATAAATGAAATTTAATTTCCTCTATTTATTATTTTGAAATAGTAAGGGTTCAATTGATTAATATGGTTAGTTATGGGTAAAATGCGCAAATATTTTAAAATAATAAGGTGGTTATAAAATATTCATTGTTGTCGGGGAATATTCGTTTGGTCGTGGAATATTCGTACGAAGGCGTAGTCTTTTGTGGGCCCCATAACAGAAAGCGATTGGATGAAGAAAATGACAAGTATAAGTTGTTTATAAATAACGGCGTAGTTGTTACTATTAACACTATTGGAATACCCGGTGGTTAAAACACAGTAATACGCATTGTTGCACAGTAGCACACGGTATTGCACCAATTATTGATTCTTACGTAAGAAGGCACTACTCAATAATTGTTACACGAGTTATTCTTTATTCGATTTTTATTTTATTGATTCAATAATTCTTTGCGTTGATATTTTATATTACTTGTTGTTTCAATAATTGTCACTACACGATATTTTTCATTATCGAAGCAATAATTTATATTATCTGAATAATATTATTAGAAAATCTTATTGTCAATGTCTAGAAAGTTCTGTCTAAGGAGAGGTTTGGTCACCTAATTGCGTGCGATGAGGAGAAATCCTTATTGAAAGCCCCTCTCTCTGAACCTGCACCGTTGTTAGTATTGTGATTCGTAATATTATTTGTGAATAATTAATTATTGATTTAAATGATGAGGAAAATATTCATTTTATGTGAATATATAAGGAGAAAATTTTTAAAGTGACAATTGTTGAAAATCGATATTTTATCTTTTCTGATAAAATAATATTTTATTATATTATTATAATATAATAATGATGATATTTTTACAATGAATGTTGGATATATGAGTATATGAGGAGGAAGAGTATTTTTGTTGCAAAAGTTGTTTAAAACATGTTAAACATGTCTGGGCCCATTTCTTAATCAAATTTGATTATACCAGTAAAATCGTCTGCTTTATGGATTTCTTTCAATTTACGCTTGGAATTTGGAAAAACTTTCTTCTCCAAAGTTATAGAGAATTGAATTTCCTATAAAAAGTGGCAAGATTCGAATTTTCTGATAAAAGGGCTATTTATTATGAATTATTGAAGTTCCGAAATAAGTGATTTTTGAAAGTTTTAATTATTTTTAATAACAAAAACGTTTTTTTGATTTAGTTGACTATTGGTGGCTGATGTTTGGATCTAATTTGGTGTGCGTTAGAATTTTTATATAATATATTAATATTATATTAAATTTTCTGCTTCGGTGTTCTAAGCATTTTCCTATAATTAGGGTGCTTATGTTAGAATTAAAAATCAGACCAGAAACTAAAGTTTTCTCTCTCTTTCTCTCTCTATAATATCGAGCATGTTTTTTGAGTATTTTAGTACTTTGAGTCTTCTATATACTTGCAAGTTCTTTCAAAGACTATATCCAGATTCCAGCTAAAATATACTATCCTTTTGAGGTAAGGGATGTTATTTTATTCGAAAATGATATTATTTCTTCAATATCATTATGCCGAAATATTGGTTGGATTTTTTTTTATCAAATTTGAAACTTTTCATGTCGGGGTTACTATTCACAAGTTACTATTCATGAGTTACTATTCACAAGTTACTATTCACGAGTTACTATTCACGAGTACTATTCACGAAGCATGATGATTTTTTTTGTGAAATTTCTATCTTTTAGTGTCGGAGTCAATATTCATGTATATGGCACTATTCACGTATACGGCACTATTCATGAATACGACACTATTCACAGAAAAATTAAATTTTCATTTTTTGTCCAAAATATCTATTATGGATACTATCTTTAATTGGATCTATGTTTTGGTCTTCATTCTTGAATTTTACTCCACTCTGATTATTTATGAAGTATTTTTGAACTTGGGTTATTTAAAGTATGAAACCTTAATACTTGTTCTTTTGTTTCACTGGATTCGTTTTCTTTAAAATATTTTTCATCATCCTCAGTCCTAAATGATGATATTACTAAATATCTTTGGCCTGTAGTGCAAAGATGAATGATTTCTGATGAATATCTTTGGCCCGTAGTGCAAAGATGAACAGGTGTTTAGATGAACATGACCAACTGATGAATATCTTTGGCCTGTAGTGCAAAGATGAATATTTGATTCCAGATATATATTGATTGATGTTACAGGGATAAAATGTTGACAATGGACTTTTAAATTCATATATAGAAGATAGTAGATTTTATTCTCTACTTAACTCTTCTAATGAATTATTATTTCCGCTATGAATATTGATTTAAAACTTGTTGTCTATTGTATTCTATTAGATTTTTCCTTGTTGAAGACTAACGATAATTTGTTCTATATTATCTTGGTCATAATATTCTTTACTGGGCTAGTTGAGCTCACCCTTTTCCTTTTTGTTCCATTTTTCTTCTCAGGAGACGAGAATGTAGCGAGTACTAGTCGGGGTATGGAATGAAGGTTTTAGAAAGTCGTTTTAGTAGTCCTCACCATTTTTGTAAAATAATGTATCAATAATTGTACTGAGGACTTATTTGAGTGTGGATATTGTCTAGATGACAATATTTATATTTAAACTCATAGTTTTTATGTTGTATTAATAAAGTTGTAGTTGTTTCTGTACCATGTATTTTGACGACTCAGAATGGGTGTTGTATACCTATTTTGGGGGCGTCACAGAAACTGCAAATGGATTTTTCCCCGCCATGTGGTAATCCACGTAGACAGATCATTTCCATAATTTAATAAATAATGAATTCAAAGGATCATTCACCATGCATACGGTAGTCCACACAGACAGGTTATTCCAACAGAATAATAAAGAATGGAATAACAGAAGAATTCACCATGCATGCGATAGACCGCACATGCAGGTTATTCCAACAGAATGATAAAGAATGGAATAACAAAAGATTTCACCAGGCATTCGATAGACCGCACAGACGGGTTATTCCAACAGAATAATAAAGAATGGAATAACAAAAGAATTCACCAGGCATGCGATAGACCACACAGATAGGTTATTCCAACAGACTAATAAAGAATGGAATCACAACCCTTACGAGTATTGAAAGAAAATAACTATCTTCATGAATATGAAAGAAATAATACCCCTTACCTTAGAAGAAATTGGATACTGGAATAGTGAGGTAGCAGATTTCTCTTCTTCTTTCTCTCTATAATTTCTCTCTATAATAATTGCCCTTGTGAGACTTAGTGAATTAGTGAGAATGAAAGAAGAATGAGCTTCTATTTATAAGAAAATATAGTTTCGCTAATTGCACGTTTTGGGGCTCGAAATATTACAGTATAATACCTTCCTCTTTTTCTTCATTTTTAATTTAGTCCTGCAAGTATTATCAAACTTGCACCACCTCCCCTAATAGTAAATAATGTGAATTAATAGTTCCTTCATGTGACTTAATAGTATAATCATGTGAAAAAACTAATTACAGTATAGTACCTTCATCTATACCTCCATTTTTAATTTAGTCATGCAAGTATTATCAATCTTGCACCACCTCCCCTAATAGTACATGAATGTGAATCAATATTACACACATGTGAACAAATAGTTATAAGCATGCGAAATAATAGCAATTAATTACTCATTTATCCGATTAATTACCCAATTGCTCAATATAACCTCCAGACATCAATTATTATCGAAATAAATGTCGATTTCCACTAACACTAATAATCCCCACACAATGGAACTATCAATTTCATCTTTAATCAACACGAACTTATTCATCATTAATATTATAACTCATAATATTTAATAACCAGGTCGTTCTCAGGAAAGAGGGGGCTTTCCGATAAGGATTTCTCATTGTTGGAGCGCAATTAGGTGACCAAACCTCTCCTTGACAGAACTTCTAGACATTGTCAATATTGCAAATAATAATATGAATAACTTTGTCGTCTCAATTATTGATTTAATAATAATAAATATTATGCGAGATGATCTTGTGACAATAATTGAATCAATAATATGAGAGATATGATGCAAAATTAATTCTTGTAATAATTGAGTATAACTGAGTGACTTCTCACATAAGAATCAATAATCAATACCATGTGCTACTATACAACCACGCGTATTACTGTACTTTTACCACTAGGTAGTTCAACAGTTTAACGGTAAAACTTTCACCGTTATTTTTATAAAAAGATAATTCTGTCATTTTCTAACTACGACAATACTTCAGTTGTGGGGTCCACTAATGATTGTGTCATCATACTAATATTCCCTATTAAAACAAATATTCCCCGACCAATCGAATATTATATAACCACTTGCTTACTTTACAAAATTTGTAAATAATACCCACAACTATAACATTATATCAAATCCACACCATAATATTCAAAAATATATTTCGAGAAAAATTAATCTTTATTCATAAAAGTTGGGGTCTTACAACGTGGGTGTCTAGAGTAAGTCGTACGAAATGGGTCTTTGTGTTAACAACGTCCCACTCGTAACTGCATACGATCTTTTACTCAACGCGTCAGCTACTATGTTCGCTCTTCTACGATGATATTAAATGGTATGGTCGTAATCTTCAACAGCTCGGGCCAACGTCTTTGGCGCATGTTACGTTCGTTTTGGGTGAAGAAATATTTGAGGGTTTTAGAAATGGGTTTTGTATTGGGGTTAAATTTAAACGTTGAGCACAAGTAGGAGAAATAAAAGAATGGGTAGAACCGATATCGAATAAGGTATAAACTTCGCAAGAGTTTATGATTAACTTACCCGTGATAGCCTCGTTTGGGTTCCTCGACAAATGCTCTCACTTAAACTACCGACTTTGACTTATCTGGGACATCCTTTGGCGTTACTATCCTAGCTGGACTTGACTTCACTACACGATAAAATCGAGCTAGGTGACCTTCCCTTCCGCAATTAAAACACGCTTTGGGTTCATTGCGTCATAGCTTTGATTTTGATGTGTCCCTCCCATCTCAGATTTGAAACATACGACCGGTGGTCATTCTTCTTCCTTAGAAATAGGTGTTGTGTTGTTGTCTTTCCATCATTATTGAACCTTCTCTTCTTGAAATTTCCACTTCTATTATCTTGGCCATGATTACCACCGAAGTGGTTACCATTCTTGGCATGATAATTTCCCTCACGATGCTTATCATTGTTCCGATGACCATTTCCACTTGTATGATTATTATCGTGTTGTTGGTCGTTGCCTTTTGGTTGTGCTGACTCATTATCGCGCTCCACTAACTGAGTCATATTAACAACATCTGAATATAAACAAAGTGTATGAGAAATGAGGTATTGACGTATATCGGGTTTTAAACCTCGCAGAAATATTCGCGTCATTCGCTCCTCATTATCGACCAAATGGGATACAAACTGGGATAACTCCGCAAACTTAACCTCGTACTGCGACACGGTCATATTGTTTTGCTCCAGCTTGATGAATTCCACCTCCTTCATGTGATGAATACTTTCGGGAAAGTATTTATCATTGAACAATTCTTGAAACTTCTCCCAAGATATCTTGAGTGCGTCAGGCTGTGTAAGACCCCAACTTTTATGAATAAAGAATAATTTTCTCAAAATATATTTTTGAATATTATGGTGTGGATTTGATATAATGTTATAGTTGTGGGTAATATTTACCAATTTTGCAAAGTAAGCAAGTGGTTATATAATATTCGATTGGTTAAGTAATATTCGTTTTAATAGGGAATATTTGTACGATGGCACAGTCATTGGTGGACCCCACAACGGAAGTATTATCATAGTTAGAAAATGATAGAATTATCTTTTTATAAAAATAACAGCGAAAGTGTTACCGTTAAAACCGCGTTGAACTACCCTAGTAGTAAAAGTATGCGATAATACGCATGGTTGCGTAGTAGCACTGCAGATTGATTATTGATGCTTACGTGAGAAGTCACTCAGCTTATACTCAATTATTGCTACAATAATTGCTGCATCATATCTCTCATATTCATTCCTTATTAAATTGTGTAAATGATATGTCTACGTGGATTACCGCATGGCGGGCAAAAATCTATTTGCAGTTTCATATATTCTATTATACTCAGTTGGTTAAAGTTTTGGCTTCAATACTCCATGAAATTAGTGGAATATCCTTGATATTTGTGCTTCATCCAGTATCTTTTCATGGAAATATTCTTCTGATCATTCTTGAATTTTACTCCACAAAGCAGTATCATGTTGACAATTTGGACGTTATTGATTTCTGGATAAATTAAATTATAAATCTTTAAAAAATTATCCTTGAACTTGTTTTATTGAATTCTTATATCATTGTCATCATCCTCATGTTTATAATATGTTGAAAGTCATCTGTGGCCTGTAGTGCATAGATGGACTTGGTATGATTATAACCATAGATTATTCGGTATAATCATGACCGTAATGTTATAAATGATGTGGTAAAAGTCCTCATTGGCCGTAGTGCATTGATGGACAGTTGTTGGCCTGATCATGACCATTGATGAATACACGAATATCCTTGGCCCGTAGTGCATGTATAATTTGTGGTCGTGATACTAATGAATATCCTTGGCCGTAGTGTGTAGGGATGATGTGGTTTATTTATTAAGCTGGGTCTCAGAGATAAAAGTGATGAAAAACCTTTTAAATCATAGAAGATAGTGGATTTTATGCTCTACTTGACTCTTATAATGGATTGCTTGTTCCGCTGCAGTTAAACTTGTTGTCTATTATATTCTATCAGTTTAACAGTGTTGAAGGCTAATGATAATTTATTCTGCATTATCTTAGTCATAATATTTCTTACTGGGCTAGTTGAGCTCACCCTTTCTTTCACTGTTCTCTTTAGGAAATGAGAACGTAGGCGGGACTAGTCGGGGAACGGAGTGACGGTCCAGATGATAGCATTAGTAGTCCTCACTATTCTGTTAAATAGTGTGTCAATAAATATAACGAGGACTCCATCGAGTGTGGATATTGTCTAGATGACAATATTCTTAGGGATAATAAGTGACATGTCAATTAACCCTTGTTTTGTGGCAGTATTTGAAAATGACATCTGAGAATGTTGAGAATAGCAATGGAGCACAGGAGACCGTTGAGTCTCCACAGATCAATAATCAGGATAATGTGCATCAGGAAGGCGACAATCCTCATACAAATAACAACACTGACCAAATGATGAACGATGGAATGTTTAGAGGCTTTATGCAATTCATGCAACATCAGGCGAGAGCGGCTCCTGTCCAAAATGGAGCTAGGACCACCGGAGTTTATTGGAGAGCAAAAACCACTTAAGGCGGAAGCGTGGATAAAGCAGATCACCAAGATATTTGATATTTTGGGATGCTCCGAGGAGCAAAAGGTTCCATTTGCCACCTTTATGTTGCGAGGAGAGGCATAATACTGGTGGGAATCGGTAAAGTGTACTCAACCTGCCGCACTGAAGATGTCTTGGGAGAAGTTCCAAGAACTATTCAACAACAAGTACTTTCCTGAAAGTATTCATCACATGAAAGAGGTAGATTTCATCAAGTTGGAGCAGAATAATATGACCGTGTCACAGTACAAAGCTAAGTTTGCCGAGTTGTCCCGGTTTGCGTCTCACTTGGTTGATAATGAGGAGAGAATGACGCAAATATTTTTAAGAGGTTTGAAACCCGAGATACGTCAATACTTAATTTCTCACAAACTGTGTTTGTATTCAGATGTTGTTAATAGGGCTCAGTTATTAGAGCGCGATAACGAGTCAACTCAACCAAGAGAAAGCAGCCGGCAAAATGATAATACTAGTTGTAGTAGTCATCGAAGCAGTGACAACACACGTGGAGGGAATCAATATGCCAGAAATGGTAACCACTTCGGTGGTAATCATGGCCAAGACAGTAAAAATGGACATTTGAAGAAAATGAGATTCAATAATGATAGAAAGACGTCAGCACTAGCACCCGTTATTAAGGAAGGAGAACGACCACCTATCATATGCTTCAAATACGGGGGGGAGGGACATATCAGTCCAAACTGCGTGATGCAGTCCAAAGCGTGTTATAATTGTGGAAGAGAAGGTCACCTAGCCCGATTTTGTTGTGCACCAAAGACAAGTCCAGCTGGGATGGATGTTACGACCGAGAAATTCGGATCTTATTGTAAAATGATTTTATTAAATTAAGTAATAATAATAATCATATTCCATGTGTTATCAAGATGGTTGTCATTGTATAACCTATTGATGTTAGAATATCGTAGTATTTAAGTTACATGGATGAATTAAAGTGTTTTATTTTCCAAGACGAAAATAAAAGTTTTTCGAGAAATTTTCCATAAAACACTATTCATCGGTATTTGCTTGGGATATAATTTTGAGATTCCGAGAAATACGCAATGATGGAATAACAAGGTAAGATGGATTATGTAATAAAAATCTAGTTATGGAAAATGTAATAATTCGCTTGTGGACTTAATTTGTAAACATTAAGTAAAGCGAAGTGTTAAGGAATAAGTAATAATTGTATGATATTTGGTATTGTACAAAGTAATGAAAGCAAGTATAATACGAAGTATTATATGAGTTTGTATGAAGGATGAAATATCGTTTATAAATTATATATGAATTAGAATACTAAAATAATACATAAACTATATGTATATGTATTAAGAAATGTTAATGGACTTGGATGATTGGTTAACAATTATATACAAGTCCAAGTGAATTAGAGAGAGAAGCCCAACTAACGAATTAATGAACCAATTAGTGTTTGTTAAAGTAAATGTTAGGTTTGTAATATTCAAGAACGCAATCAAATTGCATAAAAAGTGTGGAAACATGTAAAATCAGAGTTTAAAATTTTTACAAACCATATACCCGGATCACCCTTTATGCACAATTATTAATTAAACGAAAAGATATGAAGAACAAGAATCATACCCTTGAAGATCGAGCTTCCTCAGGTACAAGTTCACCTCCAATCCTTTTCGCGTTCAACTTGAATCCACCGGGTTTGGTTCCTTCCTTTGATCAACGTTAGCCACCCAAATGTTTGGCCTCTAGAGGTGATCCACCAAGGAAGAAGAATTTTCAAGAAGAAGGGGTGGTTGGCTAAACCCTAGTTTTCTATCTCTATAGAACGTACTCTCCCAACTATTGGAATTACGTATGTTGTAAAAAGTCAACAACCCCATCCCCCAAAAAAGACTTCTCTTATTTATAGATGTGGGCAACCCACCTTAACAATTAAGGAATTGGGATTTATTTAATTAATTAAATTCTTTTAATTAATTAAGCTCCCTAATCTTATTAGGGATAATTAATTAAACTCCTTTAACTAATTTTTCTTCCTAATCCAACTAGGAATAAATGAGAGTACATATATTAAATTAATTCCTAAACTCTTTTAGAAATTAAAATAATAATAATTGTAATAATATTAATAAGAATCCTCTTATTAATTTATATTTAATATTTCTAAAATATTAAATAATAAATATTAAGCTATTTAATTTATTCTATCACCATAGATTAAATTAAATATACATAACATATTATTACGATTATGCCATTAACTTCTTAAATAATTATTCTTCCTTTTATGGTGTGACCCTTTAGGTTCTCCATATTAAAACAGTTGTGAATAAATCAATTAGAATAATTCTAATCTTATTTAAATAAATAAATTAAACAATTAATTTATTTAAATAAATAATATTTATTCTACAATAGGGATAAGCCTCCCTAAAGAATCAACGACTTTTCGGATAATATAGATTTCAACATTAATCATAAAAGAACCTTTGAGTAAATAGTTACCGTGACAATTCAATCCTTCCACCATACAATGTCCCAATTAAATATAAGACATGGAATTATCACAAGTCTTATTTTATTTAATTATATGTATTTCGATCCTTAAATGCACAACACTAAATAATGCAAATTAGAAACTCCTTTCTAATTTCATTCTCGCCTTAACCAAGGACTCTACTGGGTTGTCATTTATCGAATCACATAGACATTTCTCTTCTTTATTAGAAGTGGTAGATTCTTTATCGATCATACATTATCTCCATGTACAACTTATTATACCCAAGCATACCCTTTGATATACTCTAAGGGTCTTAAGGAATAAGTCAAAGTATAACTCATCATACACAAGATACTATGATGATCTCAAGTCCAAGGATCACTTGTACTACTATCACTACAGAATTCCTATCGA
Organism: Panax quinquefolius; assembly: GCA_020205615.1. Taxonomy (NCBI): domain Eukaryota; kingdom Viridiplantae; phylum Streptophyta; class Magnoliopsida; order Apiales; family Araliaceae; genus Panax; species Panax quinquefolius. The sequence continues at coordinate 20,942,095 of CM035165.1, forward strand.
CAGCAAGTAATACTCCATTAGGTATTCCTTAGCGAGCCACGCTCAAAGGAACTTATTCTCTAATAAGCACCTACATACTTGCTTTAGTGTCTCCACACAAATGATCATGAGATCAATCATCCTCATCCAATGAGCAAGCAATGTATGTACCAATCTATCCGCATTCACTAATCCCCAATTTAGTAATCCAACGATTGGGAACTATTTTAGTTTTAAGCTTTCTAAGAATTTAGATCTCATTAGAATGATCATCATCAATATTCTAAAAACATTGCTTAAAACTATGGGTTTATCACATATTATAAAACAGCATCATGTAGATAATTAAAAGCCTTCAATAAATTAATACTTTTTATTAATAAATGAATAAGATTGTTACAAAGTATATGCTTTATCATCAAACATGATTGGCTTGTGTGCATACTACTTTCAATCTCCCACTTGCACTAAAGCCAATCGCCATGGTATTTCATACTCTTCTTCTCTAAGTGACGATTATCCTGCTGTTGGATAAGATTTAGTTAATGGATATGTAATGTTGTTCTTGAGAGTCCATTATCTCTATAGAGATTTCTCATCTTTCAATGATTCTAATAATCAAATGAAAGTGCCACAACACATGTTTAGATCCAAGATGAGACTTAGGAACTATTCCTAGTTCAGAATGAACTTTTAATCCAAACAATCAACTTGCGACTTCATTTATAGCTATATACTTTGTCTTTATCACTAAACCAAAGAACTCTTTCATTGCTTGGAACCTTTCCAATTCATCGCACCACTGCTCAAGGTAACCCTTTACCTTAAAGTGGATTTTCTCGTCGCCTCGTCTTGAGTGCATGCGAAAAACTTGAGTCCATTAAGCCCTCTAGTTTTATTTAAGACCCACCATGAATATCATCACATCCTTAGTGCCGGCTAAGAACTTTAAGATGTTTTTCACTGACTCATAGTGAACTTCTCCATAATATGACTGATCAACATCAGGTCTCGTACATTTCATTGCATACATGATTGTCACTCATGCGACCTCTCTTTTCAGGAGTCTGTGGGGACTATTAAGAGAGATACACTCCATAGCTCATCGACATGAGACATCTCTTGGAGTTTTCCATGCTAAACGACTTTAGCATCAAATGAATATACGTTCCTTGGGTTAAGTCGAGCATCCTCTTAAATCTATCTATATAGATTTATATCCCCAATTTAGATACTGTTCTAAATCATTCATGGAGGTTATGTTTAGACAACTTTATCTTTACTGATTGTAGCATAGGTATGTCATTCCTTATCCGTAGTATATCAACATATAATACTAGGAATGTCACGACGCTCCCACTGACCCTTTTGTACACACTAGAAGTCTTACCTCATCGTATGTAACTCTGGATCATCATCTTCTATGATGCGTACCTCATCATCATCATCCATGATGAATCCATACCTCCTAGGTATCTTCTTGATTTCTTCATTTTATGATTCTATTGTGGTACAATAGGTCTATCTACGTGTTCCTCTTATTCGACTTATAGTGTTTTGTGGTTCTTGAACTCTTCAAGATCTATTATCCTCCCACTAGCCCCTTTTAATGATAAACACCTTTATCTTAGAAGGCAGCGTGTTTCGTAACAAACACCTTTTGCTAAGTAGAATTATAGAACGTATGCCCTAAACTTACTTTAGGATGTCCCGCAAATCATACATGTCAAATTTTGTCCCAAGCTTATCCTTTAAAACCTTTTCACATAAGTTGGACAACCTCTTATCTTAACATACTTAAGATTAGGAATCCTCCATGTCCATAACTCTTATAGAGTCTTGGGGCCGGATTTTGAGGTTACCATTTTCGTAGATATGCAGACCATTTCTAGGACATTATCCCGTAAGGATACTTTGGAATGTCGCTAAAATCATTATGGACCGCACTATGTCCAACAAGGTACGATTTTTCATTCGGATACATCAATCAATTATTGTATATCGGGATGTGTCCATTATGAGAAAACCATTTGAGATGATCTAGAAACTTATTGCACAAGTATTTATTCCTCGATCTAATCAAAGAATCTTAATACTTTGTCAATTTGTTTCACTTCAATTCTTTGAACCTTTCAAATAATTCACACTTGTATTTCAACAAATACATACATTCAACTCTTTGAATGATCATCTCCTTTTCTTATACTAATTTATTCAATATGCAAAATTATTTTCTTGTAAGTCAAGTATACAAAATTTATTAAGTAATATTCCAGTTCTATACAAAAAATTATTATTATAAATAGAACAACAATTGTTCGTAATTATAATACCAAAGATTTCATTGTCCAACAATAAAGTGGAAATAATATTTTTAACAAGAACTGGAATACAATAACAACTTATTGACTTAATAGATTTGCCCGTAGGCATTGCTAAACTATAAGTTTCTATGGCTAATGTTGCAACCTTTGCTTCATTTTCCACACATAGGATTACTTATATTTGTTTAGCTTTCTACTTCTGCTTGGTCCCTTCATAAATCTATATTTATGATAACCAAAGTCGGTATCCAATACCCAAGTAGAACCTTGACTTAAAGAAAAAATTATTTTAAATCATGAACAAATTTGTATTTGTAAATCAAACTTCACTAAGCTTCTTTTTGTTAGCCTCGAAGAAGATGCTTCTTGCGGCTTCATTCCAAAGTCCAAAGCTTATAGCGGTGGAAGCAAACCTTTCTTTGCTATCCGTATTAGTTTTGTTCTTATTATCCTTTGTTTATGCCTTTCTATTTACCTTCTTTGAATTGTTATTCTTTTGAGAAGATCCTTTGGCCCCTACCAGTAAGACTTGATCTTTCTTGGTTAGAAAGTGACTCTCAACATTTTTCAATATGTTAAGCAAATCAATGAGGCGATATCTAGCTTGTTCTATGAAAAATTCACAACAATTGTGAAAGGAGTCCGGAGTGAGTGCAAGATCAAATCTTGGCTCAACTCTCCATCCATGACAAAACTCGTTGTCCTAATTGATCAATCAAATTGATAATGTTAAGGACTTTTATCCGCATCAGTAGTGTCATCGGTCATTCTAGATCGGAAGAGCTCCTTAGATATCTCGATATCTATCATCACCCTACTTTCCTCACCATTAACTACTTGATGTGCGGGAATATAGTAGAAGCATCCATAGTTTCATCGCCGATCTTTGAAGCTCGTTACTTTCGTAGATGCAGCATGATGCATTGAGCCAATCAGGCATCATCTTGCCACTTTCTAAAAGTAGCAATGTCTTCCTTAGAGGCATTATGCGCAACCATTCTTGAGGATAGGCGTATTAAGGACATAAGATAGCTTTTCACTATGAGAACTATTCTCATATTCCTTAACCAATCCATTTAATACTATCCGGTTAAATAACATTTAATATGTTTCACAAAGATAGTAATTAAGACATTGTAAAATTTTGTAAATGAATTTGTATTTAACAATATTTTAACATACATTCTTTTATTAATTACCAAAATAATTTAGGTCTTGTTTTAAATTGGTATCTCCCACTATTTTCTTCAAACTATATTACCCTCACTTATATAGTTCGGCAAAAAATCTAATTAAAGATTTGCTAGTGAGAATAAGGATCCCATTTCAAATGTATATAGCCTTGTGGTGACACAACAAACTATATATAAATAAATAGGTAGACAACTTTTGTCAATTACATCAACTATGCAACTCCTTTTCTTTTTTTAGATTAGATTATTTTGATCAAGTGGTGGCACATCCGAATCAAAATTATCCAAGTTAAGTCCGACCTAGCACTCCATATATTCAAAAAGAAAAATATCATCCTTGTGGTGACACAACAAAACAATATTGTTCAATTTTCTTTATAAGCATCAAATGTGATAAATTAACATCTTAAATACTTAATACTTGCCTTGTGGTGACACAACAAACTCATATTAAATATTTAATACTCTATTAATTTTATCATGCTAGAAAGCGACGTTCGATATTCCAAATATCTTTGAACGCTTAGGACTTAATATAAAAAAAAAAAATTGAGGGTTTGTTATTAATTTGTCTCATCTTGTTTAGCGTGCATGCATATATATATATAAAAATACGCGTCGTATTAATGAACATGCGAAGCATGTTTGCATAATATATAATATATATAGTATAAGCATGCACATATAGAATACAATATTCTACTCGGATTGATTATGGACTTTTATTCTAGTTTGGTTCACTAGAGCCACCAAGTAAACCAAAAGGTCAAACCTTGGGGGTGCAAGAAATAATATTTAAATATAACTATTACATTTAAACCCGGGCTCCATTACAAACGGGTCTTCAAGCGCCTTTGCTCCTTGATCTCCAATTTTTTAAAATTAATTCTAACTATTCCTATTACAAAACTATTTAAAATAAATAGAAACCTTGATCAGCAGTCAAGGGGAAGTACATAGGAGGGAGATGGAATTTACATTCAGAAAAATTAGAGAAGACGAGGTACGCAGACCCCATTTAATAAAAACTCATACATTCATGCATCCAACTAAAATAAAATCCAATTGCATTGGTCAATAGTCCATAATCAATCCCATTTATTATCATACACATCATCATATGCATCAATAAATAACATTCATCTTATGAATAATAAACATTTAATATATATATTGATATCATTTAATGGGCAAATTTAGTTAGTATAAAATCTATTTTTGAATCAAAATAAACTCCTTTATTTTAATCCAAATTTAAATCAAAATAAAACTATTTTATTTTAATTTATCCAATTTTGAATAAAATAAACTATTTTATTTTAATCAAAATCTTTAATCAAAATAAACTCCTTTATTTTAATTAATTATGGAATCCAATTCCATGTAAAAAAAAAACTTTTATTAAAAGAAACACGGATTTTCTTTTTTCCTATTCACAAATAAACTCCTTTATTTTGAATAATATGAAATCTTATTTCATATTTAAATAAACTCCTTTATTTAAGGAAACATGGATTCTCTTTTCCTATTCACAAATAAACTCTTTTATTTTGAATAATATGAAATCTTATTTCATATCTAAATAAACTCCTTTATTTAAGAAAATTAGGCAATCCAATTTCAACTCTAATTACTTATCATGGAATCCAATTCCAACTCTAATTAGTTAGCATGAAATTCTAATTTTAAAATTAAAATAAACCTATTATTTTAAAATTAAAATAAACTTTTTATTTTAAAATTAAAATAAACATTTTATTTTAATTATAAAATAATTAAGAATAATATATATATATATATAGTATATATATATAACTATTATATATATATAATATAATAACATATATATATATATATATATATATATATATATATATATTTATATAAAAAAAAACGTAGTAACCTTTAATATAAAAAATCTCCAAATAGGATTCTTTTAATTTGTGCATGTATCCTTTGATTTTAATGCACCTTTTTTTTTTATTTTTTTTAAGTTGCTATTGACAAAGAACAATCACGCCATCATTAGCAATCATTAACAATCATTAGCCAATAATTAACTTGGAGGAATCATGCCATCATTAGTCAATCATGCCATCATTAGTCAATCATGCCAATCATGCACGGAATCTTGGAGGAATTCTGCAGAATTTTTTTTTTTTTTGTAATCCGTGACTCACATGAATGCTCCCTTGTTTTCCGTGAATTTCAGTTGGCAGCACAGTTTTCTGCTAAATCAATTCATGTGACCCGAATTGAGATCCGAACAATGAACAACCACGGATTGCATTAAAAAAAAAGCATTTAAAAAACAGCTTTGGATTTTTTTTTAAAATAAATTTTATACAATAAAATTATGCCCAATTAAATTGTTCTAAACACATATCAATACATATATCAAATTAAAACAATTAATAATTCGCATAAAGGTTTGGCTCGATGCCACCTTAGGTTTGTAATATTCAAGAAATTTGATCAAATTGCATAAAAGTGCGAAACATGTAAAATTAGAGTTTAAAATTTTTACAAACCATATACCCTGATCACCCTTTATGCACAATTATTAATTAAACGAAATGATATGAAGAACAAGAATCATACCCTTGAAGATCGAGCTTCCTCGTACAAGTTCACCTCCAACTTTTCGCGTTCAACTTGAATCCACCGGATTTGGTTCCTTCCTTTGATCAACGTTAGCCACCCAAATGTTTGGCCTCTGGGGTGATCCACCAAGGAAGAAGAATTTTCAAGAAGAAGGGTGGTTGGCTAAACCCTAGTTTTCTATCTCTATAACGCATTCTCTCCACTATTGGAATTACGTTATGTTGTAAAAAAAGTCAACAACCCCATCACCCATAATAAGACTTCTCTTATTTATAGATGTGGGCAACCCACCTTAACAATTAAGGAATTGGGATTTATTTAATTAATTAAATTCTTTTAATTAATTAAGCTCCCTAATCTTATTAGGGATAATTAATTAAACTCCTTTAACTAATTTTTCTTCTTCCTAATCCAACTAGGAATAAATGAGAGTACATATATTAAATTAATTCCTAAACTCTTTTAGAAATTAAAATAATAATAATTGTAATAATATTAATAAGACTCCTCTTATTAATTTATATTTAATATTTCTAAAATATTAAATAATAAATATTAAGCTATTTAATTTATTCTATCACCATAGATTAAATTAAATATACATAACATATTATTACGATTATGTCATTAACTTCTTAAATAATTATTCTTCCTTTTATGGTGTGACCCTTTAGGTTCTCCATATTAAACCTGGTTGTGAATAAATCAATTAGAACAATTCTAATCTTATTTAAATAAATAAATTAAATAATTAATTTATTTAAATAAATAATATTTATTCTACAATAGGGATAAGCCTCCCTCACGATCAACGACTTTCCGGATAATATAGATTTCAACATTAATCATAAAAGAACCTTTGAGTAAATAGTTACCGTGCAATTCAATTCTTCCACCATACAATGTCCCAATTAAATATAAGACATGGAATTATTTGTCAAGTCTTATTTTATTTAATTATATGTATTTTCGATCCTTAAATGCACAACACTAAATAATGCAAATTAGAAACTCCTTTCTAATTTCATTACGCCGCCAAGGATTACTTTGGTTGTCATTTATCGAATCACATAGGACATTTCTCTTCTTTTATTAGAAGTGGTAGATTCTTTATTGATTATACATTATCTCCATGTACAACTTATTATACCCAAGCATACCCTTTGATATACCCTAAGGGTCTTAAGGAATAAGTCAAAGTATAACTCATCATACACAAGATACTATGATGATCTCAAGTCCAAGGATCTCTTATATCGCTATCGATGTGAGAATTCTATTGACAGTGAAGTAAAACTCCATTAGGTATTCCTTAGCGAGCCACGCTCAAAGGAACTTATTCTCTAATAAGCACCTACATACTTGCTTTAGTGTCTCCACACAAATGATCATGAGATCAATCATCCTCATCCAATGAGCAAGCAAACGTATGTATTCAATCTATCTGGATTCACTAATCCCCAATTTAGTAATCCAACGATTGGAAACTATTTTAGTTTTAAGCTTTCTAAGAATTTAGATCTCATTAGAATGATCATCATCATTATTCTAAAAGCATTGCTTAAAACTATGGGTTTATCACATATTATAAAACAACATCATGTAGATAATTAAAAGCCTTCAATAAATTAATACTTTTTATTAATAAATGAATAAGATTGTTACAAAGTATATGCTTTATCATCAAACATGATTGGCTTGTGTGCATACTACTTTCAGTAAAGCCCAAGGGTTAATTAATGTAAGCCCAAGATGGAATCCATGAGTGGTATTATCCATGGGGCAAACCATATTAATATGGTTGAATGTGGTGACCAAGTAATGTAATGACCAAGTAATGTGTAATAACCAAGATATGTGGTGACCAAGTGATGTGATTAATCAAGTAGGAGTATTGACCAAGACTTTGAAGTAATGGCCAAGTAGGAGATAAGAGAGTGGCTAGCAAGTAATGAATAGTAAGGAGGTGGCTTAAGGAGGTGGGATGTTTTAAAGACCAAACTACCCTAACCTTAGAAAGTATATAAATATAGAAGGCTTACAAGCCATTTGTTGGTTGATCAAATAATCCAACACTTCTAAAGTGCTTAAGTATTAGAGAGAATAAGCTAGCAATAAGTCATTTCCATAAGTAAGAAGAAGAAGCAAGCTACTTACCAAGACAACAAAAGAGTAAGACTTCTTCTCCAATTATCTTCTATCTCTATTCATGATAGGATGATAAGAAAAGTTGGATTAACAAACATGAATGAGTAAATAATGATCTTAAGCCAATTAAGTTGGTAATAAGTCATTTAAGCTAGAATAAGTTATAAACTTATGTGAAAATAATATGAACTTGTAAGAAGTTTATTAAGAGAAATGATATGAAGGTAAAAGAATTTATATGATCATATGTATCATGTATACCAGAGTTAAGTTATATGTTAAGAACATATAAGAAATGATGTTTAAGTAACTTTAACTTGTCATAAGTCATTAACAATGAAATCTTAAGTAGTTTATAGTTGACAAGTTATAAGCTCATGAAGAATGAGTCAAAATCCAACAATGAATATAAGTTGTTGTATTAAGTATGTTAAGATGTTCACATGATGAATGAAGTTCATTTGTAATGTTGAACAAATTATAAGAATGAAGAATTGCCGGAATTTACACGATTGGACGATAAACGTCGAATACGTAAAATTCTCGGAATGGAAGTTAAATTTTGTGTTTGATCATGAAACTATTATTTTCCAATAGAGACAAGTCATAATTGGCATTTAAGAGTTGCGGACTCGAAAATGACCGGATTCAGACTTAGAACGAAGAAACGAGCGTTGAACGTTCACGAACGTTTATCGTTTATGTTAAAAATGAACCAATAGGTAAATTTTTAGCAAACGAAGTCAAATAGATAAAATTCTTGAATGGTCATGTAGAGTACGTAATTTGTTAATCGTAGGCTTTTGAATGAGCCAATTCAGACTTATAACGAAGAAGTTATACATCCGAAAAGTTCACAAAATTTCAAAACTGAAATTGTTTTTCGGTACCTGAGTTGTTGCCATATGGCTGCCAACCCTAAACAAAATGACCAGTGCACCATGGGCATGAACAATGAATCGAGTCTCTCGCAAAAGTTTGCCGCAGCGTGAACCTTAGTTCAATAAGTGGCGCCATTGATGCCATGAAACGAAGGACAAAATCCTCTGAGTGTGGCGGCAGTGCATGGCATGACCATTAAGTAAGGACTCACGCCGTAGAGCCAAGTCCGGGACAATGGCATTAAGAGCTCATACCGCATGAGAGATGTAAGTATAAAAGTCGAAAGTGCATGACGCCGGTCTCGAAACAAAGATAGTAATGGAATTTTCTAAGTATAAAGAAAAGAAATGGAAGTAAACATAACTTAAGGATGGTAATGTACCATTGATTAAACATTTTTAAACCTTAAGGATGATGTATAAAGGTTGAGATAACCTAGTAAAGTATAATGCAAGCATAATGATAAACCGGAACGAATATTAAATGAATATAATACACAATTAGATTGAAATAAAGAGTATGATATAGTCATATACATACTTGATTATATGTGACATAATGTAAGGCATTATGTGATCATGTATTGTAGAGACTTGAACGACTTGAACATAAAGTTAATTTACCGTAGCAGACGCTTAAGGCAAGTATTCTAACTCTTGTCTCAGTTTAATCTAAACAAGTTTTTGAGATTCATGTATTATTTCGCATGAATTGAAGTATGATGAAGTTGAAGCCAATTCCTTTGGCTAGACTTGATGAATTGATAATCTATTCATGTATTATCAAATGTTGCTATCTTTTGTCAACTACTTGATATGGCTTTCAAAAGAAGACTGAAATGTTAAACAAATATTTTGTCGGTAAAATGACAGGCACATGAGGTTACCAAATGCTTAAACGTGCATACGTTTAATCGATGTAGTGTTGATCAACATAGAGTATAATAGGCTGACCACCTAGAAGTGCTCGTAAGTGATATCGGGCTTACGGACTTGCTTCCAGGTTGTCCTTTACCAATAACGAATGAATACTCGAGGTCTCTGACCGGAGTGAATGTTTTACTAAATACTGTTGTTATTGTAAAACATTTTGAAAGAAAAGATGAAGTGCTATTTTGAATTATCAATAGTACTTCATAACTATTATTCAGTTATCAAAGATATACGATTTGTATGTGTCAAGCATGTTGTTAATAAATTTTTATACGTGCTGAGCTAGTTATGCTCACTCTTGCTTGAACCATATGAATGCAGCTAAGACTGAACGTCCCGAAGGATCGAAAATGGATAAAGGAAAAGATAAGGCAAATTACTAAGCTGTCTTGTAATAGTATAGGTCTATTGTTGTAATTTAACTGATATTATGACAAAGAACCTTTTGTAACGGGTTTAGAACTTGGGTAATGTAAATATTACTTTAAATATATAGAAGTTATGTTCGTTCTTTGAGACTTTTCAATTGAATGAATGTATGAATGTTGTACAGTATAACACCATCTGTCGAGTTGGAACATACCCGGATTTGGGGGCGCTACAATGGAGGCACCAAAGACCGTCCCAGAAAAAGTCAAAGCCAGTAGTTCAAGGGAGAGCGTTTGTCTTAACCTCCCAGAAAGCAAGGAACCAGAACGAGGTCACCACGGGTAAGCTTATCATAAAATCTTGCAAAGTATATACCTTATGTGATATCGGTTCTACCCATTCTTTTATTTCTCCTACTTGCGCTCAACGATTAAATTTGACTCCGGAGAAATTAGACTTTGACTTATCGGTTGAAACTCCGTTGGGAGAAACCTTCATTACATCCACTGTTTATAAGTCTTGTTTGATTCAAATCGGTAACCGCACGTTACCTGTTGATTTTATTTCTTTAAAAATACTTGCATTTGACGTGATTCTAAGGATTGATTAGTTAACTACTCATCATGTTAAAATTGATTATTTTCGTAAGGTTGTTAGCTTTCATATTCCTAATCAACCTATTATGCGAATTCAAGTGACCAAACCATTAAAATCAATCACGGTCATTTCAAGCCATAAAGCTATTCATTTATTGAAAAATGGATGTCAAGCTTTCTAAGCTCATGTCACATATTGAAACAAAAATACATCAGATTTGAATGATATTTCTATTGTTAATAAATTTCCTGACGTATTCCCCAAAGAACTTCCCGCCTACCCCCGAGGCGTGAAATCGAGTTTGGTATCGACCTTGAACCCTATGACAAACCCATTTCCAAAGCCCCATATCGAATGGCTCCTATTGGACTTCAGGAGTTAAAAACCCAACTGCAGGAATTGTTAGACATCGGTTTCATTCGACCTAGTACATCTCCTTGGGGTGCTCCTGTTCTATTCGTGAAGAAGAAAGATAGAAGTATGCAACTTTGTATTGATTATCGGGAGTTGAATCATGTCACCATAAAAAATAGGTACTCGTTGCCTCGCATTGATGACATGTTTGACCAGTTGCAAGGCGCCAAATTCTTTTCAAAGATTGATCTTCGTTCCGGATATCATCAGTTGAAGATTAAAACTGATGACATTCCAAAGACTGCTTTCAGAACTCGGTACGGGCATAATGAATTCTTAGTCATATCTTTTGGATTGACTAATGCTCCTGCTTCCTTCATAGATATGATGAACTGAGTATTCAAGGAATATTTGGATCACTTTGTGGTCGTCTTTATTGATGACATCCTCATATACTCCAAAACCCGTGAAGACCATGAGCAACACTTGAGGCTGATACTCCAAAAGCTTCGTGAAAACAAGCTATATGCCAAGTTAAAGAAATGAGAGTTCTGGCTTGAGGAAGTTTCATTCCTTGGGCACGTGATATCAAATCATGGGATATCTGTTGACCCAGCGAAGATTGAAGCAATTCAAAGCTGGGAGCAACCTAAATCAGTGACCGAATTACGTAGCGTTCTCGACTTAGCTGGTTATTATCGGAGATTCGTAGAAGGGTTTTCTCGAATTGCTACTCCATTAACTCAGCTGACTTGAAAAGATACAAAATTTGGTTGGAGCAAGGAATGTGAGAAGAGTTTAAAAGAACTCAAGAGGAGACTCATTTCAGCACCTGTTCTGACAATACCATCTGGCTCGGAGAGATTGGTCATCTACAGTGATGCTTCGGGCAAAGGGTTAGGAGGTGTTCTCATGCAACATGGGAAAGTCATAGCCTATGCCTCACGACAACTAAAAGAATATGAGAGGAATTACCCTACTCATGATCTAAAGTTGGCAATACTTGTTTTTGCGCTTAAGATTTGGAGGCATTACCTGTATGGAGAGAAGGTAGAGATTTATACGGATCATAAAAGCCTCAAATATTTCTTCACTCAAAAGGAAGTCAACATTCGGCAACGACGATGGCTTAATTTTTCAAAATAAGCAAGTGGCTATAAAATACTTATTGTTGTCGGGAAATATTCGTTTGGTCGTGGAAAATTCTTTTTGTCAGGGAATATTCGTACGACGGCGCAGCCATTTGTGGGCCCCATAACAGAAAACGACAAGTTTAAGTTTTTATAAATAACGGCGTAGTTGTTACCGTTAACACTGTTGGATTACGTGGTGGTTAAAATACAATAATACGGGTGGTTGCATAAGAGCACACCAGGTGTTACGCGATATTTTGAATTATTGATCCTTACGTAAGAAGGCACTACTCAATAATTGTTACACGAGTTACTTATTCAATATTTTATTTTATTGGTTCAATAATTGTCATATTGATATTTTATATTATTGTTGTTTCAATAATTATCAACGCACGATATTTCCCATTATCGGAGATCAATAATTCATATTATTTGAATAATATTATGAGATAGTATTATTGGCAATGTCTAGAAAGTTACATCAATGAGAGGTTTGGTCACCTAATTGCGCCGCCAAGAAGGAGAAATCCTTATCGGAAAGCCCCCTCTTTCCTGGGAACGGCCTGGTTGTCATAATTATGATTCTCTAATATTATTTGTGAATAATTAATTATTGATTTATATGATAAGGAAATATTTATTTTATGTGGATATAATTGATGGGTATATTTATTTTATGTGGATATAATTGAAGGAATTAATGTTGAGATGTTTTTGTCGGAATGGAGGTATTAAAAATTAAATCACTGTTATTAAGATATATTGCGTGAGTTATAATTTTTAATCTGACCGTTGGATCGTTGTGATTTTTGGATATGTTATACATATATAAGTTGATTATATGTCCACAAATTTTGAACTGTTAAAAATGAACGGATAATTTGTTATGAATTTTAAGAGGTGACTGATTCAGAAATAAGGTTTATAAATGATTTTGGTAGAAAATTCTAGAATTGAGTAGGCCCCACTTGTGGTTGGTGAATAAATGTGCTGAATTTTATTTCAAATGTGGTGGGTGACAATAGTAGCAGGTAAAGTCATCATGTAGCAGGTCAAGTCTGCTTCGGCGTGCTAACATTTTCCTATAAATAGAGGGCTAACTTAGAATGTAAAATCACACCAGAAACATAAGCTTTCTCTCTTTCTCTCTCTATATTATCGAGCGTATTTTGTGAGTATTTAGATACTTTGTGAGTTTCTATTTATCAGTGCAAGTTTTCTTCAGCCTTATACCGATATTCCGATCAGAAGTACTATTTTTTTGAGGTAGGGGATTTTAAGGGTTATTATGTTTTTCAGATTTCGTAATTTTTTCGACCCTCAAAAACTCTGGAAAAATTTGAAATGATAATTTGATGAGTTTTCTTGATTGTATCCAAAAATGGTGATTTTTGGATGTATAGATTAAGAGTTATGAATTTTATGGGAAAACACTATTTTAAAAGTAAACCCTTATAACTCATTGTGGTTAACTCCAAAATTGGTGAAAATTTTATTGGGAGTACATGTATATAACAGAAGTATACTCTATAAATTTTGGAATTTTTAGACAAAAGTACAATTTATGATAAATGTCTAAATATTCGGCAGTTTTGGCCATATGAAAAATAGTAAATTAATTTTAAAAATTTCGGGAACAATATATGTTCAATATGGGACTATATTCTGCTAAATTCCAGAAAAGAAAATTTGTTTGTACTGATTTGGTATTTTTCATGAAAATGGACTTGTTATGAGTAAATGAATTAAATATGTTATGTGAAGTAAGAAAATTAGAAAATAGGATTTTATGGCTTGAGAATCCTATATGAGGTATATGCAGATTTTTTATGATGGTTTTGGTAATTGGTGATGAAATCTTATGAGTTTGACATTTTAGGATGATTAAATGCATTATTTTGTAAAGTGTAAACAATTAAAATAAATTGTTTATAAGTTTAAGAAATGTTATTCTTTCAATATCATTATACCGAAATATTGGTATGGATTTTATTGTGGAATTTCTATCTTTTTCATGTCGGGATTACTATTCACGAGTTACTATTCATGAGTTACTATTCACGAGTTATTATTCACGACAAAATTGGTTTCTTTTTCTAATCAAATTATCGTTGATTTATGAATCTTACTCTTGAAATTAAATCCGTGTGTTGATCATATTGTTTTTATTGTCATATATAACATTTTTATAATCCTGGTGAAGAAATTTCTCTTTGACTTAAGTATAAAGATGGGTAGATTATTGGTATGATCATGATTATGGGTTCTCTTTGGCCAGTAGTGAAAAGTTGAATCGTTGACTGGTATGATCATGACCATTGAATTTACAATTGAATATTTTTAGCTTAAGTGCAAAGGTGAATTGATCAACATAGTTATAATTATGGTTTATATAAATTCTGAAATGATTATATATTTCTTTGAGATATTAATATCTTTGGCCTGTAGTGCAAGATGAATTATTGATGAATATCTTTGGCTCGTAGTGCAAAGATGACCTAATATTGAATATCTTTGGCCTGTAGTGCAAAGATGAATTATTGTTGAATATCTTTGGCCTGTA
Organism: Panax quinquefolius; assembly: GCA_020205615.1. Lineage (NCBI taxonomy): Eukaryota > Viridiplantae > Streptophyta > Magnoliopsida > Apiales > Araliaceae > Panax > Panax quinquefolius. Next base: position 20,957,176 of record CM035165.1, read on the forward strand.
GTACAAAGATGACCTGTTGTTGAATATCTTTGCCCTGTTGTGCAAAGATGACCTATTGTTGAATATTTTTGGCATGTAGTGCAAAGATGAACTGTTAATGAATATCTTTGGCCCGTGGTGCAAAGATGAATTTTTAGTATGATTATGAACAAGAACTGTGATTTGGTATAACCATGATCTTTGATGTTTCAGGTAAAGACAAGTGATGAAAATTATCTTTGTCCTGGATGAGAAAAGGAATTTAGAACTACAATTATGATTATGAGTTATACATGTGATTGTGGACAGGAACTGTTGATTGATGTTACAGGGATAAAACATTGTTGGTGGACTTTTAACATGGAGAAGATAATAGACTTTATGATCTATTTGAATATTCTAATGGATTGCTCATTCCTCTGCAACTATGGTTGAAAAGTTTTATCATCTACCATATGTTCTAAATCTCTGATTTATTACTGATGAAGGCTATTGATAATTTAATTATCTTTAGTCATGATATTCTTTACTGAGTTAGTTGTGCTCACCCTTTTGCTTCACAATTCCTTTCAGGTAATAAGAGTGTAGCTGGGTCGAGCGGGGATAACAGGGGAATAGAATGGTGGTCTCTAGCTGTGGAGGTTCTCCCTAAACAGTATAGAAAAGTTTGTTGTATACATTATTTTGTAGTTATATTTGGTGAATCATATAGGGTGAGGCGAACCCAACGTTGGAAGGGTGTTTTGCCACTATCATATAAGATGTCTGATGATATACAACCTCGTGTTATCATAAGACAGGGTTATACACATCTACTTGCTGAGTATATCTACAAACACTACCTATATGATCTTGGAGTTTATTTGATATATAATTTTCAACTGGAGACAGTGGAGATAGTTATATGTCAAGAGAAGACTCGCTATTGGAAAGGTCATGATAATAATCTTCTCGTTTTTCTTTGGGGTCTATTGGGTCAACCAAGGATAATTATGTGGACATATGATATATATCATAACCTAGACGCATAGGCTCCCATGTACGAAGGTTTCCTTGAGCATTTCCCAAAGGTTTTAATTTTTAAAACAATTTTTGACTATACCTTTATGTAAGGTGCCATTGTGACGTGCTATCCAAGGTTGGGATGAGAGTCATAGTTTGTATATATTTGTATCAAAACTCACAGTATATGTGTTGTTGTATTTTGCACGATAATTGTAGTAATAAAGTTGTAGTTATTTTTTGTACCATGTATTTGGCGACTCAGAATAGGTTGGATGGATTGGACCTATTTTGGGGTTGTCACATTAATCGATAAAGTTAAAGCTGCTCAAGCTACAGACCTGGAGCTGATGCGTATGAAGAAGAAAGTGCAAGAAGGTGTTATGCCGGAAGTAAGAATCAATGAAGAAGGAATACTTCGAGTCAACTCCAGACTTTGTGTTCCTAACAACCCTGATTTAAAGTATAAAATCATGATGGAGGCGCACAACACACCGTTTGCAATCCATCCTGGGAGTACCAAAATGTATCGTGATCTTCGACATACATTTTGGTGGAGCAATATGAAGAGAGAGATAGCAGAGTTTATCTCAAGGTGTTTAACTTGTCAACGAGTCAAGGAAGAGCATCAATTACCAAAAGTTCCATTGCAACTACTTCAAATTAAAGAATGGAAGTGGGAGCACATTACCATGGATTTCGTTACTAGTCTTCCCAAGGTTTCTCAAGGCATAGATGCAATTTGGGTCATTGTTGATAGATTGACCAAGTCTGCTCATTTCCTACCTATACGAGAAACTTATACACTTGAACGTCTTGCTCGTATGTACATAAACGAGATTGTAAGACTGCATGGTATGCCAGTATCCATAGTTTCTGATCGAGACCCAAGATTCACTTCAAGATTTTGGGTTAGTTTGCAAAAAGCTATGGGCACAGATTTACGATTTAGTTCGGCTTATCATCCCTAAACGGACGGGTGGTCAAAGAGGACTATTCAAACTCTTGAAGATTTATTAAGACTGTGTCCTTAACTTCAAAGGAAGTTGGGACAAGTTCTTACCATTGGTGGAGTTTTCCTACAACAACAGTTATCAAGCAAGTATTGGCATGGCTCCATTCGAGGCGTTGTATGGAAGAAAGTGTCGCTCTCTAGTATGCTGGGATGAGGTGGGTGAAGCAACGTTGTTGGGACCGGAGTTGGTACGTATGACTACGGAAAAGATTCAAATGATCCGAAAACGTATAAAAACCTCACAAGATCGACAAAAGAGTTATGTTGATCTTCATCGAAAGGACGTGGAATTCGATATTGGAGATCATGTGTTGTTACGTGTTGCTCCATGGAAGGGAGTTACGAGATTTGGAAAGAGAGAAAATCTCCACCCTCGATTCATTGGCCCATTTTTAATCCTCGATCGAGTAGGAACTTTGGCCTATAGACTCGCCTTACCGCCAAGTATGTCTCGTGTTCATAACGTTGGTTAAAGTTTTGGCTTCCATACTCAATCCATTTGCGGTTTCATATATTCTTGGAGAAATCAATAACGTCCAAATATCCTTGATATTTGCGCTTCATCCAGTATCTATTTATGGAAATATTCTTCTGAGCATTCTTGATTTTTACTCCACAAAACAGTATCATGTTGACAATTTGGACGTTATTGATTTTGGGATAAATTAAATTATAAATCTTTAAAAATTTATCCTTGAACTTGTTTTATTGAATTTTTATATCATTGTCATCATCCTCATGTTTATAATATATTGAAAGTCATCTATGGCCTGTAGTGCATAGATGGACTTGGTATGATTATGACTAGGGATTATTCGGTATAATCATGACCATAATGTTACAAATGATGTGGTAAAAATCCTCATTAGCCGTAGTTCATTGATGGACAGTTGTTGGCATGATCATGACCATTGAAGAATACACGAATATCCTTAGCCCATAGTGCATGGATAATTTGTGGCTATGATACTAATGAATATCATTGGTCGTAGTGCAGGGATGATGTGGATTATTTATTAAGCTGAGTCTCAGCGATAAAAGTAATGAAAAACCTTTTTAAATCATAGAATATAGTAGATTTTATTCTCTACTTGACTTCTAATGGATTACTTATTCCGCTACAATTAAACTTGATGTTTGTTATATTTTATCAGTTTAACACTGTTGAAGGCTAATGATAATTTATTCTGCATTATCTTAGTCATAATATTTCTTACTGAGCTAGTTGAGCTCACCCTTTCTTTCACTATTTTCTTTAGGAAATGAGAATATAGCTGGGACTAGTCAGGGAATGGATTGACAGTCCAGATGGTTGCATTAGTAGTCCTCACTATTCTGTGAAATAGTGTGATAATAAATTTATTGAGGACTTATTTTGAGTTTGTATACTGTCTAGAAGACAATATTTGTATTAAAACTCACAGCTCATGTTGTATATTTAAGTTTATATTTGTATTCAGTACCTTGTATCTAGCGACCCAAGATGGGTGATGTATACCTATTTTGGGGGCGTCACAGTCGGTATCAAGGCTTAGGGATATGATCCCTGGCTGAGATGTGAGACAAGAACTAGGAGGGGAGAGACGGGGAATTCCTTCGCTAGTATGACCTACCTAAGTTTATTTGGAATTTAATTGGTCGGTTAGAGTATAGAGATAATATGTGATATGCTGATTAACCCTTGTTTTGTGACAATGTTTGAAAATGGCATATGAAAATGTTGAGATCAACAATGAAGCACATGAGACCGTTGAGTCACCGACGACCAATACCCAGGATAAGGTGCAATAGGAAGATAATAATCCTCAAGTAAACAATAACACCGATGAAATGGTGAACGATGGTATGTTCAGAGGCTTTATACAATTCATGCAATATCATGCGAGAGCGGTTCCTATTCAAAATGCAGGTGGAAAGAATGGCAACCCACGGCTAGTCACTGCTAAGCAGTTCAAGGAGCTGGGACTGCCAGAGTTTTTGGAAAAGCCAGAACCACTTAAGGCGGAGACATGGTTAAAGCAGATCACCAAGATAATTGATGTATTTGGATGCTCTGAGGAGCAAAAGGTTCCCTTTGCCACCTTTATGTTGTGTGAAGAGGCAGATTATTGGTGGGAATCTGTAAAACGTACTCAGCCTGACACACTCAAGATGTCTTGGGAAAAGTTCCAAGAGCTGTTCAACGACAAGTACTTTCCCGAAAGTATTCGTCAAATGAAGGAGGTGGAGTTTATCAAGTTGGAGCAAAACAATATGACCGTGTCACAATACGAGGCTAAATTTGCGGAGTAATCCCGGTTTGCATCCCATTTGGTCGATAATGAGGAGCGAATGACACGAATGTTTCTAAGAAGTTTGAAACCCGATATACGTCAATACCTCATTTCTCATGAACTTTGTTTATATTCAGATGTTGTGAATAGGGCTCAATTATTGGATCGCGATAATGAGTCAACACAACCAAAAGGTAACGAGCAACAACACGATAATAATCATACCGGTGGCAACGGTCATTGGAACAATGATAACCATCACGGGGGAAGTTATTATGCCAAGAATGGTAAGCACTTCGGTGGTAATCATGGCCAAGATAATCGGAGTGGAAATTTCAAGAAGAGGAGATTCAATAATAATGGAAAGACGTCAGCACCATCACCTGTTGTTAAGGAAGGAGAATTACCGCCGGTCGTATGTTACAAATACGGAGGGGAGGGACACATCAGTCCAAACTGTGTGATGCAGTCCAAAGTATGTTATAATTGTGGAAAAAAAAGTCACTTAGCCCGATTTTGTCGTGCACCAAAGTCAAGTCCAGCTGGGATGGTGGCACCAAAGGCAGATACAGATAAAACAAAGTCCGTGGTTTCAGGAAGAGCGTTTTTCGTGACTTCTCAAAAAGCGAGTGACCCGAACGAAGTTAGCACAGGTTAGTTAATTATAAATTCTTGCGAAGTCTATACCTTATTTGATACCGGTTCTACCTACTCTTTTATTTCTCCTACTTGTTCTCAATGTTTAAATTTGACTCCGGAGAAATTAGACTTTGATTTATCTGTTGAAACTCCGTTATGAGAAACCTTCGTTACATCCACTGTTTATAAATCTTGTTGATTCAAATCGACACTTTCACGTTACCTGTCGATCTTATCTCTTTGAAAATACTTGCCTTTGATGTGATTTTAGGAATCGATTGGTTAACCACTCATCATGCTTTTTGTAAGGTTGTTAACTTTCATATTACTAACCAACCTGTTCTGCGAATTCAAGCAACCAAACCACTAAAGTCAATCATTGTCATATCGTCATAAGTAAAGAGCCTCGAGCCTTTCGCTGGTGACTTCCTTGTGCGGAATGCATCGAAGCCTGACTTTCTGTAGGCGACGTCGTGAATGACGATGACAAGTTGATAGGTATCAATGTGACGTACTATCCAAGTCTTGGATGAGGGTCACAGTTTTGAATGATATTTCTATTGTTAATAAATTTCCTGACGTATTATTGAAGACTTCTTAGCCTACCCCTAGCGCATGAAATTGAATTTTGTATTGACCCTAGTACAAAACCCATTTCTAAAACCCTCAAATATTTTCTTCACCTAAAATGAACGTAACATGTGCCAAAGACGTTGGCTCGAGCTATTGAAGATTACGATCGTACCATTCAATATCATCGTGGGAAAAATGAACGTGGTAGCTGACGCGTTGAGTAGAAGATCGTATGTGAGTGTGATGTTGTTAACACAAAGGCCCATTTCGTATAACTTACAAATGATGAAGATAGAGTTAAAGACTCTAGGGACCCACATGAAGATAACGTGTGAGACCTCGAATTTTATGAAATAAAAATATTCAATTTTTCTATTTTGGTAAATAGTTAAATTAATAAAATTTTAAAGTTAAGGGTGATATGTAAAAAATTTTCAAAGTAGACAAGTTGTCATAAAATACCCGGTTACTATTTACTCTAGTGTTGTTCACTCGGGTATTCAGAGCACTTTTCGTGTCGGAGTACTATTCACGAGTTACTATTCACAGGATACTATTGATTCACATTCTTATACTATTAGGGGAATTGGTGCAAAATTGATAATACTTGCTAAGTTAAAAATTGAGGTATAGTTGATGGTACTATACTGTAATTAAAATTTTCACATGATTATACTATTTATTCACATGATTGTACTATTGATTCACATTATTTACTATTAGGGGAGGTGGTGCAAGTTTGATAATACTTGCATGGCTAAATTAAAAGTGAAGAAAAAGAGGAAGGTAGTATACTGTAATATTTCGAGCCCCAAAACGTGCAATTATCGAAACTATATTTTCCTATAAATAGAAGCTCATTCTTCCTTTATTTCTCACCAATTCACTAAAGCTAAAGAGCAATTATTATAGAGAGAAATTATAGAGAGAAAGAAGAAAAGTATTCTGCTACTTCACCACTTCTATATCCAGTTTCTTCTAAGGTAGGAAGTATTATTTCTTTCTTATCCATAAAGAGAACTTCTGTTATTCCATTCTTTATTATTATGTTGGAATAACCTGTCTATGTGAAGTACCGCATACTTGGTGAAATTCTTCTATTATTCCATTCTTTATTATTCTGTTGGAATATCTTGTCTGTGCGTTCTACGCCGGACCTGGTTTCGTCTTTATTATTCTATTGGAATATCCTGTCTATGTGTTCTACGCCGAACCTGATTCCATTTTTATTATTCTATTGGAATATCCTGTCTGTGTGTTCTACGCCGGACCTGGTTTCGTCTTTATTATTACATTGGATATCCTCACAGTTTGTGCGTTTTACTGGACGGACTGATTCTCGTTATTTATTATTACGTTGGAATAACCTGCATGCGGTCTATCTATCGCATGCCTCGGTGATTTCTTTTGTTATTCCATTCTTTATTATACTCAATTGGTTAAAGTTTTGACTTCTATACTCCATGAAATTAGTGGAATATCCTTGATATTTGCGCTTCATCCAAAGATATCTTTTCATGGAAATATTTTTACGAGCATTCTTGAATTTTACTCTATAAAGAAGTATCATGTTGACAATTTGGGCGTTATTGGTTCCTCGGATAAATTAATTTTTGAACTTGTTTTATTGAATTATTATGTCATTGTCATCATCCTCATGTTTATATTATGTTGAAAGTCATCTACGTGGCACAGAAAGTGCATAAATGGACTTGGTATGATTATGACCGAGGATTATTCGGTATAATCACGTAGTAATGTTACAAATGATGTGAAAAAAGTCCTCATTGGCCCGTAGTGCATTGATGGACAGTTTTTGGTATGATTATGGCTATGGATTCTCTTCGGCCAAGGGTGCAAAGATGAATTATTTTATGGCATGATCAGGACCATTGATGAAAACATGATTATCTTTGGCCCGTAGTGCATGGATAATTCGTGGTCGTGATACTAAAGAATATCATTGGCTGTAGTGAAGGGATGATTTGATGGTGTGGATTATTTATTAAGCTGAGTCTCAGAGATAAAAGTGATGAAAAGCCTTTTAAATCATAGAAGGTAGTAGATTTTATTCTCTACTTGACTCTTCTAATGGATTGCTTGTTCCGCTGCAGTTAAACTTGATGTTTGTTGTATTGTATCAGTTTAACACTGTTGAAGGCTAACGATAATTTATTCTGGATTATCGTAGTCATAATATTTCCTACTGGGCTAGTTGAGCTCACCCTTTTACTTTCATTGTTCTCTTCAGGAAATGAGAACGTAGCTGGGACTAGTCAGGGGACAGAGTGATGGTCCTAGATGGTGCATTAGTAGTCCTCACTATTCTGTGAAATAGTGTAATAATAAATATAATGAGGACTCCATTGAGTGTGGATATTGTCTAGATGACAATATTTGTATTAAAACTCACAGCTTATATTTTGTCGTACTTTGTTCGACAGTTGTATAATTAGTTTGTATTTGAATTTATGTACCATGTATCTGGCGACTCAAGATGGGTGATGTATAGTTGTGGGTAATATTTACAAATTTTGCAAAGTAAACAAGTGGTTATATAATATTCGATTGGTCGGGAAATATTCGTTTTAACAGGAAATATTCGTATGGCGGCACAATCATTGGTGGACCCCACAACGAAAGTATTGTCGTAGTTAGAAAATGACAGAATTATCTTTTTATAAAAATAACGTCGGAGGTGTTACCGTTAAAACTATTGAACTACCCTGTAGTAAAAGTACGATGAATACTGGCGTCGTTGCATAGTAGCACAGATTGATTATTGATGCTTACGTGAGAAGTCACTCGCTTATACTCAATTATTGTTACAAGATGGTTGTTGCATCATATCTCTCATATTATTTATTCAATTATTGTCACAAGATCATCTCGCATAATATGATATATTATTAAATCAATAATTGAGACGCGACAAAGTTATTCATACTATTATTTACAATATTGACAATGTCTAGAAGTTCTCGAAGGAGATGTTTGGTCACCTAATTGCTTGCCGCCAATAAGGAGAAATCCTTATCGAAAGCCCCTCTTTCTGACGAGAACGACACGGTTGTTAAATATTGTGCGTTATAATATTAATGATGAATAAGTTCGTGTTGATTAAAGATGAAATTGATAGTTCCATTGTGTGGGAATTATTAGTGTTAGTAGAAATCGATATTTATTTCGATAATAATTGATGTCTGGAGGTTATATTGACCAATCGGGTATTCGGGGCACTTTTCGTGTCAGAATACTATTCACGGGTTACTATTCACCCGATTACTATTCACTCTAGTATTATTCACTCGGGTATTTGGGAAACTTTTTGTGTCGGAGTACTATTCATGGGTTACTATTCACCCGGTTACTATTCACTATAGTATTGTTCACACGGGTATTTGGGACATTTTTCGTGTCGGGATACTATTCACAAGGTACTATTCCCGAAGTACTATTCACCTGAAAAATATATTTCTTTTCGGTCCAAATCATTTTTTGGTACAATATTATTCCATGAGGAGATGTGATAATTTTTCAGACCATTGGTTGAAGATATAATAGTAAATCAATATGGATCGTTGGTTGAAGATATAATAGTAAATCAATATGGACCGTTGGTGGAAAGTTATAATAGTAAATCAATATGGATAGCTGGTTTAAAGTTTTAATAGTAAATCAGTATGGATCGTTGCTTTAAGTTTTAATAGTAAATCAATATGGACCGTCCGTTTAAAAGTAAATCAATATGGACCATTCATGAATTAGTTACTATTCAGTCCATTCTCCTATAAATAGAAGCTCATTCCTTCATTATTTCTTACGAACTCACTGAAACTCTAGAGAGAGAAACTATAGAGAGAAAGAAGAAAAGTATTATGCTACTTCACTACTCAAGTATTCAGTTTTTCTAAGGAAAGGGATATTATTTGTTGTACTCGTAAGGGATATTATTTGTTGTACTCGTAAGGGGTATTACTCTTTCGTATTCATGAAGAGAGTTATTTTCTTTCAATACTCGTAAGGGTTGTTATTCCATTCTTTATTATTATGTTGGAATAACTTGTCTATGCGAAGTACCGCTTACATAGTGAAATTCATCTGTTATTCCATTCTTTATTATTCTATTGGAATAACATGTCTGTGCGGTCTATCGTATGCCTGGTGAATTATGTTGTTATTCCATTCTTTATTATTACATTGGAATAACTCATGCATGCGATCAATCGCATGCACAGTGAATTCTGTTGATATTCCATTTTTATTATTACTGTTGAATATCCATCGGTCACGGATTACGCATGACACGGTTCTATTCTTTATTATTCTATTGGAATATCTTGTGCATGCGGATTACGCACACCAGTTCCATTCTTTATTATTACATTTGGAATAACTCATGCATGCGATCTATCGCATGCATGGTGAATTCTTACATTATTCCATTCTTTATTATTCAGTTGGAATAACCTATCTATGTGGATTACCACATGCATGGTGAATGATCCTTCATATTCATTCCTTATTAAATTGTGGAAATGATCTGTCTACGTGGATTACCGCATGGTGGGAAAAACATCCATTTGCTGTGACGCCCCCAAAATTAGGTATACATCACCCATCTTGGGTCGCCAGATACATGGTACAGAATTCAAATACAACTTACTAATACAACTCCGTATACAATATTATACGAAAAACATAAACTGTGAGTTTGAATACAATATTGTCTACTAGAGATTATACAAACTCAAAAGGAGTCCTCATTAAAATTATTATCACACAATTTCACAGAATAGTGAGGACTACTAATGCACCATCTAGGACCATCACTGCTGTTCCCCGACTAGTCCCATTACGTTCTCATTTCAAGAGAACAAAGGAAAGAAATGGTGAGCTCAACTAGCCCAAGAAGAAATATTATGACTAAGATAATGCAGAATAAATTATCATTAGCCTCCAACAATGTTAAACTGATAAAATACAATAGACATCAAGTTTAACTGCAGCGGAACAAGCAATCCATTAAAAGAGTCAAGTATAGAATAGAATCTATTATCTTTTACGATTGAAAAAGTTTTTCATCACTTTTATTGCTGAGACTCAACTCAATAAATAATCCACATCATTAAATCATCCCTGCACTACAGGCCAAGAATATTCTTTAGTATCACGACCACGAATTATCCATGCACTACGAAGCAAAGATAATCGTGTTTTCATCAACTGATCCCGATCATGCCATAAAACAATTCATCTTTGCTCCCTTGGCCGAAGAGAATCCATAGCCCTAATCATACCAAAAACTGTCCATCAATGCACTACGGGCCAATGAGGACTTTTAACCACAACATTTGTAACATTACGGTCATGATTACACCGAATAATCCCTGGTCATAATCATACCAAGTCCATCTATGCAATACAGGCCACAGATGACTTTCAACATAATATAAACATGAGGATGATGACAATGATATAAGAATTCAATAAAACAAGTTCAAGAATTAATTTGTCCAAGAACTACTAATGTCCAAATTGTCAGCAAGATACTGCTTTGTAGAGTAAAATTCAATAATGATCAGAAGAATATTTCCATGAAAAATACTGGATGAAGTGCAAATAACAAGGATATTCCACTAATTTCATAGAGTATAGAAGTCAAAATTTTAATCAACTGAGTATAATACCGAATGGAATAACAAAAGATATCACCATGAATGCGGTATTACATGTATTTGTTATTCCAATGAATAATAATAAAACGGAACCAGGTCGTGTGAAATTCATACAAGCGGGATGTTCCAATGTAATAATAAATGCGGAATAATAAATGATGGAACCAAGTCCGGCGTATAGAACAGACAGGATATTCCAACAGAATAATAAATATAGAATAATAGAACAATGTCACCAAGTATAGGGTAGCCAGCATATCTGAGTTATTCCAATGTAATAATAAAGAAATGGAATAACAAAAGTTCTCTTCTTGAATACAAAAGAATAATATCCCTTACTCTAGTAAAATAATACTTGATATAAGAGTAGTGAAGTAGCGAAAACTTTTCTTCATCTCTCATAGTCTCTCTCTATAGTTTCTCTGCTCAGAGTTCAATGAATTAAGTAAAAAAAATAATGAAGGAATGAACTTCTATTTATAGGAAAATGGAATGCATAGTAACTAATCCATGAACGGTCCAGTTTGATTTACTTTAATCGACGGTCCATATTTAAAGAATTTTTTTAAATAAAATAAAATATATTCTATTTATATAAAAAGATTTTACTATGCAAACACTATCACGGGCACTATATGAAACACTATGCATAATAAAATATAATATATTTTATTTATAGAATAACTTTAATAAAGTATTCTATTTTATATAAAAAGATTTTACTATGCAAAAACACTATGCATAATAGAATATAATATATTCTATTTATAGAATATCTTTAATAAAGTATTCATTTTATATAAAAAGATGTTTCTATTTTATTACGTTAATAATACTGAATAAAACAAAACTTCTAAATCAACAATAATTGAATCAAATAATGTGAGATACTACGCAAAGAACTATTGTAGCAATAATTGAACAAAACTAAGTGACTTCTCACATAAATATCAATAATCAATACCGGTATGCTACTATGCAACAACGCCAGACATTCTTTTTTTACTACCGAGTAGTTCAACAAGATCAACGGTAAAATTTCCGCCAAGTTATTTTCAATAAAATATTTTTGTCGCTTTCTCGATCAAATGATAATTCCGTTAGGGGTCCACCAATGATTGTGCTGGTTATACGAATATTCTTTTTGTTAAAACGAATATTCCCCGAGCAATCGAATATTATATAACAACTTGCATACTTTGTAAAATTTATAAATATTACCCACAACTATAACATTATCTCAAATTCACACCATAATATAAAAAAATTATTTCGAGAAAATTAATTCTTTATTCATAAATTCGGGGGTTTCACAATCTCCCTCCTTATGGAATTTCGCCCTCTAAATTTACGTGCATTTACATTCGTATGCCGAATCGGTGAGGATACCTTGACTTTATTTCGATTCTAACTCTCGAGGTATAACCTCGAGTGTTGGATACGATTCTTCTTATCCAAGATTTTAACACGAGATCTCATACGTTAAATCATCCGCTATCTCGTTCGATTCTAAATTAATAATGTGGTTCGGGTCATCCACATATTTACGTAACATTGATAAGTTAAAAACGTTATGAGCATGCGACGTACTTGGCGGTAAAAGCAGTCTATAAGCCACGGTTCCTACTTAATCGAGGATTTCAAATGGGCCAATTAAATCGAGGGTTGAGATTTCCTCTCTTGAACTCTTGCTTTCTAGAATAACGCCTCTCTTGAACCTTCTTCTTCACATTCATCGATTCGGGTGTATGTAGCTTGAGCGTCTTTAACTTTATCGATTAAAGTCAATTTTACTCGTATATTCATTATCTTTACGTGGGTCCCTAGAGTCTTTAACTCTATCTTCATCATTTGCAAGTTATACGAAATGAGTCTTTGTGTTAACAACATCGCACTTGTAAACGCATATGATCTTCTACTCAACACGTTAGCTACCATGTTCACTCTTCCACGATGATATTGAATAGTACGATCGTAATCTTCAACAACTCGAGTCAATGTCTTTGGCGCATGTTACGTTCGTTTTAGTTGAAGAAATATTTTGAGGGTTTAAGAAATGGGTTTTGTACTGGTGTCAATAAAAAATTTGATTTCACGCTCTGGGGTAGACTAAGAAGTCTTCAGGAATACGTCAAGAGATTTATTAATGATAGAAATATCATTCAAAACTGTTACTCTCATCCAAGACTTGGATAGTACGTCACATTGATACCAACTGTGACTTCTATCCCTTAACCTAGATAGCACCACACAATGATACCTATCAACTTGTCATCTTCATTCACGATGTCGCCTATAGAAAGTCTGGCTTTGGTGCATTCCACACAAGGAAGTCATCAACAAAAGGATCGGGGCTCTTTACTTATGGCTTGATATGACAATGATTGAATTTAGTGGTTTGGTTGTTTGAATTCGTATAATAGGTTGGTTAGGAATATAAAAGCTAACAACCTTACGAAAAACATGATGAGTAGTTAACCAATCGTTTCAAAAAAAACCACATCAAAGGCAAGTATTTTCAAAGAGATAAGATCGACAGGTAACGTGAAAGTGTCGATTTGAATCAAACAAGATTTATAAACAGTGGAGGTAACGAAGGTTTCTCCCAATGGAGTTTCAATAGATAAATCAAAGTTTAACTTCTCTGGAGTTAAATACAAACATTGAACACAACTAGGTGAAATAAAAGAGTGAGTAGAACCGGTATCTAACACGGTATAGACTTCGTAAGAGCTTATGATTAACTTACCCGTGATAATTTTATTCAGGTTCCTCGTCACGAGAAAAAAAATGCTCTCTCTTAAACTACCGGCTTTGACTTGTCTGCGACATCCTTTGGCATCACTATCCCAGTTGGACTTGACTTCACCATACGACAAAATCGAGCTAGGTGACCTTCTCTTTCGCAATTAAAACACGTTTTGGATTGTTGCGACAGTTTGGACGGATGTTTCCCTCTTGTCTGCATTTGAAACATACGACCGATGGGCGTTCTTCTTCCTTTGAAACGGGTGCTGGTGCCGACGTCTTCATGTCATTGTTGAACCTTCTCTTCTTAAAATGTCCATTCTTATTATCTTGGCCATGATTACCACCGAAATAGTTACCATTCTTGGCATGATAATATTCCCCACGATGGTTATCGTTGTTCTGATGACCGTTGCCACCGGTATGATTATTATCGTGTTGTTGGTCGTTGTCTTTTGGTTGTGCTGACTCATTATCACGCTCCAATAACTGAGCCCTATTCACAACATCTGAATATAAACAAAGTTTATGAGAAATGAGGTATTGACGTATATCGGGTTTCAAACCTCGCAAAAACATTCGCGTCATTTGCTCTTCATTATCGACCAAATGGAATGCAAACCGGGATAACTCTGCAAACTTAGCCTCGTACTGCGATACGGTCATATTGTTTTGCTCCAGCTTGATGAATTCTACCTCCTTCATGTGACGAATACTTTCAGGAAAGTACTTGTCGTTGAATAATTCTTGGAACTTCTCCCAAGACATCTTGAGTTTGTCAGGCTGGGTACGTTTTACAGATTCCCACCAATGATCTCCTTCTTCACGCAACATATGGGTGGCGAATAGAACTTTTTTCTCCTCTGAGCATTCCAAGACATCAAATATCATGGTAATCTGCTTTATCCATGTCTCCGCCTTAAGTGGTTCTGGCTTTCCCAAAAACTTCGATGGTCCTAGCTCCTTGAACTGCTTAGCGGTGACCAACCGTGGGTTACCATTGTTTCCACCTGCATTATGGACAGGAGCTGCCTTCGCCTGTTGTTGCATGAATTTCTCCTTAAACTGCTTAGCGGTGACCGTCCCAGAGTTATCAGTATTTCTACCTGCATTTTGGACAGGAGCTATCTTCGCCTATTGTTGCATGAATTACATAAAGCCTCTGACCATCCCATCATTCACCATTTCATCGGTGTTATTATTTTCATGAGGAGTATTGTCCTCTGGTTGCACATTATCCTGATTATTGATCTATAGATACTCAACGGTCTCCTGTGCTCCATTGATAATCTCAACATTCTCAGATGCCATTTTCAAACACTGCCACAAAACAAGGGTTAATTAACATATCACATATTATCCCTATACTTTGACCGACCAATTAAATACCAAATAAACTTAGGTAGGTCATACCAGCAAAGGAATTCCCCGTCTCTCCCCTCATAGTTCTTATCTCACATCTTAGCCAGGGATCATATCCCTAAGCTTTGATACCAACTGTGACGCCCCCAAAATTAGGTATACATCACCCATCTTGGGTCGCCAGATACATGGTACAGAATTCAAATACAACTTACTAATACAACTGTCGTGTAGAATACGACAAAACATAAACTGTGAGTTTGAATACAATATTGTCTACTAGAGATTATACAAACTCAAAAGGAGTCCTCATTATAATTATTATCACACTATTTCACAAAATAGTGAGGACTGCTAATGCACCATCTAGGACAATCACTCTGTTCCCCGACTAGTCCCAGCTACGTTCTCATTTCCTGAAGAGAACAGTGAAAGAAAGGGTGAGCTCAACTAGCCCAATAAGAAATATTATGACTAAGAAATGCAGAATAAATTATCATTAGCCTCCAACAATGTTAAACTGATAAAATACAATAGACATCAAGTTTAACTGCAGCGGAACAAGCAATCCATTAAAAGAGTCAAGTATAGAATAGAATCTACTATCTTTTATGATTTAAAAAGTTTTTCATCACTTTTATCGCGAGACTCAACTCAATAAATAATCCACATCATTAAATCATCCACTTTACAAAATAAGAGGATATTCTTTAGTATCACGACCACGAATTATCCATGCACTACAGGCCAAAGATAATCGTGTTTTCATCAACGGTCCTGATAATGCCATAAAATAATTTATCTTTGCTCCCTTGGCCGAAGAGAATCCATAGCCATAATCATACCAAAAACTATCCATCAATGCACTACAGGCCAATGAGGACTTTTAACCACATCATTTGTAACATTACGGTCATGATTACACCGAATAATCCCTGGTCATAATCATACCAAGTCCATCTATGCGCTACAGGCCACAGATGACTTTCAACATAATATAAACATTAGGATGATGACAATGATATAAGAATTCAGTAAAACAAGTTCAAGAATTAATTTGTCCAATAACTATTAATGTCCAAATTGTCAGCATGATACTACTTTGTAGAGTAAAATTCAAGAATGATCAGAAGAATATTTCCATGAAAAATACTGGATGAAGCGCAAATATCAAGGATATTCCACTAATTTCATGGAGTATAGAAGTCAAAATTTTAATTAACTGAGTATAATACCGAATGGAATAACAAAAGATATCACCATGCATGCGGTATTGTATATGCAGTTATTCCAACAGAATAATAATAACGGAACCAAATTCGGTGAAATTCACACAAGCGGGATGTTCCAACAAAGATAATAAATGCGAGAATAATAAATGATGGAACACAATCCCAGTATAGCAGAGAATATGCTGGATATTCCGGCGTAATAATAAAGATGTAATAATAGAAGAATGTCACCAAGTATAGGGTAGCTCACATATCACAGTTATTAGAAAGAATAATAAAGAAATGGAATAATAGAAGTTCTCTTCTTGAATACAACAGAATAATATCCCTTATCGTAAAATAATACTTGATATAAGAGTAGTGAAGTAGCATAAAACTTTTCTTCTATCTCTCTATAGTCTCTCTCTATAGTTTCTCTGTCTAGAGTTCATTTAATTCGTAAGAAAATAATGAAGGAATGAGCTTCTATTTATAGGAAAATGGAATGCATAGTAACTAATCCATGAATGGTCCAGATTGATTTACTTTAATCTGACGGTCCATATTTAAAGAAATTTTTTAAAAATAAAATATAATATATTCTATTTATATAAAAAGATTTTTACTATGCAAATACTATGCGGGCACTATGCAAACACTATGCATAATAAAATATAATATATTCTATTTATAGAATAACTTAAATAAAGTATTCTGTTTTATATAAAAAGATTTTACTATGCAAAGCACTATGCATAATACAATATAATATATTCTATTTATAGAATAACTTTAATAAAGTATTTTGTTTTATATAAAAAGATGTTTCTATTTTATTACGTTAATAATACGAATAAAACAAAACTTCTAAATCAACAATAATTGAATCAAATAATGTGAGATACTATGCAACAACTATTGTAGCAATAATTGAACAAAACTGAGCGACTTCTCACATAAATATCAATAATCAATACCGTGTGCTACTATGCAACAACGCGTATTACTGTACTTTTACTACCGAGTAGTTCAACAGTATCAACGGAAAAACTTCAGCCGTTATTTTCAATAAAATATTTTTGTCGTTTTCTCAGTCCGACAATAATTCCGTTGTGGGGTCCACCAATGATTGTGCCGTTGTACGAATATTCCTTGTTAAAACTAATATTCCCCGACCAATTGAATATTATATAACAACTTGCATACTTTGCAAAATTTATAAATATTACCCACAACTATAACATTATCTCAAATTCACACCATAATATAAAAAAAATTATTTTGAGAAAATTAATTCTTTATTCATAAAATCTGGGGTTTCACATTTGCAGTTTCATATATTTTATTATACTCAGTTGGTTAAAGTTTTGGCTTTTATACTCCATGAAATTAGTGGAATATCCTTGATATTTGCGCTTCATCCAGTATCTTTTCATGGAAATATTCTTCTGAGCATTCTTGAATATTACTCCACAAAGCAGTATCATGTTGACAATTTGGACGTTATTGAGTTCAGGATAAATTAACTTATAAATCTTTAAAATTTATTCTTGAACTTGTTTTATTTTATTGTCATCATCCTCATGTTTATAATATGTTGAAAGTCATTTGTGGCCTGTAGTGCATTATTGGACTTGGTATGATTATGACCAGGGTTTATTCGGTATAATCATGACCGTAATGTTACAAATGATGTGGTAAAAATCCTCATTGGCCATAGTGCATTGATGGACAGTTGTTGGCATGATCATGACTATTGATGAATACACGAATATCCTTGGCCCGTAGTGCATGGATAATTTGTGGTCGTGATACTAATGAATATCTTTGGCCGTAGTGCATGGATGATGTGGATTATTTATTAAGTTGAGTCTCAGCGATAAAAGTAATGAAAAACCTTTTTAAATCATAGAAGATAGTAGATTTATTCTCTACTTGACTCTTTTAATGGATTGCTTGTTCCGCTGCAGTTAAACTTGATGTTTGTTATATTTTATCAGTTTAACACTATTGAAGGCTAATGATAATTTGTTCTGCATTATCTTAGTCATAATATTTTTTACTGGGCTAGTTGAGATCACCTTTACTTTCACTGTTCTCTTCAGGAAATGAGAATATAGCTGAGACTAGTCAAGGAATGGATTGACGGTTCAGATGGTTGCATTAGTAGTCCTCACTATTCTGTGAAATAGTGCGATAATAAATTTATTGAGAACTTATTTTAAGTTTGTATACTGTCTAGAAGATAATATTTGTATTAAAACTCACAGCTCATGTTGTATATTTAAGTTTGGATTTGTATTCAGTACCTTGTATCTGGCGACCTAAGATGGGTGATGTATACCTATTTTGGGGGCATCACAATAATCATACCAACAATTGTCCATCAATGCACTACGGGCCAATGAGGACTTTTACTACATCATTTGTAACATTACGGTAATGATTATCCGAATAATCCCTGTTTATAATCATACCAAGTCCATCTATGCATTACAGGCCACCGATGTCTTTCAACATAATATAATCATGAGGATGATGACAATGATATAAGAATTCAATAAAATAAAGTTCAAGGATAAAATTTTAAAGATTTATAATTTAATTTATCCAGAAATCAATAACGTCCAAATTGTCAACATGATACTGCTTTGTGGAGTAAAATTCAAGAATAATATTATGTCAAAAATGATTTGGACGGAAAAGAAATCAATTTTTGTCATGAATAGTACCCCGGGTGTATAGTAACCGAGTGAATAGTATCTGTGAATAGTAACTTCGGGAATAGTAACCCTATAAATAGTACCCCGACCAGAAAAAGTTAAAACTTATCAAAAATGCTCAGAATAATATTTCCATGAAAAGATACTGGATGAAGCGCAAATATCAAGGATATTCTACTAATTTCATAGAGTATAGAAGCCAAAACTTTAACAAAACGAGTATAGAATTCGAAATCTGAAACGAAATAATATTGTTTACATACTACAGAGTATGGAAGAAAATATTATTTCAAGCAAATATCGAACAAAAATAAAATCTCTTACAACTGTTGAACGAAAATAATATTCCAACGAATATTTGACGAATATAATATTCATACGAATATTGAACGGAGATAATACTCTTTATGAATATTGAACGAAAATAATATTCATACGAATACGAAAAATAATCTCTTCAGAATATGAAATAAATAATACTCCTTACCTCGAAAGAATAGTACTTCTGACTGAATATTGGATATAACGCTGAAAGGAACTTGCACCGTATAGCAACACTCAAAGTATCAAAATACTCACAAGAATAGGCTCGATAATATAGAGAGAGAAGATTTTTGTTTCTGGTGTGATTTTCAATTCTAACCTAAGCACCCTATTTATAGGAAAATGCTTAGAACACCAAAGTAGAAAGTTTAATAAAATAATAATATTTATTAAAAAAATTCAGGCCCACCAAAATGAAAAACATGTTTTTATCATTTAATGCAACATAATTAATTCAGACCCAATATTCCAGAACTTCAATAATTCATAATAAATAGCCCTTTCATCAGAAAAATAAGAATCTTATGTCCTTCCATATGAAATTCAATTTTCTACAACTTTGTAAGTTTAAATTTTTTCCAAATTCCAAACAGAAATTGACCGAAATTCACATACGGACGATTTTGCAGGCTATAATCAAATTTTATTCAAAAATGGGGTCCATCAACACACAAAACATGTGTTAAATATTTTTTGTAACAAAAATACTCTTCCTCCTCATTTATTCATATATCACACATTCATTGTAAAAATATCACCATTATTATATTATTATAATATAATAATATATTTAAATAAATTATTTTACCAGAAAAGTTAAAATATCAATTTTCAACAATAATCACTTTTATAAAAATTCCTCCATTTATATCCACATAAATAAATATTTTTCTAATCATATAAATCAATAATTAATTATTCATAAATAATATTACAGAATCACAATTATGACAACCAGGTCGTTCCCAGGAAAGAGGGAGCTTTCCAATAAGGATTTCTCCTTACTGGCGCGCAATTAGGTGACCAAACCTTTCCTTAGACAGAACTTTCTAGACATAATCAATTGTGAGACCCTAGATTTTATGAATAAATATTTAATTTTCTCGAAATAATTTTTTGAATATTATGGTGTGGATTTGATGTAATGTTATAGTTGTGGGTAATATTTACAAATTTTGCAAAGTAAGCAAGTGGTTATATAATATTTGATTGGTCGGGGAATATTCTTTTTATCGGGGAATATCCGTATGCGACGCAGACAATCATTAATGGACCCTACAACGAAATTATTATCGATTGAGAAAACGACAAAAATATTTTATGAAAATAACGGCGGAAGTTTTATCGTTAATCTGTTGAAACACACGGTGTTAAAAGTGCGATGTCGTGTGGTTGCATAGTAGCACACTAGATTGATTATTTATGCTTACGTGATAAGTCACTCAGTTTTGTTTTATTGGTATTATTAATGTAATAAAATGTAATATTTTTATAAAGTTATTCTATAAATAGAATATATTATATTCTATTATACATAGTTTTGCATAATGTCCGATAAGTGTTTTGCATTGTAAAATCTTTTTATATAAAAGAATACTTTTATAAAGTTATTCTATAAATAGAATATATTATATTCTATTATGCATAGTGTTATAAAGTGTATGCGCATAGTATTTTGCATAGTAAAATCTTTTTATATAAAAATGTAATACTTTTATAAAGTTACCTATTTTATTAGACAATAATTAGAATATATTATATTTTTTTTATGCAAAGTGTTTGAATAGTGCCTGCATAGTGTTTGCATAGTAAAATCTTTTATAAAGTTATTCGTTTTATTAGATTATAAATAAAATATATTATATTTTATTTAAAAGATTTTGATTTAAATATGGACCGTCAGATTAAAGCAAATCAATCTAGACCGTTAATGAGTTAGTTATTTTGCAGTCTATTTTTCTATAAATAGAAGCTCATTCATTCATTATTTCTTACGAATTCACTGAAACTTTAGAGAGAGAAATTACAGAGAAAAAGAAGAAAAGTGTTCTGCTACTTCACTACTTTTATATCTAGTACTCTTCTTTCTAAGGTAGGGAATATTATTTGTTGTACTCATAAGGGGTATTCTTTTTTTCTTATTCATGAAGAGAACTTCTGTTATTCCATTCTTTATTATTCTCATTGGAATAACTCAGACACGCGTGGATACCCTATATTGGTGAAATTCTTCTACATTATTTCATTTATTATAATTACGCTGGAATATCCTCGTCTGCATGCATTTTTCTGTTTCTGGATCGGTTTCGTCTTTATTATTATTCTGTTGGAATATCATGTCTGTGCGTTTTACGCCGGACCTGGTTCCGTCTTTATTGGTATTCTGTTGGAATAACTTGTCTATGCGAAGTACCGCATGCATGGTGATTTATGTTATTATTCCGTTCTTTATTATTCTGTTGGAACATCCTGTCTGTGCTTTATGCATGACCTGGTTCTGTTAATTATTATTCTGTTGGAATAACCTGTATACGCGGAATACCCTATACTTGTTGAAATTCTTTTGTTATTCCATTCTTTATTATATTCATTTGGTTAAAACTTTGACTTCCATACTCCATAAAACTAGTGGAATATCCTTGATATTTGCGCTTCATCTAGTATCTTTTCATGGAAATATTCTTCTGAGCATTCTTGAATTTAATTCTACAAAGCAGTATCATGTTGACAATTTGGATGTTATTAGTTCCTAGATAAATTAGTTCTTGAACTTGTTTTATTGAATTCTTATATCATTGTCATCATCCTCATGATTATATTATGTTGAAAGTCATATGTGGCCTATAGTGTATAGATGGACTTGGTATGATTATGACCAGTGATTATTCGGTATAATCATAACCGTAATGTTACAAATGATGTAGAAAAAGTCCTCATTGGCCCGTAGTGCTTTGATGGACAGTTTTTGGTATGATTATGGCTATGGATTCTCTTTGGCCGTAGTGCAAAGATGAATTATTTTATGGCATGATCAGGACCGTTGATGAAAACATGATTATCTTTAATTCAGTAGTGCATGGATAATTTGTGGTCGCGATACTAAAGAATATCCTCGGCCAGAGTGTGCATGGGTGATTCGATGATGTGGATTATTTATTAAGTCGAGTCCCAAATGATAAAAGTGATGAAAAACCTTTTAAATCATAAAAGATAGTAGATTTTATTCTCTACTTTACTCTTTTAATGGATTGCTTGTTCATTACGCAGCTTAAACTTGATGTTTGTTATATTGTATCAGTTTAACACTGTTTAAGGCTAATGATAATTTATTCTGCATTATCTTAGTCATAATATTTCTTACTGGGCTAGTTGAGCTCACCCTTTCTTTCACTGTTCTCTTCAGGAAATGAGAATATAGCTGGAACGAGTCGGGGAACGGAGTGATGGTCCTAGATGGTGCATTAGTAGTCCTCACTATTCTGTGAAATAGTGTGATAATAATTGTAAGGAGGACTCCTTTTGAGTTTGTATACTCTCTAGTAGACAATATTTGTATTCAAACTCACAGTTTATATTTTGCCATGTTGTACACGACAGTTGTATTATTAAGTTATATTTGAATTCTGTACCATGTATATGGCGACTCAGAATAGGTGATGTATACCTATTTTGGGGGCGTCACAGTATTTGAATTCTGTACCATGTATCTGGCGACTCAAGATGGGTTATGTATACCTAATTTTGGGGGCGTCACAGTTGGTATCAAAGCTTAGGGATATGATCCCTGGCTAGGATGTGAGAATAGAACTAAGAGGGGAGAGACGAGGAATTCCTTCGCTAGAATGACCTACCTAAGTTTATTTGATATTTAATTGGTCGGTCAGAGTATATGGATAATATGTTATATGTCAATTAACCTTTGTTTGGTGGCAGTATTTGTAAATGGCATCCGAAAATGTTGAGATAAGCAATGAAGCACATGAGACCGTTGAGACACCTTTAATCACTAACCAGGTTAATGTGATGTCAGACGAAGAAGGAATTAGAGATATCTACGTGGTGCTTGAAGAACTAATAGTTGCACCCGAGCTAGTTGCAGAGGTAGTAGCTAAGAGTGAGGAACCTGAGGAGAATTTATTAAAAGAATTTTATGATCAAAATTTAGCATTACAAAATCGTATTCATGAGTTAGAAGAGCAGGCTGAAGAACGACAGGAGGTCATGGAGCAAAGAGATATAACCATTCAAAATTATGTTACCCGATGTGCGATGCTTGAACAGAAGCACTCTTTGGCAGAGTATAAGATATTAGAGCTGGAATCTGAGAATGCTATGATCAAAGTTCTGATGAAAGCAGAAACAACTGAACGAAGGAGAATAGATGACGCATGGGTAAAAGCCGCACGACGTGTAGATAGTGTAGAAAAAGATGTCCGATCCAATAAAGCCAAAATAGATGAAATGGATTTTTCTTTTTGGAAAACAATTGGGAGAATCCAACATCGAATTCGGAATTACCCTGTGCATAGCGGTCAATCCCAATTCGATATGAATCGGAGAATAATGATTCAAATCATGGATCATGAATGGGACGAAGCACTTAAGGGTGGAATGTACCCTATAGCAAAGTCAAATCCAGTAGTTTAAGTGAGAGCGTTTGTCGAGGAACCCGAATGAAGTTATTACGGGTAAGTTAATGATAAACTCTTGCAAAGTTTATACCTTATTATATACCAGTTCTACTTATTCTTTTATTTCACCTAGTTGTGTTCAATGTTTGAATTTAACTCCGGAGAAGTTAAACTTTGATATATCTGTTTAAACTCAGTTGGGAGAAACTTCGTTACCTCCACTATTTATAAATCTTGTTCAAATCAACACTTTCACGTTACCTGTCGATCTTATCTCTTTGAAAATACTTGCCTTTGACGTGATTTTTGGAAACGATTGGTTAACTACTCATCATGCTTTTCGTAAGGTTGTTAGCTTTCATACTCCTAACCAACTTGTTATGCGAATTCAAAGTAACCAAACCACTAAAGTCAATCATTGTCATATCAAGCCATAAATAAAGAGCCCTGATCCTTTCGTTGTTGACTTTCTTGTGTGGAATGCACCTAAGCTAGACTTTCTGTAGGCAACGTCGTGAATGACGATGACAAGTTGATAGGTATCAATGTGACGTGTTATCCAAGTATTGGATGAGAGTCACAGTTTTGAATGGTGTTTCTATTGTTAATAAATTTCCTGACGTATTCTTGAAGACTTCTTAGCCTACCCCTAGTGCGTGAAATCAAATTTTGTATTGACCCCAGTACAAAACCCAATTCTAAAAACCCTTAAACATTTATTCAACTAAAGCGAACGTAACATGCGCCAAAGACGTTGGCTCGAGCTGTTAAAGATTATGATCGTACCATACCATCGTGGAAAAACGAACGTGGTATCTGACGCGTTGAGTAAAAGATCGTATGCGATTACAAGTGCGAATATACGAACCCACATGAAGATAACGAATATACAATTAGAATCGACTTTAATCGATAAAGTTAAAGCCGCTCAAGCTACATACTCAGAGCTGATGAATGTGAAGAAGAAGGTTCAAGAGGGCGTTATTCTAGAAGCAAGAATCGACGAACAGAGGAAATCTCAACCCTCGATTTAATTGACCCATTTTAAATCCTCGATCAAGTAGGAACTGTGGCTTGTAGACTCGTTTTACCGCCAAGTATGACACGTGTTCATAACATTTTTAACGTATCGATGTTACGTAAATATGTGAACGGCCTGAACCACATTATTAATTTAGAACCGATTTAGATAGCGGATGATTTAACGTTAGAGGAGATACGTGTTAAAATCTTGGATAAGAAGAATCATATTCAACACTCAAAGGTTATACCTCAAGAGTTAGAATTTGAAATGAAGTCGAGGTATCCTCACCTCTTCTATATACTGTGCACGTACATAAATTTCGAGGGCAAAATTCATAAGGAGGGAGATCAGAGACCCTAGATTTTATGAATAAATATTTAATTTTCTCGAAATAATTTTTTTGATTATTATGGTGGATTTGATAATAATGTTATAGTTGTGGGTAATATTTACAAATTTTGCAAAGTAAGCAAGTGGTTATATAATATTCGATTGGTCTGGGAATATTCTTTTTGTCGGGGAATATCCGTATGCGACGATGATAATCATTAGTGGACCTCTACAACGAAATTATTATTATCGATTGAAAACGACAAAAATATTTTATGGAAATAACGACGGAAGTTTTATCGTTAATCGCCTGTTGAAACACCCGGTGTTAAAAAGTACAAGAATACTCGTGGTTGCATAGTAGCCTGAAGGTATTGATTATTGATGCTTACGTGATAAGTCACTCATTTTTGTTTTATTGGTATTATTAATGTAATAAAATGCAATACTTTTATAAAGTTATTCTATAAATAGAATATATTATATTCTATTATGCATAGTGTTGCATAGTGTCTCGCATAGTAAAATCTTTTTATATAAAATGTAATACTTTTATAAAGTTATTCTATAAATAGAATATATTATATTCTATTATGCATAGTGTTGTTGCGTAAATGTCTGCATAGTGTTTTTACATAGTAAAATCTTTTTATATAAAAATGTAATACTTTTACAAAGTTATCTATTTTATTAGACAATAATTAGAATATATTATATTTTATGATGCATAGTGTTTGCATAAGGTACTGATAGTGTTTGCATAGTAAAATCTTTTATAAAGTTATTCATTTTATTAGATTATAAATAGAATATATTATATTTTATTTAAAAGATTTTGCTTTAAATATGGACCGTCAGATTAAAGTAAATCAATCTGGACCGTTCATGAGTTAGTTACTATGCAGTCCATTTTTCTATAAATAGAAGCTCATTCATTCATTATTTCTTACGAATTCACTGAAACTCTAGAGAGAAACTATAGAGAGAAAGAAGAAAAGTGTTCTGCTACTTCACTACTTCTATATCTAGTACTCTTCTTTTTAAGATAGGGAATATTATTTGTTGTACTCATAAGGGGTATTCTTTCTTTCCTATTCATGAAGAGAACTTCTGTTATTCCATTCTTTATTATTCTGTTGGAATAACCTGTATACAAGGGATACCCTATACTTGGTGAAATTCTTCTGTTATTTCATTTATTATTATTCTGTTGGAATATCCTCGTACATGCATTTTACGGGGACCGGTTTCGCCTCTTTATTATTCTGTTGGAATATCATGTATGCATGCGTTTAACGCCTTTATCCCGGTTCCGTCTTTATTGGTATTCTCGCCGGAATAACTCCGCTATCATCTGGCACTGCATGCATGGTGATTTCTGTTATTATTTCGTTCTTTATTATTCTGTTGGAACATCCTGTCTGTGCTTTATGCATGACCTGGTTACAATAATTATTATTCTATTGGAATAACCTGTATACGCGGAATACCCTATACTTGGTGAAATTCTTTTGTTATTCCATTCTTTATTATATTCATTTGGTTAAAACTTTGACTTCCATACTCCATAAAATTAGTGGAATATCCTTGATATTTGCGCTTCATCTAGTATCTTTTCATGGAAATATTCTTCTGAGCATTCTTGAATTTTATTCTACAAAGCAGTATCATGTTGACAATTTGGACGTTATTAGTTCCTAGATAAATTAGTTCTTGAACTTGTTTTATTGAATTCTTATATCATTGTCATCATCCTCATGATTATATTATGTTGAAAGTCATATGTGGCCTGTAGTGTATAGATGGACTTGGTATGATTATGACCAGGGATTATTCGGTATAATCATAACCGTAATGTTACAAATGATGTAGAAAAAGTCCTCATTGGCACGTAGTGCTTTGATGGACAGTTTTTGATATGATTATTGTGACGCCCCCAAAATAGGTATACACAACACCCATTCTGAGTCGCCAAATACATGGTACAGAAACAACTACAACTTTATTATTACAACAAGAAATCGTGAGTTTGAATACAAATATTATCTTCTAGACAATATCTATACTCAAATAAATCCTCATCACATTATTGATTCATTATTTTACAAAAATGGTGAGGACTACTAAACAACTCTCTCTAGAATCTTCATTCCATACCCCACTACTACTCGCTACATTCTCGCCTCCCGAGAGAAGAAAAATGAACAACAAGGAAAAGGGTGAGCTCAACTAGCCCAAGAAAGAATATTATGACTAAGATAATATACAACAAATTATCGTTAGTCTTCAACAGGAAAAATCGATAGAATACAATAGACAACAAGTTTCGGATCAATATTCGCAGCGAAATAATAATTCATAGAAGAGTTACGTAGAGAATGAATTCTACTATAATCTATGAATTCAACAGGTCCATCATCAATATTTTATCCTGTAACATCAATCAATATACATCTGAATCAAATATTCATCTTTGCACTACAGGCCAAAGATATTCATCGATTAATCATGTTCATTTAAACACCGATCATCTTTGCACTACTGAGCCAAAGATATTCTTCGAAATCATTCATCTTTGCACTACAGGGCCAAAGATATTCTTAAGAAATCATTCATCTTTTACTACTGGGCAAAGATATTCTTCAGAATCATTCATCTTTGCACTACTGGGCCAAAGATATTCTTCAGAAATCATTCATCTTTGCCTACAGCCAAAGATATTCAATAATATCATCATTTAAGACCGAGGATGATGAAAAATATTTTAAAGAAACGAATCCAAAGGAAACAAAATGACAAGGATTAAGGATTAAGGATTCGTACTTGGTTTTATCCACGCTCAAAAATACCTCAAAAATAATCATAGTGGTGTAAAATTCAAGAATGATCAAAACATGGATACAATCGAAGTTAGTATCCGAATAGATGTTTTGACGAAAAGAAGAAATTTTATTTTTGGTGAATAATCTTAGTATCGTGAATAGTCCAGATATCGTGAATAGTAACTCCGACACCAAAAGATAGAAATTCCACAAAAACATCTTCACGCTTCATGAATAGTACTCGTGAATAGTAACTCGTGAATAGTAACTCATGAATAGTAACTCGTGAATAGTAACTCGTGAATAGTAACCCCGACATGAAAAAGTTCTAAATTTGATAAAAACTTCAGATCAACATTTCAGCATAATGATATTGAAGAAATAATATCATTACAAAAAAAATAATATCCCTTACCTCGAAAGATTAGTACTTCTAATTTGGAATCTAATGGTATAGTCTTTGAAGGGAACTTGCACCGTCTAACAATACTCAAAGTATACTCACAAGAATACGCTTAATATATCGAGAGAGAAATAGAGAGAAACTTCAGTTTCTGGTGTGTTTTTCAATTCTAACCTAAGCACCCTATTTATAGGAAAATGCTTAGAACACCAAAGCAGAAAATATAATATAATATATTATAATTATACAAATTTTCCTTAGCCCACCTTTTGGTCAAAAACACCAGCCACACATGTTAAATGAGGTTCACAAACTCACCAAAAACGTTTTTCTCAAAATAATTAATTAAAACTCCCAAAAATCAATTATTTCGGAACTTTGGAACTTCAATAATTCATAATAAATAGCCCTTTCATCAGAAAATTCGAATCTCGCGAGTTTTTATAGGAAATTCAATTCTCTACAACTTTCCAGAAGAAAGTTTTTCCAAATTCCAAACAAAAATCGACCGAAATCCACAAACGGGCGATTTTACAAGCTATAATCAAATTTCGGTCAATAATTGTGTCCACCAACACACAAAACATGTGTTAAACATTTAATGCCACAAAAATACTCTTCCTCCTCATATACTCATATATCCCACATTCATTGTAAAAATATCACCGTTAATATATTATTAAAATAATATATTTAAATGAATTATTTTATCAGAAAAAGATAAAATATTAATTTTCAACAATTGTCATTTTAAAAATTTTCTCCATCTATATCCACATAAAATCAATATTTTCCTCATCATATAAATCAATAATTAATTATTCACAAATAATATTACAGAATCACAATATTGACAACCAGTGCGCTCTCAGAAAGAGGGGGCTTTCCAATAAGAATTTCTTCTTCTTGGCGCCGCAATTGATTAGATGACCAAACCTCTCCTTAGATGAACTTTCTAGACATTGCCAATAATGTTATCTAATAATATTATTCAGATAATATGAATTATTGCTTCGATAATGAAAGATACTTGTGTAATGACAATTATTGAAACAACAAAGAATATAAAATATCAACGCAAAGAATTATTAACTCAATAAAATAATCGAATAAAGAATTATCGTAACCATTATTGAGTAGTGCCTTCTTCGTAAGAATCAATAATTGGTGCAATACCGTGTATCTTCTTGTTCAACAACGCCAGATTAGTGTGTTTTAAACCACCGGGTATTCCAACAAGATATTAATTGTAATAACTACGCCTGTTATTTAAAAATAACTTATATTTGTCGTTTTCTTCATCCAATCGCTTTAGCATGGGGCCCACACATGGTCGCAGCCGTCATACGAAATATTCCCCGACAGTCATTTAATATTCCACGACCAAACGAATATTCCCCGACAACAATGAATATTTTATAACCACGTGCTTATTTTGAAATATTTGCGTATTTAACCCTTAACTATCCACATTAATCAAATCAACCCTTACTATTTCAAAATAAAGGAAATTCCTTTTTATTTAAAAATTTCGGGGTCTTACAATTATGGCTATGGATTCTCTTTGGCCGTAGTGCAAAGATGAATTGTTTTATGGCATGATCAGGACCGTTGATGAAAACATGATTATCGTCAGCCGTAGTGCATGGATAATTCGTGGTCGTGATACTAAAGAATATCCTTGGCCGTAGTGCATGGGTGATTCGATGATGTGGATTATTTATTAAGCTGAGTCAAAGCGATAAAAGTGATGAAAAACCTTTTAAATCATATAAGATAGTAGATTTTATTCTCTACTTGACTCTTTTAATGGATTGCTTGTTCCGCTACAGTTAAACTTGATGTTTGTTATATTGTATCAGTTTAACACTGTTTAAGGCTAATGATAATTTATTCTACATTATCTTAGTCATAATATTTCTTACTGGGCTAGTTGATCTCACCCTTTCTTTCACTGTTCTCTTCAGGAAATGAGAATATAGCTGGAACGAGTCGAGGAACGGAGTGAAGGTCCTAGATGGTGCATTAGTAGTCCTCACTATTCTGTGAAATAGTGTGATAATAATTGTAATGAGGACTCATTTTGAGTTTGTATACTCTCTAGTAGACAATATTTGTATTCAAACTCACAGTTTATATTTTGCCGTATTGTACACGACAGTTATATTATTAAGTTATATTTGAATTCTGTACCATGTATATGGCGACTCAGAATAGGTGATGGATACCTATTTTGGGGGCGTCACAGTATTTGAATTTTGTACCATGTATCTGGCGACTCAAGATGGGTTATGTATACCTAATTTTGGGGGGCGTCACATCAATAATGTTATCTAGTAATATCATTAAAATAATATGAATTATTGATCTGATAATGGTAAATACTGTATAGTGACAATTATTGAAACAACAATAATATAAAATATCAACGCAGCAATTATTGAATCAATAAAATAAAAATATTGAACAGTAATTACTGTATCAATTATTGAGTAGTGTCTTTTTACGTAAGAATCAATAATTGGTGCAATACCGTGTGCTGCTGTGTTTTAACCACCGGGTATTCCAACAGTGTTAATGGTAACAACTATGCCGTTATTTATAAAAACTCATACTTGTTGTTTTCTTCATCCAATCGTTTTCTGTTATGGGGCCCACACAAGGCTGCGTTGTCGTACGAATATTCCCTGACAGAAAGAATATTCCACGACCAAACGAATATTCCCCGACGACATGAATATTTTATAACCACTTGCTTATTTTGCAAAATTTATAAATATTATCCACAACTATAACATTATATCAAATTTACTCCTTAATATTTAAAAATGATATTTCGAGAAAATTAAATCTTTATTCATAAAATTCGGGGTCTCACATAAGCAATCTCTTTCTCTCTATGTTTTTAAATAAGCTTCTCTAAGTGATGAAACATTTAACATTTTTTTTATTCATCTTTCAGTTATACAGATAAAGAGTTACCATCAGCTACAAATACCAAGGGCCACAAGGCCATGTTTGGCTATCTCTCTAAAAATCCCTTTTTACTTAATTTTTTATTACTACCTTATTATATAGTTTATTTGTCACAACCATTATTAAATTAAATAAAACCTCAATATAATTATAACTTCCATTTAGCCAATATAATAAATTACTAAATCTCTAATTTAATTACTTAATTAAATTAGAATATTCCCAGTCCATCAATATTATCACACTTTCATTAAATTATTCCATAACGATTTCCATCAAATATTCATTTTAAATTTCATAAATATTCTACTAAAATATTTATTTTATTCGATAAATATTTTAACTATTAACGAGATTCACAATCGTATCACAATAATATATTATATTTATATGTAATATGTATTACTTTCTATTCTTATTAAAACAAATATTTATATTAATTCACTATTTTAATTAAGTGAATTACTCACATTATTTATGAGATTTTATTCATAAGAAATTCATTTCCATAAGGCATAATAATCAAATTATATTATTTCATAATATAATTTACAACTTAATTAAATTAACTTAATTTCCTTTTCAAACAATTTCATTTACCTTCTTCATAGTTAAATTAAATTAACTACTAAACCTCATTCTACCAATATATATATATATATATATATATATATATATATATATATATATATCTATATCTACATTCAGCATCAAATCACATATTTCACAACATATATAACACATATATACATACTCAAACTCAAAACATCTTACAGTAAGAATTTTATTTATTAAATTCTTATTTTAATAATTTTTTAAAATCTGGTTTGTCACATCCTTCCCTCCTTATAAGGATTCCGTCCTTGGAATCATCGAAACTTTCCTTACTCAGTTTTCGTTAATTCGCTTTTAATATTATATTGTAAAACATCTTCAACACATTACCTTAATATAGGTTTTATATTTCCTATTACATTTGATTTCACAACAAACTCTTATAGAGTTTATTTTACAAACGTTTGCTTAAACTCAATTATAGTTGAGTATTATATATTCTTTAACTCATTCATTTCATTTTCCAAGGATCATTGCCATATACTCTACGTGTCGAAATCATATACTTCATAATTCACTTACTTGTAAATATTCAGGATATTACATTCACCCCTTCTTCTAAGAATTTCGTCCTCAAAATTTTATTTATTAATCTTCATTCATTCAATCTATTAAAATAGACTTTACGTTAATCTTTTATCCATTCATTGGGTTCTATAACCACTTTCTTTCCATAAAGATCTTTCTAAAATTATCAACTTTTCTATTAAAAGTTTTACATTATTTTTTTGATAACTCATCTCCTTCTCATTTCAGAATTTCTTTTCTCACTTGTTCGATATATTCATCATTAGGTGTCACATTCTACGACTTATTTCTTTTTGAGGAATCCTCCTTGCCACCTTCACCCTTCAGAATAACAAGAATCTTCTACAATTGTTCAATGATTAGGAAGCAGTATGAATAACTCAGGAATTTAAAAGATTCTCAAATTATATTGAGGGGTCACAAGACCTTGAACTACGTTCCAAGGTTATCAAGTATCTCGACTTGAACCTTTAACAGTCATAAGACTATATGAACCCTTCTTCTCGTACTCAGGGGAATCCTCCCTTTCGTACAATATTTTGTGCACAAACATTTTAACGCTTTCGCGTAATATAATCCCCATAAAAGGGTTGTTCACCTCAGCTTCTCAACATCTGAATTCGCACCAAAACTATTTGGCTTTACATAACTTCTCAAGAAACGCTTGAACTGCATAAACATCTTTCAATATTTGTCTAGCTGAATCAAATAGCATAGACTTCTAAAAACTCAGACATCAATCGAAATAGTTTTAGCTAATTCATGTGGCATATCTATCTTAGTTTAAAGAAAACAAAATATCATTTTTATGATGGTCAAGATACCGTACTATTTCAATAGTACGTTGAGGATTCAGTCATTGTATGACTTCATCATGCTACATCATACCATAGTGGGCTGACAATCCTAGGATCACATCCAACACCAGGTTCAATTGCATTGATGACTTCCTTGTTTGTCATATTAGCATCATATTTAGTGATGCCTTAATGACTATGAACACACAAAATACATTTTAATAATTTTAAATCATTTTTTTTCTAGCCGAAACAATTAGCATAGACATAAGAATAACGGTATTTTTTTTTAAAACTCATTGGTTCCATCATTTGATCCAATGTTTTTCTAGAAAACAGAAGTGAAAACATCATCACGAAGTCAATAAATTTAAAAAATCTAGCAAAGCTAGAAGATTTGGAATATCTAATTTTCTCCATCAACTTCAATCTTTACTCCATTACTTCATTACTTAATCATTCTATCTATCTCCAGCACCATCAATGCTCACTAAATATTCTTATATCTCAATTTACAAACTTTCTATACCCCCAGTATAGTTCATCAAACTTTCTACACATTGGAAGTTCAGGAACTTGCTACAATAATATGAGTTTAGGAACTTGTCCTAGCAATATGTAGTCTAAGAACCCATCAGGGACTGTCCATATGCTTAGGGGTTCAAAAACATACATATAATTATGAGTCATCAACTTACCATAAGTATGAGTTTTAAGAACTCGCACCTAATCCTAATAATATCCGACTAATCTTAATAGTCTCTAACTATCAAATATATACGTGAGAAAAGAATCATTTTTTCGCCATATATACATTGATAGCGTGACACTAACATTGTAATGATTATCAATGCGATAAATTGAGTGCAAACACAAAACACTTGCCCATACAAAAGTTTGTATAACTCAGCCATCACATGAGTCCTCAATTGAAATCCCACCTAACTCTATCTTGCTCATAACTTGCTCTTTGCTCGATACGAACTTTTCGTATCTCATCATTTATAACTCCTCGTGAGTTTACATCGTACTATTTCATAGTACATTTTCTTTATAGCATCAAGCTATAACTGCTCAGTCATCACAGACCATCTGCTATTTCAAAACTTAATCTAATCACATAGTTATCTTATTTTACATTCATCTCCCTTATGATTCTTCTTATATTTATGATCGTTTTGATTTTACGATCTTCCTCTCCCTCTAATCATGTTGTCTTTTTATTATTCAACTCAGGTGTTCCCTGCTATTTTGGCTTTTCAGGTTCTTCTTTGAACCTATTTATATTATCTAAACTTATTTCATAAACATTCTTTGAATTTTCATCAGTTAAACTCTATTTGAGTTCTTTCTTATTATCTTAATCATCTTCATCTTGTAGACATCGTCTATTTAATAACACTTAACATCTTATTACTAGAGTCAGGTAACTCCATATTCATATCTTTTAAATACCTCAAGATTCTTCTTTGAATCTTTCCGTATATATTTTAATCTCTTATTATAAATTTCATAATTTATTTCTTATCACTTAAACTCTATCTGAGTTTATTCTTTCATTATCTTCACCTTCCATCTCTAAGATTATAGTTTAAGGTAATCCTACCTAAGGTTTATAAAGTACATCTTTGATACCAACTATAACGACCCCAAAATTCATACATTTAAACTCTCGACTTCGGTCGTTAACAATACATCTAACTTTTGATTTTACATCATTATTCGATGTCAAACTAATAAAATGCAAAATAATTTCAAACTTTTCAATCTTCTTTCTGTAATTCCCTGAATCACAACCTTTATCTTTACCTACATTTAAACCATACCTAGTTTATTACTCACTTTATCAGAGTTAATAAATAAAACTTACATCCAAGTTCAATACCCTTTATATATCGGACAAAATATAAGCTTTATAATTCAACATCTATTAAATATCATACATTATCATGAACATCATTTTGAACCTCAAACATGGTTCAAAAAAATAACAACTCAGCCAAAGTATATAAATATTCATTCCTTTCAAGTAGCACATAGTGTTACCTTAAATCTTTAACCTGTAAAAATGGCTATTTGCAAGGTTGAGCTCGACAGCCCAGTAAATCTAACAGTTTTCGTGCAACACGTAGCACATAAATAACATGATCATCCTATACATCATAAACATCTGTCTAAACACATTATACATGTTGTACATCTCATATCAAATAAAGATTGAGTTCCATAACCCATTCAACATTCCTTACTCAACCGATGTAGTCATAAATTGACCTTAACATTTGATGCTTACAACATAAGTAATACATCATGCTCTTTGCAATACAAATTAAATAATTCATCATCAATTTCAAATAATAGATAGGAACTGAAAGACTTGCCTTGATCGTTGTTTACCAATAACAGAATAATAACTTACAGCTTTCTGCACTTCACGTGCCCTACACAATTATAAAATCATGCACATCAACTATTAGTCACATAGCAACACATAGTAGTTGTAATATAAACTTTATTCTACATCTCATAACCCTTCTTATTAATCAATACACAATGTTCAATTTGATTGTGTTAACTTTCGACTTATATCTCACTATATTTCTTCTTAGGTCATACCCGAATTTCATTCAAGTGTTTAAGTCTTGATAGGACTCAATATTGGTATATATTAACCCAATTCCATATCTTATAATGTTCACTTCAATTGAATTGAAACACTTTTTAAGTTCATTAACACTTATCACGGTGTTTCGACGTTCATTCGTCACACGCCCAAATCGTCTCTCTTGTGTATGCTTAGTATGCTTATATAACTTATCTAATACATCATTTATTAATATTAAGCATCATTATATTTACAAATATTCATGTTTTATAACTTATAATAACATCTTTTATTGTCAGAAGCACTACACTTGCATACGTGCATGCCTGACGCCCTCCGATTACCTTCAAATGCACATCAGTCCCAAAGATGTCCATTTTGCCCCCTGATAACGACCTCAAATCGAAAACCTTATAGAACAAACGTTATAGTTCTATTCTTTATCTTTTCGAATCATCTTGAATCACCTCAATCGAAGTTCGTATGAAAACGTTTTGACCATTTTACTACATGAGGTCAAAATAGTCTAACATTACTACTGTTACAGCGCTGCAGTGCCCCAAATAGCCTTGGGGGCAACGCCCCCTAGCAGAAAGGTGCTTGATATTTTTCCAGTATTGTTGTTCGTGTAAATTGTTTAACCCTTTCTTCTTTAAACCTTCATAACTCGAGTTATACACACTCAAATCAGTCCGTTTTCGACTCTATGAATTTGTAATTCATAAAACTACAACATACCAAATAATAAAGAATTTACAAAAATATTAACTAACCCAAATTCTTGACCCAAAACTCATGTTCATACTAAAGTTTCATGTTTTAACATGTTTTAGCTAATTTATTCACTACGAATTCGTTTCTTAACCAAATTGATTCATTCAACTTGTGTTCTTTTCATTTTTCAACGTTCTTACAACATCCATCACCAATTTAAGGTTTCAATCATGATTTCATAACTAATTTTAGTCTCAAAATTGACCAAAACTTATATATACAACAAAACTCAAATTCTTCACCATTCAGTCTATTTTCATGAATTTGATTACTCTAAAACCACTTTTAGATGATATAGAATGGATTACACGAATCCATTAACATCTACAACCAAATCCTTAAGAAATCCAATTTATCAATGAAGAACTCAAGAAATAAAACTTAAGGGTTTAGAATTGATTCTTACCTCTTGATTCTTCCTAATCGTAGTTAGGTGATGAAGAACAATTGCTTAATCTCCTCCTTGCTTCTCTTTGACTCTTCATCCTTCTTCTCAAATTCTCTCTAAGCTCTCTCTTTCTCTCTATGTTTTTAAATAAGCTTCTCTAATTGATGAAACATTTAATGTGTTTTTATTCATCTTGCAGTTATACAGATAAAGAGTTACCATCAATTACAAGTATCATGGGCCACAAGGCCATCTTTGGCTATCTCTCTAAAAATTCATTTTTATTTATTTTTTTATTACTGCCTTACTATATAGTTTATTTGTCACAACCATTATTAAATAAAATTAAACCTCAATATAATTATAACTTCCATTTAGCCAATATAACAAATTACTAAATCTCTAATGTAATTACTTAATTAAATTAGAATGTTCCCATTCCATCAATATTATCACACTTTCATTAAATTATTCCATAACCATTTTTATCAAATATTCATTTTAAATTTCAAAATATTCCAACTAAAATATTTATTTTATTCGATAAATATTTTAACTATTTACTTAGATTCACAATCGTATTACATTAACATATTACGCTTATATATATAATATGTATTACTTTCTAATCTTATTAAAATAATTATATTTATATTAATTCACTATTTTAATTAAGTTAATTACTCATATTATTTATGAGATTTAATTCATAACAAATTCATTGCCACAAGGCATAATAATCAAATTATATTATTACATAATATAATGTTCAACTTAATTAAATTAACTTAATTCCCTTTTCAAACAATTTCATTTACATTCTTCAATAGTTAGATTAAATTAACTACTAAACATCATTCTCCCAATATATGAATATATATATATATATATATATATATATATATCTTCTACATTCACACCAAATCACATATTTCATAATATATAACACATATATACACGTACTCAAACTCAAAACATCTTATAATAAGAATTTCATTTATTAAATTCTTATTTAAATCATTTTCAAAAATCCGTGTTATCACATCCACCTTACTGATCAGTGCGCCGTTAGCCCTGAATCAGTTCAATTTGTCTCAAATTACGAGCGGCAGTAGAATTCCAATCTTCCCACACACTACCACCCTGGACTGAGAAATCACCCAAATTTCTCATGGAACAACAATAACAGCAACAAAGCCCAAACCTCTACCGCCATACCAACATATTCAAATCCTCCTGGTTTTCAATCTCAGAATCAACACCAACAACATCCACAAGGCTCTTACCACCCCCCACCTCCATATGACAGAAAGCCTAGTTTGGAAGATCTCCTCTCGAGATACATTGCTCATAATGAAACAAGAAACAATAATCAAAAGGCATCCATCCAAAATTTGGAAGTCCAAATGGGAAAAATGGCAACTGCTTTGAATAGTCGTCCTCCAGGCACCTTGCCAAGTGACACGGATGTCAACCCAAAATCGGATGAAAAGAAGCAGTGCAAGGCAATCACTCTCCGGAGTGGCAAGACAGTGAATAAAATTGGAGGAGAGACTTCCATAGTGCAACATGAAGTTGTTGTAGAGGAAAGAAATGTTGAGCAAATTTGTGACAAGTATGGGGGAGAAGAGAATGTACAGGAGGAAACCACATTACCAACCCTGACTATTAGCAAGCCTAGTTCTGTAGTCCAACAGTTACCATTTCCCCAACGCCTTCAGAAATAAAAACTTGATAAATAATTCTCGAAGTTCTTAGAAGTTTTCAAGAAACTTCACATCAATATCCCGTTTGCGGAGGCGCTGGAACAAATGCCCAGCTAAGTGAAATTCATGAAGGACATCTTATCTAAGAAGAGGAAAATGGGGGACTATGAGACAGTGGCACTTACTGAGGAATGTAGTGCAATTCTACAGAAAAAGATTTCACCTAAGTTGAAAGGCCTTGGGAGTTTCACTATACCTTGCACTATTGGGGATTAGTTCATCGAAAAAGCCCTGTGCTACTTAGGAGCTAGCATCAATTTGATGCCCCTATCTATCTACAAGAAGCTGAGGTTGAATGAGGCCAAGCCTACTAGTGTGACTTTGCAGCTGGCCAATATATCCCTCACTTATCCAAAAGGGATTGTGGAAGACGTGTTTGTTAAAGTGGACAAGTTCATCTTCCCTACTGATTTTATTGTTCTGGACTTCGAGGAGGATATGGAGGTCCCTATTATCTTAGGGAGACCATTTCTAGCAACGAGCAGGACATTGATAGATGTGTAGAAGTGGGAACTCACAATAAGAGTACAAGAGCATGAAGTAACTTTCAATGTCTTCAGGTCTATGAAGTACTCCAGTGCCTTTGAAGATTATTTCTGAGTCACTGTGATTGACGAAGCTGTGTGTGAAGTATTATCTGAAAACTACCTTTCTGACTCGCTTGAGGCCACGTTGATTGGTGGTAGTATTATGGAAGAGCCAACTCATCTCGAGTGTGTTAAGTGGTTAAATGCACCCCCGAGATCAAATCAGTTCAAGCGATATTTCAAATCTTTGAATGATCAAGAAGCATTTACCTCCAAGTTACATCCCTTAATTATAGAACCACATATGTTTGATCTAAAGCCTTTTTCGAGCCATTTGCGGTATGCCTATCTAGGTGAATCATCCACCTTGCCAGTTATAGTTACTACATCTTTAGATGAGACACAGGAAGAGAAGCTCCTTCAAGTTCTCAAACAGTACAAAATAGCTTTTGGGTGGTCTATCTCAGATATAAAGGGTATCAGTTGTAACGATTGAGAAATTTTGTAATTTAGTTAAAATATTTATTGAATTAAATAAATATTTTAAATAATTTATTTATTGAGGAAAATAAATAATTGATGGAATTGGGGTGCAAGAATTTAGTAACTAAATTGATTAATGATAATTAAATTGAATAATGATAATTAAATTGAATAATGATAATTTTTATTTGAAAGATCTAATTTAATGAAATAATTAAATTAAATGAATTATTTAATATTTAAGAGATTAATTAAATTAAATAAAGTAATGTCTTAGTCAAGTTTATTATATAAATTAGATATATAATTATCTATTAACCATAAGTATAATTGTAATAAAATTATAATTATTATAAGAGAATTGTTAAATCCACAACACTTTTTGTTATTTCCACAACAAAAGTGTCGTTGTAGATGTATAGCGACGGTGAAAACCGTCGCAATAGGATCTATAACTACACTTTTATTGTGGAAATAACATTTTCCAGTGTGGATTTAACAATTTCCTTATTATAATTATAAGTGTAAGCTAGTTAAATGGGTTTCATGTGTGACAAGTAAAAACTATATAATATAAA
Source organism: Panax quinquefolius (assembly GCA_020205615.1). Taxonomy (NCBI): domain Eukaryota; kingdom Viridiplantae; phylum Streptophyta; class Magnoliopsida; order Apiales; family Araliaceae; genus Panax; species Panax quinquefolius. Next base: position 20,997,950 of record CM035165.1, read on the forward strand.
TATTATTAAAATAAATTGGAATGAGGGAATTGGTGTGTGGCCAAACAAGGCCTTGTGGCCTTTGGCTTATTGTAACTAACGTGAACTTTTTGGTTCTTACCTGACATACGTGGGAGACGAAGTTGGTTTATATGTCACGCATGTTTTTGCCTAAGACTAGATAACAGAGATAGAGAGAGAGTGCTTAGTGAGGAAGAGAGAAAATACAGTGGTTTGAGATAGAGTTTTCTAAGATTAACAAGAAAATGAGAAGGATTGCTAAAGCTTGTGGCCATCTTGCAAAGAAATCAAGCATTGAATTTATAAACACCTAAGTTTATGTTCTGAATTTCTAATATAGGATTGTGTGAATTCAATATTATAATTGTTAAATTAGTTTATGTGATCAATTGGTTGTTATCTATACATGATTGTAGTAAGAGAATTCAGGAAAATTGGTTTGAAGAGAGAGATTTCAATAACAGTGTATGCCCATATAATATGGTTTGTTTAAGTACAAAATTTTATGCTCAATATGTGATATAATCTGTGAATTGATGTTGGATTGTGTTAGTATGTTAAGAAACGAAAGCAGCATAGTTTGAATTGTGTCAATTGGTTAAGAAACGAAGTCGTGGCGATCAAATTCGCTAAAAGTGTTAAAAGTGAAGAAATTGAGAAAATGGTGGTTTTAATTCTTCAAAATTGAATATATATAATGTTTATGTAGTTGGAATGGTGAATAACATGTTTAGTGATGTTATTACAAAGTTTTAGTTGCTAGATTTCATGAAATTCTGTGGAATTGGGATTTGTGGCCTAGAACAAAGTCTGATTTCGTGTTTTACAAAAACTGTTTTTGGTGCCGAAGCGCGCGATCGCCTTCTGTGCGGTGCACGCCAAGACGCATGCTACTGGACTCTATAAGTTAACCATGGCGCATTTGCGCCAGCTTTCAATCGACCTGCAATTGAATCATTAACAACATAGCTTTGGGAATGCTAACCTAACTTATTTTAATGATTGTAGAGGAACCTAAAACGTGTTATAAGACATAACAACATGTTGTAATCACAACGTTGAAACTATAGATTATGAATTAGTAAGTTATGTAATGAACCAAATGTGATGTTTTCAAAAGTTAAAGATAAATGATAAGGTTTATGTTAGTTTGTAGTGAGATTTCAGATTCGTTAAGGATGTTAACCAACATGATTAGACATTAAGATAAATTTATGGCTTAAATGGTGGGTTAAACCCCTAAAGCTAATATTAATACAACTATTTGTTATTGCAATTTCAATTATACGTGTAAGGTAATTGGCGAACATTATTATACTTGTCTAGCTTACATATAAGGCAAGTTTCCTAACTTCATTCTCTTTATAATGAATGAAAGTTCCATAACTCCATTATTTTGTTATTATCAAGCAAGCTTTCTAGTTCTAAATTCTCATTATGCAAATCCTATATTACAGTTGAGCAAGCCTATTGATTCTATCTCGTATTATGATTGTACAAGCTCTTGTAATCTAGTTCGTTACATCGAGCGAGTTTTACTTTTCTAAATCTTGATATAATTATTCAAAGTATATATTATTCTAATGCATTGATTCAAATGAGATTTTTCTAGATCTTTTGAATGTAGTACTTTGCACACATACTATGTCTATTCAATTATACATTGTTGTTATTCGATCTTTGACTTTGATAACCTTCTTCAATTCTATATTGTTGTATTAAACCTTCAAGTAGTAAGCAAAATCTTATTGATTGAACTAGTCTATTATAGAATAGTGTTCTAAAATTCTAGAACCACTAATAAGTTAGTTCTGAGCTAAACTTTATTTAGTGTGGAAATTCTAAATCCAAACTGAGACGAACAACCCTTACATAGGGGATTTTGTACGTGTAACATTCAGATGTTTGTGCACAATACATGGTACAAAGGGCTTATCCCCCTAAGTACATAAACAATGGTCTGTACAGTCTAAATGGTTGTTAAGGTTAGGTAATAATACCTAAGTACCAAGGACATAATTTGTGGTATTAAGACCCTCAGATACTAAATTCAAACTTGTTTTCTATTTTAGATTCGTAGAACAAGTTCATTATTGTTCAGCATTCGTTGTTCACTCTCATGTTGTTATCATTACCACTCTTTATATCAGTGAGCAATTTTTTGCTCACTCTTGCAATTAACACTGCAGCTAAAGTTGAAAGAGTCGATGAGCCATCTACTAGCAAAGGAAAGGGAAAGATGTCCAAGTGTTGAAGATTTATGAGAATTTATTTCAATGAATTATGTTATAAGACTTTTTTTATTTTATGATGTATTCCGCAAATTGATGTAATAATTTAAGGTTAGATTACTTGTGATTGTTTATGAGATGATGTAACTCTTTAACGAGAAAGATTATTGTTTAAATTAATTGATGTATTTACCCTTTATTATGGGTAGTTAGATGTAATTATTTTTGATAGTGAGCACCAAATTCTGTGTGAATGAAGTACCTGAATTTGGGGGTGTCACAGGTTGGTATCATAGCTTTAGGTTATGAACCTTAGGTGGGGAAACCTTAGGAAGTAACATTTAAGGAGACAGAAAACATAGAGGTGTCCAACTCTTATCGTGTTTTACGAAATGGATTAAGGTATCCATTGAAGCTAAACAATAAATGACATTATTTGCTATGTGTTAATAACTTATGTGCTCGCGAGAATTGAAGAATGTTGTATAATAAGTAAAACCTAAAACATATTTTGTTGTTAGGATGTCTAACGAAGGGGGATCCAATCTAGCTAGGGAGGTGATACCTCATATACTTAGAGATGACGAACCCCGGGATATTCACGTAGTGCGGGAACAGTTGATCCAAGAGGATGAGCCTGTGACCGATCCCGAGGAGAATAGTTCTGAGGAGATAGAGGAGGATGGTGAGGAAGAGGATCCTGTGGAGTTTCCACAAAACTCCATATCAGCTGAGATGTATGATGCTTTGTATGATCGGAACATAGAATTACAGGACAAGGTTGAGGAGCTGAAGGAGTTGGTTGAAATGCATCATGCTACTATAGAGCAAAAGGATGCAGAGATTCAGGAACTCGACTAACGCCTTGGAAACACGGAGTGGGACTTGGTACATACGAAAGGTCAGCATGAGGATCTGTTGGCTGTGAATGAGAAGATGAAGACTGGTATGGAGAAATTAAAAGATGACTTCAAAGAGGAATCAACTAAGCGTGCAAGAGCAAAGGACACTTGGATGAAGGCGACTCATCGTGCAGACCGTGCTGAAGCTAAGGTCCAAACGAAGAATGCTAAGATGAATGAGATGGATCACGCCTTTAATTCTGCGATTGATAGGGCCCAGGATCGAGTCTTTTATTACCCACCTCAATTTGAAAATTCGTCGTGGTTCGTGATGGATCGTAGGACGGTGTATCGTATTATGGGGGAAGAGCACAGATAAGCCTCTCGACGTCTTAATATGCCCAGATAGAGAGAATAAGAGTGACGATAATATGTGGTTAATTATGTGAATAAATAAAATTTTAAATCCCTTATTTTGAGATGAATTAAGGGGTAATATGAGTATGTAATCCTGAAACTTGTCTAGTTCAGGAAAGTGAATGTTAATAGTGGTTATGCTATCTTTATTGTGTTTTAAAAACATTATGAATGAATAAAATATCAAAGTTTATTTAAAATGTTAAGTGTTATAGCTTTAATCTTAGAATGTTTAAGTTAAACTTCAAATACTCAAGAAGTTGAGTAATGAACTAATAAGAATATATCTTAATAAAAAATGCCTCCTAGAAGAAGACAACCACGTCAAAAACCACCTCCTAAGGGGTCTGCTCACAATAACAATGAGGCCAACGCTAACCCGGTTCAACAGTTGGTAACTTTGTTAACGGGAGCACTTGCGAATCAACCGCAAGCTCAAGTCACGACCTTTAAGGAATTCAAAGCGGTTGGACCGCTAGAGTTTCAAGGGTCTACGAATCCAGTGGAAGCCCAAACCTGGATCATGGAAATGGAGAAGGTGTTTGATGTTTCTAGAGTTAACGAACATCAGAAGACTGCATTCGCGACGTTCATGCTGAAGTCTGAAGCTAGCTACTAGTGGCAAACAAATAAGGTTCGTGGGGGACAAGGAGTGATAGCGTGGGATAGATTGAAGGAGATGTTTTTTGAAATGTACTTTCCAAATGAAGTTCTCTAATCACTGAGGTGCAATTTCGAGTCAAAACAAGGAAACATACTATGACAAATATGCGCAAAATTAACGAAGTGAAGTTTAACGAGTTGGCAAGGTTTGCCACTTATCAAGTCAATACCGATTGAAACCTTGGTTGTATAGGAAGGTTTCAATGTTCCAGTTAAATACTTTTGCGGCTGTACTGGAAAAGGCAATTATCGCGAAAGGTGGAAGCGATGCCTTGACCAAGTACAATCAGGAACAAAAAAAGAGGAAGAATGAGAATGAAAATAAGGCTGGTGGAAGTAACGTTGGAAGTAACAATCAGAAGAGGAAGTGGAGCGAGAATTCGACCACGGGAGGACAACAAGGAAGTCAGCAGAAGAAAAAGTTTGAAGCTTGTGCTACTTGTGGAAAAAACCATACTGGGGTATGTTTGAAGGGAAAGCAGGTGTGTTTCAACTGTGGTCAGAAGGGACACATTGCACTGAACTGTTTTAGCCCAAAGAAAGGAGCATGTTTTACCTGCGGTTCGAAGGATCACATGACTTGTGATTGCCCTAAAAAGCTAGTGGGGAGTGCACGTGGAGGAAAGGGAAACAACAACTGTGGTGGTGCATTGACTATCACTGACCAGCACAGTCAAGCCGACCTACTGCGAGGACTTTCAATATGACCGTGCAAGATGCTGTCCATTCTAAGGATGTGGTGTCAGGTATCATTCTGATTAATGGTATTAATGGTTATGTACTATTTGATTCGGGTGCTACTTGTTCATTTATATCCGATGAATTTGCTCAGAACTTAGATTTGCTTCAAGAAGAATTAGATTATCCTTTGAGCACAGAGATTGCGAATAGAGAGGTGATTCCTGTTAGATACATATATAAGAATTGTAGAGTGGTTATTAAGGGTCACGAGATGATGGTAGACTTGATACCAATTAGACTTGGTGAGTTTGATGTTATACTGGGAATGGATTGGTTATTCAATCACGGAGCAGTAATTGATTGTCAAAGGAAATGTGTTAACCTTGTGACTCCATCAAATGTAGTATTTTGTGGCAGTAAGTCACCTCGACAAGCAAGTTGTCTGACGGTGATGCGAGCCAAGAAGTTGTTAAGACAAGGATGTGTAGGATACTTAGCCTACATAGTCGACACATAGAAGAAGAGTGCGAAGTTAGAAGAGATACCGATCATAAGAGATTTTGCAGACGTATTTCCAGATGATTTACCGGGTCTTCCACCGGATCGAAAAATCGAGTTTGTGATTGATTTAGTTCCAGGAATGGACTCGATATCTAAAGTCCCATATAGAATGGCCCCGGTAGAGATGAAAGGGTTGATGGTGCAATTGCAAGAGTTGCTTGAGAAGAAGTATATCCAGCCGAGCGTATCATCGTGGCGAGCGCCAATGTTATTTGGTAAGAAGAAAGATGGATCGATGGGGCTCTGCATTGACTATAGAGAATTGAATAAGGTCACGATTAAAAATAAGTATCCATTACCTAGAATCGATGACCTGTTTGATCAAATGAAGGGAACAAAATATTTCTCAAAGATAGACTTGAGGAGTGGTTATCATCAGTTGAAGGTGAGGCCGGAGGATGTACCAAAGACGGCATTCAGAACTCGGTATGGTCATTACGAGTTTTTGGTCATGTCATTTGGTTTAACCAATGCACCTGCAGCGTTCATGGATTTGATGAACAGGGTGTTTAAACCATTCTTAGACAAATTTGTGGTGGTGTTTATTGATGATATATTGGTGTATTCCAAGACCAAGGATGAACATATTGAACACTTAAGAGTGACGTTGGAGACATTGAGAAAAGAGAAGTTGTACACAAAATTTTCAAAATGTGAATTTTAGTTGGAACGAGTAAAGTTTCTTAGATACGTTATTGATAAGGACGGATATTTGGTAGATCCATCAAAGGTTTAAGCTGTAATAAACAGGGATCAGCCGAAGACACCGTCAGAGGTAAGGAGTTTCTTAGGATTGGCAGGTTACTATAGGCGTTTTATACAAGACTTTTCCAAGATCGCAACTCCGTTAACGAATTTAACTAGAAAGGCGGTTAAGTTTGTTTGGACAGAGAAGTGTGAGGAAAATTTTTGAGAATTGAAGAAGAGGTTGAGTTCGGCACCTGTGTTGTCATTGCCTGATAATACAAGGAATTTTGTGGTGTATAGTGACGCATCGCATAAAGGACTAGGCTGTGTGCTTATGCAGAACGACATCGTTATTGCGTATGCATCACATCAATTAAAATATTATGAGAAAGTGTATCCGACTCATGACTTAGAGTTGGCTGCGATGGTGTTTGCCCTAAAAATTTGGAGACATTATCTTAATGGTGAAAGGTGTGAGATATATACTGACCATAAAAGTTTGAAGTATATATTTACACAAAAAGATTTAAATATGCGGCATAGAAGATGGTTGGAGTTGATCAAAGATTATGACTGCGAGATTTTCTATCATCCCAAAAAGGCGAATGTTGTTGCTGATGCTTTAAGTAGAAAGGGACGGGAAAAGTTATTAATGTTGACAACTCATGCGAAGTTAGTGTCGAAAATGGATAAGATGGAATTAGAAAATAAATATCTGACAGAATCCGACGAAAAGTTATTCTAGATAGGAAACAGTTCAACGTTGGTGGATAAGGTGAAGAATGCACAACTTCAGGATGAAGACTGCGAAAAGATAAAATAGAAAGTATCTGAAGGTGAGGAAAACAAATTCAAAATCGATTCGGAGGGGTTACTTCGATTCGATGGGAGAATTTGGGTTCTGCCAGTACAAGAGGTTAAAGAGGAAATTCTGAGTGAAGCTCATAACTCAAGATATTCGATTCACCCTGGGAGTACGAAAATGTACCAGGATCTTAGACATCATTTTTGGTGGCCGAATATGAAAAAGGATGTGGCTGAGTGTGTGGCGAAATGCTTAACGTGTCAAAAAGTTAAAGCTGAACATCAAAGGCCAATCAGATTATTCCAACCATTAGAGATACCAGAATGGAAATGGGAGCATATCACAATGGATTTTGTGGTAGGTCTTCCTACGACTCAACAAGGTTCGGACACCATCTGAGTGATTGTCGATTGATTGACGAAGTCAGCACACTTTTTACCAATCAAGATTTGATTTAACCTAGATCGGTTAGCAAAACTTTACGTGAAGGAAATTGTTTCAAGACACGGTGTATCTGTGTCCATTGTATCAGACAGAGATCCGTGTTTCACATCTAATTTTTGGAAACGATAACAAGAATGTTTGGGAACACAGCAGAGAATGAGCACAACGTACCATCCTCAAATCGACGGATAGAGTGAGAGAACCATCCAAACTCTAGAAGATATGCTCAGAGCATGTATTATGGATTTCAAAGGAAATTGGGATGACCATCTACCATTGGTGGAATTTTCCTATAATAATAGTTTTCACGCGAGTATTGGCCTGCCGCCTTACGAAGCGTTATACGACAGGAAATACAGAACTCCGTTATGCTGGGACGAGGTAGGTGAACGTCAGCTATTGGGTCTAGAGTTGGTACAACAAACTATCGAGACAATCATTGTGATTCGAGCAAGATTGATAGATGCACAAGATAGACAAAAGAAATATGCCGATCAACACCGACAAAATCGAGAATTCGATGTTGGTAGTAATGTTTTCTTGAAAGTATCTCCTTGGAAGGGGAAAATTCAGTTTGGTAAGAAGGGGAAATTAAGCCCTAGGTTTATAGGACCTTTTAAAGTGCTTCGACGCGTTGGTGAAGTGGCATACGAGGTAGCTTTACCTCTAGAGTTAGAGCATATTCATAACATTTTTCATGTCTCGGTATTAAGACTATATAAGTCTGATTATAAACATGTAATAGAATATGAACCGTTACAATTTGAGAAAGACTTAACATATGAAGAAGTCCTTGTTCAAATTATCGACAGGAAAGAGCAAGTACTAAGGAATAAAGTGATACCTTCTATTAAGGTAATCTGGAGGAACTACAATGCTGAAGAAGCTACGTAGGAACTTGAAGATGTTATGATGAACAATTATCCTCAGTTATTTGCTTAATCTTGTATAATGATTCCGGGGACAAAATCCTGTTAAGGAGGGAAGAATGTGACGAATGAATTTATCGAGTTGTGATTCTAGGGACAAAATCCTTTTAAGGAGGTAAGGATGTAACGATAGAGAAATTCTGTAATTTAATTTAAATATTTATTGAATTAAATAAATATTTTAAATAATTTATTTATTGAGGAAAATAAATAATTGATGGAATTGGGGTGCAAGAATTTAGTAACTAAATTGATTAATGACAATTAAATTGAATAATGGTAATTTTTATTTGAAAGATCTAATTTAATGAAATAATTAAATAAATTGTTTAATATTTAAGAGAATAATTAAATTAAATAAAGTAATGTCTTAGTCTAATTTATTATTTAAATTAGATATATAATTATCTATTAACCATAATTATAATTATAATAAAATTATAATTATTATAATTATAAGTGTAAGCTAGTTAAATGGGTTTCATGCGTGACAAGTAAAAACTATATAATATAAATATTATTAAAATAAATTGGAATGGGGAAATTGGTGTGTGGCCAAACAAGGCCTTGTGGCCTTTGGCTTATTGTAACTAACGTGAACTTTTTGGTTCTTACCTGACGTACGTGGGAGAAAGAGTCAGTTTATATGTTACGCATGTTTATTCCTAAGACTAGATAACATATATATAGAGGGAGTGAGTGCTTGGTGAGGAAGAGAGAAAATACAATGGTTTGAGATAGATTTTTCTAAGATTAACAAGAAAAGTGAGAAGGATTGCTAAAGCTTGTGGCCATCTTGCAAATAAATCAAGCATCGAAGTTATAAAAACCTAAGTTTATGTTCTAAATTTCTAATATAGGATCGTGTGAATTCGATATTATAATTGTTAAATTAGTTTATGTGATCAATTGGTTGTTATCTATACATGATTGTAGTAAGAGAATTCAGGGAAAATTGGTTTGAAGAAAGAGATTTCAATAACAGTGTATGCTCATATAATATGGCTTGTTTAAGTACAAAATTTTATGCTCAATATGTGATATAATCTGCGAATTGATGTTGGATTGTGTTAGTATGTTAAGAAACGAAAGCGGCGTAGTTTGAATCGTGTCAATTGGTTAAGAAATGAAGTCGTGGCGATCAATTTTGCTAAAAGTTTTAAAAGTGATGAAATTGAGAAAATGGTGGTTTTAATTCTTCAAAACTAAATATATATAATGTTTATGTAGTTGGAATGGTGAATAGCATGTTTAGTGATGTTATTATAAAGTTTTAATTGCTAGGTTTCATGAATTTCTGTGGAATTGGGATTTTTGGCCTAGAACAGAGTCTGATTTCGTGCTTTGCAAAAACTGCTTTCAGCACCGAAGCGCAAGGCGTCTTGCTTCTGGCGCGCGCATTGACTTTAAGCCAACCATGGCGGCTACCAAGGCCAAAGGATGATCGATCGAGACCATGAATTGAATCATTAACAACATAGCTTTGGGAATGCCAAGGTAACTTATTTTAATGATTGTAGAGGAACCTAAAACGTGTTATAAGACATAACAACATGTTGTAATCACAACGTTGAAACTATAGATTATGAATTAGTAAGTTATGTAATGAACCAAATGTGATGTTTTCAAAAGTTAAAGATAAATGATAAGGTTTATGTTAGTTTGTAGTGAGATTTCAGATTCGTTAAGGATGTTAAGCAACATGATTAGACATTAAGATAAAGTTATGGCTTAAATGGTGGGTTAAACCCCTAAAGCTAATATGAATACAACTAATTGTTATTGCAATTTCAATTATATGTGTAGGGTAATTGGCGAACATTATTATACTTGTGTAGCTTATATACAAGGCACGCTTCCTAACTTCATTCTCTTTATAATGAATGCAAGTTCCATAATTCCGTTATTTTGTTATTATCAAGCAAGCTTTCTAGTTCTAAATTCTCATTATGCAAATCCTATATTACAGTTGAGCAAGCCTATTGATTCTATCTCGTGTATGATTGTACAAGCTCTTGTAATCTAGTTCGTTACATCGAGTGAGTTTTACTTTTCTAAATCTTGGTATTATTATTCCAAGTATATATTGTTCTAATGTATTGATTCAAATTAGATTATTCTAGCTCTTTTGAATGTGGTACTTTACACTCATACTATGTCTATTCAATTATACATTGTTGTTATTCGATTTTTGACTTTGATAACCTTGTTCAATTCTATATTGTTGTATTAAACCTTCAAGTAGTAAGAAAACTCTTATTGATTGAACTAGTCTATTATGGAATGGTGTTCTAAAGTTCTAGAATTACTGATAAGTTTGTTCCGAGTTAAACTTTCTTTAATGCGGAAATTCTAAATCCAAACTCAGATGAACAACCCTTATATATGGGATTTTGTATGTGTAACGTTCAGATGTTTGTGCACATTACATGGTACAAAGGGCTGATCCCCCTAAGTACGTAAAGAAGGGTCTATACAGTCTAAATGGATGTTAAGGTTGGATAATAATACCTAAGTACCGAGGACATAGTTCGTGGTCTTAAGACCCTCAAATATTAAATTCAAACTTGTTTTCTATTTTTGATTCGTAGAACAAGTTCATTATTGTTCAGCATTCGTTGTTCACTCTCATTGTTATCATTACTACTCTTTATATCAGTGAGCAATTGTTTGCTCACTCTTGCAATTAACACTACAGCTAAAGTTGAAAGAGTCGATGAGCCATCTACTAGCAAAGGAAAGGGCAAGATGTCCAAGTGTTGAAGATTTATGGGAATTTATTTAAATGAATTATGTTATAAGACTTGTTTTATTTTATGATGTATTCTGCAAACTGATGTAATAATTTAAGGTTAGATTACCCGGGATTGTTTATGAGATGATGTAACCCTTTAACGGTAAAGATTATTGTTTAAATTAATTGATGTTTTTACCCTTTATTATGGGTAGTTAGATGTAATTATTTTTGATAGTGAGCACCAAATTCTGTGGGAATGAAGTACCCGAATTTGGGGGTGTCACATCAGTCCCTCATTCTGCATGTACAAAATCCTCCTCGAAGAGGGGGCTAAGCATTATATTGAACATCAGAGGCGGTTGAACTCCATCATGAAAGAGGTGGTCAGAAAGGAAATAATCAAGTTGCTTGATGCGGGCATTATCTACCCAATCTTTGACAGTCCATGGGTTAGTCCAATATAATGTGTTCCAAAGAAGGGCGGCATGACAGTGGTGCCTAACGAGAATAATGAGCTTATTACCACACGGATGGTGATTGGATGGAGGGTATATATGGACTATAGGAAACTGAACAAGTCAACTTAAAAAGATCACTTCCCTCCGCCCTTCATTAACCAAATGCTTGATAGACTCGTCGGGCATGAATTATATTATCTTCTGGATGAATACTCGGGTTACAATCAAATTGCAATAGTGCCTGAAGATCAGGAGAAAACAACATTTACATGTCCATATGGGACCTTTGCCTTCCAAAAATTATCTTTCGAGCTATGTAATACTCCTGCAACATTTCAGCGTTGTATGATGTCCATCTTTTCTGATATGGTGGAACAGACACTCGAGGTGTTTTATGGATGATTTCTCTATTTTCGGGAGTTCTTTTGAGGCATGTCTACAAAATTTGATTGTAGTTCTGAAAAGATGTGTAGAGACTAACCTAGTTTTGAATAGACAGAAATGACACTTCATGGTGAGAGAGGGGATTATTCTAGGGCATAGAGTGTCTGCTAGTGGGATTTAAGTAGACAGAGCAAAAATTGATATTATTGATAATCTTCCACCGCCATCATCAGTAAAAGGAGTAAGAAGTTTTCTGGGGCACGCATGGTTTTACAGGCGATTCATCAAAGACTTCTTTAAAATTACCAAGAGGCTTTGTAGCCTATTAGAAAATGACATGATTTTCAAGATTGGCGAGGCCTGCCTAGAAGCATTTAAACTGTTAAAGGAGAGACTCGTCTCACCTTCAATTGTAGTGGCCCCTGAATGGACCTTCCCTTTTGAACTCATGTGCGACGCCAATGATTATGCTATTGGGGCAATGTTGGGACAACAGAGGGATAAGGTATTTCACACTATATACTACGCCAGTAAAACCTTGACAGATGCTCAGCTTAATTACACCACTACTGAGAAAGAGCTTCAGGCAATAGTATATGCCTTTGATAAGTTCCGCTCATATCTTCTCGTAACCAAAGTCATTGTGTATACTGACCATCCAACAATCAAATATTTAATCTCTAAGAAAGATGTAAAATCAAGGTTGATTAGATGGATCCTTCTCCTCCAAGAATTCGATTTGGAGATTCACGATAGAAAAGGTACTGAAACCCAAGTTGTGGATCACCTATCGAGATTGGAGAACCCAACTCACTCGGGGGGAAATGAGATAGATATCAATAATTTCTTCCCAAGTGAGCAGTTGTATGTGGTTCATAGTGTAGCGCCGTGGTATGCAAACTTTGCTAATTATGTCGCTTGTAATGTGCTACCTCCTAACATGAACTATCAGCAGAGGAAGAAATTCCTAAATGATGTTAAGCATTATCTCTGGAACGAGACATTCCTGTTCAAACAATGTGCAGACCAAATCATGTGGCGATGTCTGCCTGAGGGAGAAATCGAGGGTGTGCTCCATCATTGCCATTCATTCAACTATGGAGGGCATTTTGGTGGGCAAAGAACAGCAGTGAAAGTGCTCCAGTCAGTTTTTTACTGGCCAACTCTGTTTAAGGACACTCATCTATATGTATCGCAATGCGATAATTGCCAAAGAGTAGGAACCATTTCAAGAAGTCATGAAATTCCTCTGTAAAATATGTTGGGGGTAGAGGTGTTTGATGTCTGGGGCATAGAATTCATGGGCCCGTTTCTGTCCTCTTACAACAATTGTTATATATTAGTCGTTGTGGACTATGTATCCAAATGGGTGGAAGCCGAAGCTTTGCCTACTAACGATGCCAAGGTCATGCTTAATTTCTTGAGAAAGAATATTTTTACCCGATTTAGCACACCTAATGAAATTATTAGTGACGAGGGCTCGTATTTCTGCAACAAGTACTGTGAAGCCCTTCTTGCTAAATATAAGGTTTCCCATAAAATGGCCACCGCATATCATCCGCAAATAAGTGGACAAGCGGAGGTATCGAATAGGGAAGTCAAGCAGATTTTAGAGAAGATTGTGAACCCTAACCGGAAGGACTGGTCTAAGAAGTTGGATGACGCATTTTGGGTGTATCGCACTGCCTACAAAACACCTATCAAAATGTCTCCGTATAGGCTTGTTTATGGTAAGGCGTGTCATCTCCCCGTCAAGTTGGAGCACAGTGCTTATTGTGCGATTCAAAAGCTTAACTTCAATTTGGATGCAACAAGTAAGAAAAGATTGTTATAACTTAATGAATCAGACGAGTTTCGGCTCCAAGCGTATGAAAATGCAAAGTTATACAAGGAGAAAACGAAGCGGAGGCATGATGAAAAGATTAGTTGAAAAAGAGTTTGAACCGTGGTAGAAAGTGCTTCTCTTCAACTCCTAGCCGAAATCTTTTCACGAGAAATTGAAGTCCTGATTGTCGGGGCCTTTCAAAATAGCGAAGGTATATCCACATGGTGCGATTGAGTTTAAAAACCCAAACTCTAACAAAACATTCAATGTAAATGTTCAACGCCTTAAGCACTACTGGGGCGGCGAAGTTGATCATCAAATAACTTCCATAATACTTTGTGACCTAGTATGAGCCTGGGGAATAGGTAAGTCGACGAATTTAAAACAAGCACTCGGTGGGAAGGCAACCCCATCTCAATATCAAATTCTCTACCCTTTTTGTTTTATGTCTAATATTAATAGTATATGTGCCTATGTATGGTAGTATAGTTGCTTTGGTAGCTTATGTGTTTAAATACTTCCATGATTAATTTCTATACTTTTGACGTTATGGTTTCCATATGTTCAAACTTTCTAACTTTTCTGTTAGCTATTCATTTGTAAGTTAGAAAAGCTTTTGTTAGTATTTCTAGTGAGTTTATAAATAATTCATGTTTTTTGTCTTAGTTAAGTCTTATTAAGTGTTATTATTGGTAAGCTGGTTGGACGCATTTTTAAAGGTTAAGTGTTACTTGATTTGAATTGGTATTCTTTGTGCAGGAAAAGTTGAAGTTTTTTTCCCTTATGCAGGGACGGCGCTGTTGCGGCATCTCTTACTCTTTAAGCCACGCTACAATAGAAGCATTATCTGAACTCACTAGAAAGTCGCGCTGCAGTGGCATCTCTTACTCTTAAAGTCGCGCTGCAGTGGCAGAATTATCTAAAATCACTGGAAAGTCACGCTGCAGCAACAACTCTTACTCTTCAAGCCACGCTGCAGCAGCAGCATTACCTGAACTCACTAAAAACTCACGTTGTAGCGGCAGCTCATTAGCCTTTGCTACGTGCTGCAGCTCCCTGTTCATTTCTCAGATTTTAATCTCACGCTAAAGCGTTGAGAAACAAAGATGATCTCGCGCTGCAGCGCCAATAGCGAGATTTGGGTGCTTAAGTTGGGCATTTCTAAGCAAAATCATCACAAACCCTTCCTTTTTCCAGCCGAGCCTGCCTAAACATCTCTCCAATTAAAAATTTTCGTGCCCTAGCTCCTTCTACTCCGATTCTAAGCTTTAACCAATTGCATCATAAGGTATTCCTCACTTACTTTTTTGTCCAAAGTCTTTATTATAAGGTAAGTGGGATTTCAGTTTTCTCTTTAGGGTTTTGAGGTTCTCATTAACTATGGGTTTGGGTGATTAGGTGGCATGCCTATTGTCGTGTTTGGCTACTCTTTTGGTTGTGCTGTGAAATTTTCCAGAAAGATTTGGGATTGTGATTACTAAGGCTAGGGTTAGAACTTTCTCTTTGATAATGTGCACGCCAGGTATTTGACATTGTGCCTCAGTGGCTTTGGGCATTGATTGAGGTTATATTCAGCACAATTGCACCAATTTCAATTGCAGGTGAGTTTTGGTGTTGTTACTGTTAAGTTAGACAGTTCTTCCTATTGTGCTAAGTACTAAAATTTTTGACATGGCATCCAAAAGTCCACGCACTAGCACTGGCCCGTCTTCAGCGGCACCAAGATGGGATAGTACAAAATTCATAAGTGAGGAGGCTTGGAATAAATATACCAAAACTTTCTCCAAGAGGAACTTAGTGCCGGGGAGAGGTTTGAGGCTCGATGACAAGAAAGATGGTGAGGTAAGGAAAGTGATAATTGAGCAAAATAGGGTTCACTTCATGAAGCAGTCTGCCAATGCAAGTGCAGATGGCCAGATGTGGTCCAAGTTCGAGGGAAAGTCACTACACCAAAAATGGCCTCTAGCGAAGGAAATTTTGTGAAGGAATTTATTCCTTCACATGAGGAATATTTTTAGCGAAAGAGCGATTGAAGGAAAAAAAGATAGTAATGATATAGTTATTAATGAAAAAACATCCTTCACAATTTATATTTTTTTCCTCGCAAAATTGGGGCAGTACAAAGATTTTTGGAGCTAATTTATGATGAAAATCTGCGAGGAAAAAATTTATTTAGTGAAGGAATTATTACTCACTATATATCATTATTCAGAATTTTTTTGCGAGGGATAAAATTGGTCGTTATTTTGTTCTAATTTTTTTTTTAGAATTAGTTGTGGTGAATATAAATTGTAATATAAATACATTAATATTACACTTTTTAAGTAACTTATTATAATATACCTTATAAAAGATTTGTTTTAAAAAAAAATGTAATTAATTTTTTTTTGGTACATATCAGTATTCATGTTCGTATGGTCGGTGTGGAGCAGATCGAGTCGGTCTAATTCAGTGTTCTTCAGTTGGTGCGTGCGTGCGTGCGTGGTTCGGCTGGAGAGCAAAGTAAGAGATCAATTGGGTCTCTTACTTAGCCAAAATTGGATGTTTCAACCGGATCATATTTGTGAATATTATAAATAGGACTTTTTGTCCTTCCAACCTATATCTGATTTCTTCCCTTCTCGAACGTGAACAAACGGCTGCTCTTTCATCTCGGTTGATTGAAATCACTGTCTTTGCTCATCTCTCGCTCGATCGGGACAGTCTTTCTTTCAGCTTACAATTCCTCCTGGATCGCAGTAGTATCGATACGATTTGTGATTTATAAATACACAGATATATTATACAATTCATTTTGGAAATTTCGATTTGATCTATCAATATTACAATTTAAGATCGAGCTGTCTATAATTCTAATCACCTGAACCAGGTAAAAGAGAATGTT
Organism: Panax quinquefolius; assembly: GCA_020205615.1. NCBI lineage: Eukaryota > Viridiplantae > Streptophyta > Magnoliopsida > Apiales > Araliaceae > Panax > Panax quinquefolius. The sequence goes on from CM035165.1 coordinate 21,014,498, forward strand.
TTTCACAGATTAAAGTCTTATGTTTTCCTATTAATCATATTTTGATGGCTTCTGATAGCCCTTTTTGGTGTTTTCATTTTAATTATAAGGTTTTATTTGAGTATATAAATTCATTTTAGTTATTAGGTATAAATTAGTTAAATCTTCAGTGTGATATATGTTCAAGGCGATAACGATGAACCAGAATCATCTGGTATTAAAGATATTTCAGACTTATTTATTCAAGGTCTTTCAAAGAATTAAAGACATCACCATTCAGAAATGGTATGTTTCTATTAACCTAGTTGTGGATAAAAACTTTTCAATACAGCTTACTGCCTTGGTCGATACAGGTGCAGACTTAAATTGTATCCAAGAAGGTCTAATCCCAACTAATTATTACAAAAAAAACCAGTGAAAAATTGAATTCAGCTAATGGTAGTCAAATGGAAATAAAATATAAATTACCTAAAGTACATATTTGTCAAGATAACATGTGTTTCAAAACATCAAAGACTACTTTCTTGAGGAGAATAAAAATTATCCCCTTTAATCTGAGAAAAACATGGGATTTTTTCAAATGCAGGGTCCATTGTGTGTTAATCCAGTGTTGTTCATCATATTTCTTGTTACCTCATTGAGATGTTGAACATTCTGTCTTATTGTAAATTGAGCTTGCAGAATCCAAATGTAAAGTCCATTGTGATCATTGTGTATGGAACACATTTGGGTTTGGGATGGTTGCAACTTTATAAAGATGATTTGATGTATTGAGTTGCTGTGATTTAATGTACAGATGGTATAATGGAGGTGAATGAACTTAGTGCGAAACTTTACTTCTAAAACATGTACAAAAGGTTTTACATTCTTAGGCTATAGTATTGCTGGAGCAATATGGGCAACAATGGCATCATAAGGATGCTGATCAAGCATTATATTTTTTATTTTTACAGTCTTGGTCGTTAATTGTCTTCATGCTTACACATTAATGTTATCCTAACTTGAATACGCTTCAGGTTGTTGCTGTTTATATGATGGTTGAAGCTCTGAACAAGAAATGATATAATGGTTTTGCTCTCTCTGTTCCATCGTTCAGCGAATTGCAGCATATATACACGCTTTATGCCCCAGTATTTGTAATGATGATGTCAATGGTTGGTGACATCTTACTTAATCCTCTTGCCGTATTTTTTCAAATGTGATCATAATAACACAAGCTAATTTTTAGGTGGCGTTTTACTCTCTACTTGTGTATTTTGCTACATCTATGGGTATACAAACGGTTGTTGCTCATCAGGTCAGTTAGCAGTGTGATGTAGTTTCTTTCTTTCTTGCTTCTACTTTGAATTTGCAAGGCGCTAATGAACATTTACCTTGACAAAATGCCAATTGTTCTAGGTCTTGATCCAAGTGTTCTGCATGTGTACAGTATGGGGGAGCCTCTATCTCAAACTGCTCAATCATTTATGCCTGAGCTGATGTATGGAGCTAATAGAAATTTATCATATGATATATGATGTATGGAGCTGAGTACTTCTATCATCCAGAGTGTGTTGCAGTACTCCTCCACCCATATGATAAAACAAAATCTGAAGAACTTAAATCTAAAATTGGTTCTAGAGAATCGTTTGCATGTACTGCTTATAAATGTACTATTTTTAAGAAAGGAGAAGAGAAAGCGGTTTATGAATTGCAATTTGCAGTGTGTAGACGATGTCCGAAAGCATACCACCGGAAATGCTTACCCAGGTATCATGCTTTATAGTCATGCTTTGGATTTTATTCTTCAGTATACAAATTTCACTGCTACACAAATAAAAGAGTAAGTTTAGTCCCTCTGTTCCATTAATAAGACCATTATTGATCTTTTGAAGTGAACTTAAGATATTCTTAAACTCAAAATTGACATAAATTTCTTTAATTTTAATCAACACAATGATGAATATTGCAAACTATCTAAAAATTATTGCTCATTGTAAGCTTTATTGTTTCATAATTTTTAACGAGTCATCTCAGTTTTGAGTTTAAAAATGTCTATTGACTTTCAAAAATCAATAATGGTCTTATAATTTGGAACGAAGAGGCTACTAGTCAGAAAATTGATAGATATCTTACTTGTGATAATGAGTCTATCTCTTGGCTGCGTGTTGGTACTTCTTTCTAGCGAGGGCGTTGATGCTGGTATACATGGCTGCGTGTTGGTACTCCATTACCCCCTTTATGACAACATAAGGTGGGATACATGGGCTCAAATATTTGTAGAGAAGAGTACCACTTACCAGCCATGGGTTTGGACTGCTGGCAATCATGAAATTAATTTTGCCCCTGAGATCGTAAGACCATAATCAACTTAAGCCACTCATATGGTTGATCTTTCTTAAGGTTATTGATTAGAATGTTTTGCTTTTTGTTGGGAGAATATGAACCTTTCAAACCATAAAAGCACCGATACCCTGTACCCTACAGGGTGTCCCAGAGTACATCCCCTCTTTGGTATTCCGTTAAGCGTGCATCGGCATATATCATCGTTTTTTCTTCCTATTCAGCATATGGTAAGAAACTACTTAGAGCTATTATTAGATTTTCGTAAAGTTTGTGTCTAAATACCTAATTATAAAACCCTCTCAATTTAGTTACCATTTGTGCTTATTTCAGGTAAATACACTCCACAATATAATTGGCTTGAACAAGAATTCAATAAAATAAACAGAGCAGAGACTCCATGGTTGATCGTTCTCCTTCTTCACTCTCCGTGGTATAACAGTTATAACTACCACTATATGGAACGAGAGAGCATGAGGGTGATGTTTGAGCCCTGGTTTGTTCAGAACAAAGTTGATCTCATTTTTGCTAGTCATGTTCATTCTTATGCGCATTGGTGCTACAAGAGAATATCGAAGATGGTAAAGCTTCACTTCTTTCAAAATCTAAATATCAGTTTTTATGCATTGTAATCTTAAATATGTGATCAGACTTCTTTCGTTTCTTGCTGCAGATCCTCTACTTTGTATATAAAAATGTCACATTTGGCCTAACTCTATTCTACTACAAGGTTTACACATCCCTCTCCGGGGAAGTTTTGTATGATGATTCGTGAGTTATTCAAAAGCAGGCTCAACATTACCAACTTACAAGTTGACCCGTACCCATTCATGGGAAACCAAATATAAATGCCTAGTTCTTCACCTTAGTTTTATTTAGAAAGGAATACTTGATCAGACTTGCCTTCATGTTGATTTCAACATCATTTCCATCAGCTTTCTCTCACTTCCAGATTTTAACTTCCAACCATGATCCATCAAACACTACTACTCAAAAAGCTAAAGGATGGATACCTTGGCCTATTAATTTCCAGCGGAGGTACTCTTATTCACACCTTGCAACTCCATAGGAGAATTTGTTATGCTACCAACAGAGCCCAAGGTTTGTGAGCGTAGATGAGGGCTTGCCGGACAAGCTTCTTGATTGCCAGTACTCATGGGATGCATAGCCCCTGAACTTAGTTGTGGGCTCATTGGTGTGTGCTGGCTCATTTGTTGTGGGCTATCCTGTTACTTCTGCTGTTGAGATTGTTGGTTCAGTTGTTGTTGGATTCCAATGGTTGATGGTGAACCCACCTGTGGAGGTGATACAACAGCTTGTAATGGTGATGTTGTTTCTTGCTGCTGCTGCTGCTGCTGCTGCTGCAATTGCTGATGTTGTTGCTGTTGTTGTTGTAGCTGCTGTTGAACTGCAACTGTTGTTGCTGCTGTTGCTGTTGCTGCTGGTTCATATACAGATTCATGCTTGCCATCAACTTTGGTGGTCCCATTGGTCCCATCCATGTTCGCTGCATTGGATTGATATTAAGCTCGATTCAGCGTTGGGCCGCCCAACATTGAAAGACATGTAGAGCCTGGATGCATCTGTTTAGCTTCTGATATTCTACCGATGCCTGATTCTGATCCCCCTATCATGTTTGTTTTGGTCTGTGCCATCCTAAGTTTTGCTGCCATGAGAGCTGCTTGTGCCGAACTTATTAGCTTCCCTGAACGAAGTTGTTGGGTTATGGCATTGCTAATATTTGAAGCCTGGCTCAGATTCATTGAGTTTTAAACAACATTTCCCAATCCTGAGATAGGACCCGTTGGTGCTGATATACCAGCTCCTCCCACTCCCCTTGACGCTCGCATGCCCATCATATTGTTATTGTTCAATGTACAATAACAAATTTTGTACTTTTCTTGACTCAAGCGTTATCTATTTATATATGGAGTATAATTTGTTTTAATTTTTGGCTCTTTATGCAGTTTATCAATTAGTTTGAAACAAGTATGATATTTATATTAACTTGAAATATTAAATTTAATATTTATTATAGCATTTAATAATAATAATAATAATAAATATGAAATTAGTGATTTGAAAATTAATTATAATTTGCAATGAAATTTGATTATTTATCAATTAATTTTTTTTACAAATTTATAATTTGTGAAGGATTTTACTTGAGAAATGGATTTTAATGAAGGATTATTTTCCTCACTAAATCTTTTCTAGTTAATTAGTTAGTCATCAATGAATGATTATTTCCCTCACTAATTTGAAGATACATTCTCAATTTATAATTAGTGAAGGAAAATTTTCTCTCGTTAAATAAATTTGTTCTTCACAATATATTATTTGTGAGGGAATAAAGTTATTCACTAATTTCAAATAGTCCTTAAAATATTATTTGTGAAGGAAACCAATCTTTCACTAAATAACAATATTCCATTACTAAATACAATTTGTGAATAAAAAAGTTATTCACAATATATCCTTCACAAAAAACATTTAGTTATTACTTAGTGAAGAATACTCAATTGCGAGGAAGTCTAATGCGAGCACTCGTGTGAAAGAAATATTTCTTCGCAATTAATCACTTGTGAGTGATATAGTATGTCTTGTGAAGGATTTGTCCTTCACTAGAGGCTATTTTTGGTGTAGTGAGTGGTTCCCTACAATAGCCAAATCATCAACAACTTATTTGGGATGCCTAGCTTTAATGGAAGAGACTGCTTGGAGCCCGACCTTAGAAGTTACAACCCGGATGAGATCGTATCAAGGCTTTGTATGTCCAGCAGCGCATGGAAGATAAACAAATTCCATGGAGAAAAGACTAGTTTTTTGCAGCATGCACTAAGTCGCTATGGTAAGGCGTGGTACCCCTTTATATGTTCCAACATCATGCCTACCCGCCACCTCAGCGACGTCACTAGAGAGTGGGTTGTTTTGCTATTCGCCATTATCACGGGTTTGAAGGTGGACATGGGGGTGTTAATCCAAGATTCCATCAAGAAGCAACATGGCTTCGGGGATCCCTCACCCTTCACTGATCACCCGCCTTTGTAAACGGGCGAGAGTTCAATGGAAGAATGATGACATCACTCAACCGCCCATGTCACTTATAGATCATCACGTTATTTCGCGGTTCGGTGTTTGGGAGGGAGCGTAGGACCTCAAGAATTTAACGAGTTTAGGAGCATAGGACCTTCGGAATTTGTGGGTACTACCGATCCTATCGTAGCACAGACATGGATTAAAGAAATGGAGAAAGCCTTCGTCATTCCTCGTGTGGGTGAAGACCAGAAAACTGTGTTCGCTACGTATATGATGAGGGGTGAAGCAAACTACTGGTGGAAAACCAATCAACAGAGAGCGGGAGAATGGACTATAACTTAGGAAAGGTTTAAGGCCTTGTTCTTCGAGAATTACTTCCCGAAGAGCATGAAGAATAGGATGGAGGTAAGTTTCTAAAACTGAAACAAGGGGAGATGACGGTGACGCAGTACGCGGCCAAGTTCAATGAACTCTCACATTTTGCAACGCGTCAAGTAGACAACGAAGAGAGGAAAGCTCGGCGCTTCGAACTTGGACTGAAACCTTGGTTGTTCAACAAGGTGTCGGTCCTTTAAATCGACTTGTTCGCCACGTTGTTGGAGAAGGCAATCATTACTGAGGGAGGTAGCGAGGTATTGAGCCAATACAACAAGGAAAAGAAGAATAAGAATAATGGGGCAGAAACTCATGGAGGGAGTAGCAGTGGTGGAAGCAATCTGGGAAAGAGGAAATGGGAAAACAACAACAACCCAACTGTCCAAAAAGGGTTTAAGAAAAGAAGTGAAGCTTGCTCGAAATGTGGGAAGAACCATCAAGGGGAGTGCTGGAAAGGGCACAGTGTCTGCTACAACTGCGGCCATGAAGGGCACATTTCACCCAACTGTCCAAAGCCAAAAAAAATAAAGGGATGTTTTGTTTGTGGCTCAACTGAGCATCAATCAAAGACTGTCCAAAGAAGGGGTGCAACGTAGGAAGCGGCCAACAGGGAGGGGCCAACAAGCTGATGATCGACAGACCAACGCAATCCAACTGACCGACTGCACGAACCTTTAACATGATTGTCCAAGATGCGGTAGCTGTGAAGGACGTGGTGTCATGTATTATATAATAACCCGATATTTTCTATATAATTAAATCAGAAATTTTGCGTATAATTTTTTTATTATTATTTTAAAGGTGAGAATATATGCCAGACAATGTGTATGCATTTATGTGATAAATATAAATTTTTTCTATTACAAGAATAATTACAAATAATTTTGTTTTGATTTATTGCTCATTATAAATTATATTCTTATAATAATTAATTTTATAGTAGAAATGTTTTTATTAATTATTTTCTATGAAAATATGATTATATATTATTTAAATAATATATGATATGACTATAGAATTATTATAATAACTATTTTATTATATGAATTTATTTCAGAATTAATTAATCTAATTATTTAACTTAATTAATAATGGGATGTATAAGTAAGAAAATTAGATATGGAATCGAAACCCTAATTTTGGATTTTGATCAAGGAATAAGAATAATAATATAATATTAATTACATTTTGATTTTTCAGTGCTATAGATATGTATTGTATGTGTGTGGTTTGATAACGGTTGTTCAGTTATGTTGTATCATGACCCAACCCTAGCATTAATTTGTTTCACCCTATTGTGAAATTCAAATGGGAAATTCGAGACTGTGTTGTAACTGTGTTATATGAATTATGTTGTGTATTACAGAAATTAAAGTAATTAGGTAAAACCCTAATTATACTTAGAAAACTTAATTAATTAGAAACCCTAATTAATTGAGAACCATAATTACTAAATTCGAAAACCTAATTTCTAAATTTAAAAACCCTAATTAGTAATTATAAACCCTAATTACTAATTGTAAACCCTAATAATGAAATTAGAAAACCTTAATTTTATAATTAAAAACCCTAATTAATAATTAAGAAAACCCTAATTGTTATATAGGTAATGCTAATTGCTAATTATTTTCTCTAATTGCTAAATTAGTAAGCTTATAATTATAATTCTTAAATTGTTAACATTAATGTTTAATTTCTAAATATTAGAAAACCTAAACTAATTAAGAAAACCCTAATTACAATTTTTAGAAACTAAAATGTTACATTTTCAAACCCTAAATTAGACATCCTACAAATTAATTGTGCTAAACCTTAGGGTTAAACCATGGTTTGCCATGTTACTAGATTGCCATTAAAGACATACGTCAAATGACCTATATGCCCTTATTGTATTATTGAGGATAACTTGTAAATCTAGCAATATTTGAGTTGGTAACCTAACTTAACCACTCTATGTGACTGAAATTAAAAGCATACCAGCCACTACAACTCAGCCATTACATTACAAGTTATATATATATGGATTGGGAGAGAGAGAATTGAATTTACTAACTTATTTTTGCTCCAACACTCAACCAATCCTCCCTCTCACTAAAACCCACGAAATATATATGTATATCAGTCCCAAAATAAAGCCCTACTAACACTTGTAGCAAATCAGAAGCCAGATTCTAGCAATAATCAAAGTGAGGTATAAAACCTAAACCAAAAACTTGATCTTTGATCCTTTGTTAAAAGTTATATTTGTGTGTTGTAACATGTTCTATGTGGTGTTAGTCAATGATCTTTGTTGGTATTTGATAGATCCATAACATTTAAGTACACGAAATTGGTGTTTTCAAAAATCTGGGGAATTTTTTTTTGGTGGTCTGACAACGAATGTCAGACCCTGTAGATCTCATTCTGTTATGTGTTTTTGTTGTTTAAATGTTTAAACATGTTGTCTGTTATGAGATCTTTCATCTGGTACTTGAATCAAAGTTAGATCATGAACCGATTAGAAGTTATTAATGGTCAAAGGTCGTTGACCGATCATGACCAAGCAAATCTGGGCAGCCCAGAACGCTCTGACAGTAGGTTCATCCCCTTAAATCTTTATGTTGTTTGTTTCTTTGTTCTTGTTGTTATATCAGTGTTATGGTATGTTATATGGACTTTACGGTTATGCCTTTATATCACTGAAATAATAAATGGGATGGATTTAGTGGATGGTCAAAGTGACTGAAATGATCACGAAAACCATTTTTTGGGATTTCCAGAAATTGTTAGCATAAACATTCTGACAAGGTTTGACCAGATTAAATCTGGTGATTGTTTTGTACTCTGACTGAAATAATGTTACATATGTGTTACCTGACATAAGTACTACAGCCTTGAACCTTAATAACAATATCTTGATGATCCGAACCAAAAAGAAATCGACCTTCAATATAGCATCATGAAACTGTCTGGGTTTCTGGGTTACCCAGAAAACCCAGATCAGCTCTGACATCATATTTAGAGACTTAGATCTTGTAAGTTAATGATATCTGGACATTATAAATGATCAATGAAGATACCCTGGTAGTTCTTCTACAAGACCCGACGTCTAGAACACATGTGACATAAACCGATTGACCGAAATAAGGCCACCAAGGTCGTTGACCGGCATTGACCAGATTTTTCTGGGCAGCCCAGAACTTAATGAACAGCCCTGACAATCATTTTAAAGGCTCAAATCTTGCATCTGAGTTGTTGTATGACCAAAATGATTGTGAATACTTGTAGTTCTACATTTATACTACACGATAAATTCTTGAGATTGACTAGAGCATGCAGGAACAAAGAATTATAAGTGGTCGAAGTTGACCCTCGAAAGATCGACACATCGATGTTCTTGGGATCAAGAACACATAAATGACGCTTTACTCACATGCCAAAGGCTTTAGCGACAGACTTAGTTAATTTTAATTAATTAATTTCCAAAAATTATTTAAATATAGTAATTAATTTTTGAAAATTACAAAAATTATTTTAAAAATTATTTTAAGTTCTAAAAAATGAACTTTTAATAATTTGAAATATTTTTCATAAATATTAGTATTTATTTAAATATTATTGATATTTAATTTATTTAATAAATGCAATAAATAAATTAATTAAAAATGATTTTATTATGTTAAAATCATTTTAAATGATAATAAGTTATTTAAAAATATTTTAAGCTATAAAATATAACTTTTAATATTTTAAAGAAAATTTCATCGCTTATTTAATATTAATGATAATAGATTTGATTAATAATTATATTAATTAAATTAATTTAAAAATGATTTTTAATATTAGAAAAATCATTTTAAATGAAAATAAAGAGTTTAAAAATATTTTAAGTTATAAAATCTAACTTTCTATATTTAAAGGTAAATTTTATTAATTATTTATTTATTAATGATATTAAAGTTATTTAATAATTATATTAAATAGATTAGTTTTAAAATAATTTTAATATTATAAAAATCAATTTAAATGAAAATAAAGTGTTTAAAGATATTTTAATTTATAAAATATAACTTTTAATATTTAAAGGATAATTTCATTAATAATTTAATATTAATGATATTAAATTTATTTAATAATTATATTAAATAAATAGTTTTAAAATGGTTTTATTACTTTAAAAATCATTTAAAAGGATATAAATGAATTAAAAATATTTTAAGTTATAATTAATGACTTTTAATATTTTGATAAATAATACATTAATACTTTAATATTAATCATAATTATTTAAAAATGATTTTAATTATTTTAAAAATTATTTAAGGGTAATATTAATACTTTAAAAGCATTTTAAGTTATTATAATTAACTTTAATATTTTGGCAATAGTTTCATTAATAGTTTAATATTAATTAAATATTAATGATAATAGAATTATTCAATATTTAAATCATTTAATAATGATTTCGGTGTTTGAAAATTCATGATAAATTATAATAAATGTTTAAAAAATTATTATAAGTCATTTAAAAATAACATGACTGATACTTACAAATGTTGAACTGCATTATAGAGTCTTAGACTCGATAATTACCCGGTAAAGTCGTTGTTACACCGACATGTTTCAGAAATTTATCTGGACTTAGATATTTTGATTGTATTAATGTTTGTTTGTGATTCAATGAGTGTTGAATATGTGTGACAATGTGATTAGGTTATGTGCTGACTGCAATAAGCAGTATTATGTGGTATGATATATTATTCTAATCGATCAAATGATATTATCAATGATAGGTTTCGGTGTAAAAGATAAAACTAAGTTGCATATTGTAAGCAGCAGACCAGGCAAGTATCCTACCTTTGTATTTCCTTTAAGCAATGGACATGAGTAAGAAAGTTTCAGATTTATATTATTACTATACTAGATTATTAACCCTATTCTCGCATATATTATATCCGATCATTGTTTATCAACATGATATTATATTATATAATTCAGATATTTAATCTGTTCGTTAATTTCTAAATATGGTTATACAAGTGACCTCACTTGAATAATCATTGTATTTAAACACATGTTGATATATATATATATACCTCTAAGCTATTTGACCAACTAGACACAGATTTAGAAATATCGTTGAATATGATAAAACCTTTTTGTATCCAATCAAATTGTTTTGGTTCGACTTCCAGACTAAGTATGAACATCCCGAACAAGGGAGAACTTTTATGCGCCCAAGGCGGACAGAGTGAATGATAATATTGTTCTTGCATACAGTATTGATCAATACAGGGCCCATGGGATGTACACCCTCGCGCCCCTAAGTTATGACGGTTTGAAGATGAAGTTCTGCTAAACTTTATCGAAAATTTAAAACAATGTTCATAATATGTCACCTTAACCCTATTTATAGTCAATACGTAGTTTCAAAAATGTGATATAGAGTTGTTATGTTATTATTATCGATTTAGTTTACTTCACAACTATTGAACCGTTGTAGAAGTGATGTATAAAGAAAACATTTAATTCTTTCAGCTAATTATATTTATAATTGTTATTACTTGCTGAGCACTCAAATGCGCATCCTTGCTTAATTTAAATGTTTTCAGCTAAATGTGAACAGCTAGAAGGTTCGGCCAAGAACAAGGAAAAAGGAAAGCAAATAGAATAGGTTTAATGATATCTTTTGTAATAGTTAAACTGTATTAAGACAATGATATGTATTATCTATCATGTAAGGAATCATAGTAAAGGTTGCGTACTTGGGATTAGACTCTGATATATATGTAAATTAAGTTTTATTTTTATATTATTGTTATTATTATTAGTATTATTCCGCTCATAGAAATAGTATCGTGAAGCACCTAGTTCGGGTTTTAAGTACCTGAATTTGGGGGCGTCACATCATGGTATCAGAGCTTTAGGGTTAAAAACCTTAGGTGGGATAGACCTTAGGCTATAACCTTAGAACAGAGGGAAACGTTGAAAATACAAATAACTCATATAAAGTTGATAAGGAGATGAATTGGATAAATTCATCGTCAAACAAAATAAAAAGATAACTTGTATAAAATTATTAATTGCTCTGTGTGACGCCCCCAAAATAGGTATACATCACCCATACTGAGTTGCCAAATACATGGTACATAATTTAAATACAAACTTCTTTTATACAGTACGACAAAACGTAGCTAAGAGTTTCAAAATGGATAATGTCTTGTAGAGAGTATCCAAACTCAAATAAAGTCCTCATTACAATTATTATCACACTATTTCACTGAATAGTGAGGACTACTAATGCAAACATCAGGACCGTCACTCCATTCCCCGACTAGTCCCAACTACGTTCTCATTTCTTGAAGAGAACAATGAAAGCAGATGGGTGAGCTCAACTAGCCCAGTAAGAAATATTATGACTAAGATAATGCATAATAAATTATCGTTAGCCTTCAACAATGTTAAACCGATAAAATATAATAAACATCAAGTTTAATCTGCGATGAACAAAGCAATCCATTAGAAGAGTCAAGTAGAGCATGATATCTACTATCTTCTATGATTTAAAAGTTTATCATAAATTTTATCATTTGAGACTCGACAATAAATAAACCACATTATCGAATCATCCTCGCATCTATGGGCCAATGATATTTATGTAATCATCAATGGTCATGATTATACCGAATAATCCCTGGTCATAATCATACCAACAACTGTCCATCAATGCAATATAGGCCAATAAGGATTTTTACCACATCATTTGTAACATTACGGTCATGATTATATCGAATAATTCCTGGTCATAATCATACCAATCAATAGTACATCTATGCACGTAAGCCATAGATGACTTTTATCATAATATAAGTATGAGGATGATGACAATGATATAAGAATTCAATTAAAAGAAAGCAAATGATAAATTTTTAAAGATTATAACTTTATTTATCCAGAATTTAATAATGTCCAAATTGTCAACACGATACTACTTTGTGGAGTAAAATTCAAGAATAATATTGTATCAAAAATGTTTTGGACAGCAAAGAAATCAATTTTTGTCATGAATAATTCCCTGAGTGAATAGTACCCGAGTGAATAGTACCCCATGAATAGTACTTCGGGAATAGTACCCTGTGAATAGTACTCAGCTACGTTCTTATTTCCTGAAGAGAATAATGAAAGCAAAAGGGTTAGCTCAACTAGCCTAGTAAGAAATATTGTGATGCCCCTAAAATAGGTATACATCACCCATCTTGGGTCACCAAATACATGGTACAAAATTCAAATACAAACTAATTATACAACAGTCGTGTAAAATACGATAAAATATAGGCTGTGAGTTTTAATACAAATATTATCATCTAGACAATATTCACACTTAATGGAGTCCTCATTACATTTATTATCACACTATTTCACAGAATAGTGAGGACTACTAATGCACCATCTAGGACCATCACTGCTTTCCGACTAGTCCCATTACGTTCTCATTTCAAGAGAGAAATGAAAGCAAAAGGGTGAGCTCAACTAGCCCAGTAAGAAATATTATGACTAAGATAATGCAGAATAAGTTATCAATAGCCTTCAACTGTATAAAAACTGATAGAATATAATAGACAGCAAGTTTTAGATAAAAAACTGTAGCGAAATAAGCAATCCATTAGAAGAGTCAAGTAAAATATAAAATCTACTATCTTCTATGATTTAAAAAGTTTTTCATCAACTTTATCACTGAGACTCAGCTTAATAAATAAAATTGAATCATCCCTGCACCATAAGCAAGGATATTTATGTAATCATCAATGGTCATGACTATACCGAATAATCCCTGGTCATAATCATACCAACAACTGTTCGTCAATGAACTACATGCTAATGAGGACTTTTACCACATCATTCGTAAAATTACGGTCATGATTATACCAAAAAAATCCATGGGCATAATCATACCAAGTCCATCTGTGCACGTAAGCCAAAGATGAGTTTAATCACAATAAAAGCATGAGGATGATGACAATGACATAATAATTCAATAAAACAAATTTAAGGATAAATTTTAAAGATTTATAATTTTAATTTATCCAGAAATCAATAACGTCCAAATTGTCAACATGATACTTCTTTGTGGAGTAAAATTCAAGAATGCTCAGAAGAATATTTCCATGAAAAGATACGGGATGAAGCGCAAATATCAAGGATATTCCACTAATTTCATGGAGTATAGAAGCGAAAACTTTAACCAACTAGTATAATAGAATATATAAAATTGCAAATGGATTTTCACCCGCCATGCGGTAATCCACGTAGACAGATCATTTCCACAATTTAATAAGGAATGAATACGAAGGATCATTCACCATGCATGTGGTAATCCACAAAGATGTAGTTATTCCAATGTAATAATAAAGAATGGAATAACGAAAGAATTCACCATGCATGCGATAGACCACACGCATGAGTTATTCCAATAGAATAATAAAGAATGGAACCAGTCATAATGTAATCTACACGCATGGATATTCCAACGAGAATAATAAAGAATGGAACCAATGTCATGCGTAATCCGCATTGCCGACGGGATATTCCAACATAATAATAAAGAATGGAACCGAATTCAAATGCGTAATGCGACCTATGTGACGGATATTCCAACAAAATAATAAAGAATGGAATATCAACAGAATTCACCGAGCATGCGACGAATGCGTATGTATGAAGTTATTCCAATGTAAATAATAAAGAATGGAATAACAGAAAATTTTCACCAGGTATGCGGTACTTCGCATAAACAGGTTATTTCAACATAATAATAAAGAATGGAATAACAACTCTTACGAGTATTGAAATAAAATAATTCTCTTCATGAATACGAAAGAATAATACCCCTTACGAGTACAACAAATAATATCCCTTACGAGTACAACAAATAATATCCCTTACCATAGAAAAACTGAATACTAGAGTAGTGAAGTAGTAGAATACTTTTCTTTTTTCTCTCTATAGTTTCTCTTTCTATAGTTTCAGTGAATTCGTAAGAAATAATGAAGGAATGAGCTTCTATTTATAGGAGAATGGACTGAATAGTAACTAATTCATGAACGGTCCAGATTGATTAACTTTTAAACGGACGGTCCATATTGATTTACTATTAAAACTTAAAGCAACGGTCCATATTGATTTACTATTAAAACTTTAAACTAGCGATCCATATTGATTTACTATTATAACTTTCCACCAGCGGTCCATATTGATTTAATATTATATCTTCAACCAATGATCCATATTGATTTACTATTATATCTTCAACCAACGATCCATATTGATTTACTATTATAACTTCAACCAACGGTCTGAAAAATTATCACATCTCCTCATGCAATAATATTGTACCCAAAAATGATTTGGTAGAAAAGAATTATATTTTTGAATGAATAGTACCGTGAATAGTACTTGAGAATAGTACCCGTGAATAGTACCCGAACCTAAAAAAGTATCCCAAATATCTGAGTGAACAATACTAGAGTGAATAGTAACTGGGTGAATAGTAACTCGTGAATAGTACTCTGACACAAAAAGTGTCCCAAATACCCAAGTGAACAATACTAGAGTGAATAGTAACCGGGTGAATAATAACCCATGAATAGTACTCCGACACGAAAAGTGCCCTGAATACTCGATTGGTCAATATAACCTCCAGACATCAATTATTATCGAAATAAATGTCGATTTCCACTAACAATAATAATCCCAACACAATGAAACAATAAATTTAATCTTTAATCAACACGAACTTATTCATCATTAATATTATAACTCACAATATTTAATAACCAGGTCGTTCCCAGGAAAGAGGGGGATTTCTGATAAGGATTTCTCCTTATTGGCGCGCAATTAGGTGACCAAACCTCTCCTTGACAAAACTTCTAGACATTGTCAATATTGCAAATAATAATATGAATAACTTTTAAAAGTCAATTATTGATTTAATAATATAACATATTATGCGAGATGATCTTTGTGACAATAATTGAATCAATAATATGAGAGATATGATGCATCAATTCTTTGTAGCAATAATTGAGTATAACTAAGTGACTTATCATATAAGCATCAATAATAAATACCGTTACTACTACTATGTAACCACGCCAGATTCGTATTTTAATACTGGAGTAGTTAAACAGGTTTTAACTGGTAACACTTTCGTAGTTATTTTTATAAAATGATAATTATGTCGCTTTTCTAACTACTTACAATACTTCCGTTATTAGGGTCCACCAATGATTGTGTCGCCGCATCTAATATTCCCCGAAAAAAAGAATATTTCCAACCAAAAGAATATTTTATAACAACTTGCTTACTTTGCAAAATTTATAAATACTACCCACAACTATAACATTATATCAAATCCACACCATAATATATAAAAATATTTCGAGAAAAATTAAATCTTTATTCATAAAATTCGGGGTCTCACAATCTCCCCTCCTTATGAAATTTCGCCCTCGAAATTTACGTACGTACCTGGTATGCCGAAGAGGTGAGGATACCTTGCTTAGATTCTAACTCTTGAGGTATAACCTTTGAGTGTAGAATATGATCTTTCTTATCCAAGATTTTAACACGTATCTCATCATGAGTTAAATCTTCTGCTATCTCGTCTAGTTCTAATTCCATAATGTGGTTCGAGTCGTCCACGTAATTACGTAACATCGATACGTGAAAAACGTTATGAACACGCGACATACTTGGCGGTAAAACGAGTCTATAGGCCACAGTTCCTACTCGATCGAGGATTTCAAATGGGCCAATTAAATCGAGGGTTGAAATTTCCTCTCTTCGTCGATTCTTGCTTCTAGAATAACACCCTCTTGAACCTTCTTCTTCACATTCATCAGCTCTGAGTATGTAGCTTGAGCAGCTTTAACTTTATCGATTAAAGTCGATTCTACTCGTATATTCGTTATCTTCACGTGGGTCCCTAGAGTTTTTAACTCTATCTTCATCATTTGTAAGTTATACGAAATGGGTTTTTGTGTTAACAATATCACACTCGTAAACGCATACGATCTTCTACTCAATGCGTCAGCTACCACGTTCGCTTTTCCCACGATGATATTGAATGGTACGATCGAAATCTTCAATAGCTCGAGCCAACGTCTTTGGCACATTACACGTTCATTTTGGGTGAAGACAATATTTGAGGGTAATAGAAATGGGTTTTGTACTGGGGTCAGTACAAAATTCAATTTCACGCTTTGGGGGTAGGCTAAGAAGTCTTCAAGAATACATCAGGAAATTTATTAACAATAGAAATATCATTCAAAACTGTGACTCTCATCTAAGACTTGGATAGCACGTCACATTGATACCAATCAACTTGCCACCGTTATTCACGACGTCCCCTACGGATATTCTAGCTTTAGTGTATTCCAAGACTTGGAAGTCACTAGCGAAAGGCTCGGGGCTCTTTACTTATGGCTTGATATAACAATGATTGACTTTAGTTGTTTGGTTGCTTGAATTCGCATAACAGGTTGGTTAGGAATATGAAAGCTAACAACCTTACGAAAAGCTTGATGAGTAGTTAACCAATCGATTCCTAAAATCACATCAAAGGCAAGTATTTTCAAAGAGATAAGATCGACAGGTAACGTGAAAGTGTCGATTTGAATCAACAAGATTTATAAACAGTGGAGGTAACAAAGGTTTCTACTATCGAAGTTTCAACCAATAAGTCAAAGTTTAATTTCTCCGAAGTCAAATTTAAACGTTGAGCGCAAGCAAGAGAGATAAAAGAATGGGTAGAACCTGTATCTAATAAGGTATAGACTTTGCAAGAATTTATAATTAACTAAACCGTGCTAACTTCGTTTGGGTCACTCGCTTTTTGAGAAGTCACGAAAAATGCTCTTCTTGAAACCACCGACTTTGTTTTGTCCGTATCTGCCTTTGGTGCCACCGTTCTAGTTGGACTTGACTTCACTATACGACAAAATCGAGCTAAATGACCTTCTCTTCTTGAAATTTCCACTTCTATTATCTTGGCCATGGTTACCACCGAAGTGGTTACCATTCTTGGCATGATAATTTCCCCCACGATGGTTAGCATTGTTCCAATGGTCGTTGCCACCGGTATAATTATTATTGTGTTGTTGGTCGTTACCTTTTGGTTGAGCTGACTCAATGGTCTCATGTGCTTCATTGCTGATCTCAACATTTTCAGATGCAATTTTTAAACACTGTCACAAAACAAGGGTTAATTAACATATCACATATTATCTCTATACTCTGACCGACCAATTAAATACCAAATAACTTAGGAAGGTCATACTAGCGAAGGAATTCCCCGTCTCTCCCCTCCTAGTTCTTGTCTCATATCTCAGCCAGGGATCGTATCCCTAAGCTTTGATACCAACTGTGATGCCCCCAAAACAGGTATACATCACCCATCTTGGGTCGCCAGATACATGGTACAAAATTCAAATATAAACTAATTATACAACAGTTGTGTAAAATACGACAAAACATAGGCTTTGAGTTTTAATACAAATATTGTCATCTAGACAATATCCACACTCAATGGAGTCCTCATTACATTTATTATCACACTATTTCATAGAATAGTGAGGACTACTAATGCACCATCTAGGACCATCACTCTGTTCCCCGACTAGTCCCAACTACGTTCTCATTTCTTGAAGGGAACAATGAAAGCAAAAGGGTGAGCTCAACTAGCTCAGTAAGAAATATTATGACTAAGATAATGCAGAATAAGTTATCAATAGCCTTTAACAGTATAACAATTGATAGAATATAATAGACACCAAGTTTTAGATCAAAAACTACAGCGGAATAAGCAATCCATTAGAAGAGTCAAGTAAAGTATAAAATCTACTATCTTCTATGATTTAAAAAGTTTTTCATCAACTTTATAGCTGAGACTCAGCTTAATAAATAAAATAGAATCATCCCTGCACCACGGCCAAGGATATTCATGTAATCATCAATGGTCATGACTATACCGAATAATCCTTGGTCATAATCATACCAACAACTGTTCGTCAATGAACTACATGCTAATGAGGACTTTTACCACATCATTCGTAAAATTACGGTCATGATTATACTAAATAATCCATGGTCATAATCATACCAAGTCCATCTATGCACGTAAGCCAAAGATGAGTTTAATCACAATAAAAGCATGAGGATGATGACAATGACATAATAATTCAATAAAACAAGTTCAAAGATAAATTTTAAAGATTTATAATTTTAATTTATCCAGAAATCAATAACGTCCAAATTGTCAACATGATACTTCTTTGTGGAGTAAAATTCAAGAATGTTCAGAAGAATATTTCCATGAAAAGATACTGGATGAAGCGCAAATATCAAGAATATTCCACTAATTTCATGGAGTATAGAAGCTAAAACTTTAACCAACTGAGTATAATAGAATATATAAAACTGCAAATGGATTTTCGTCCGCTATGCGGTAATCCACGAAGACAGATCATTTCCACAATTTAATAAGGAATAAATACGAAGGATCATTCACCATGCATGTGGTAATCCACAAAGACAGGTTATTCCAACAGAATAATAAAGAATGGAATAACAGAAGAATTCACCATGCATACGATAGACCGCACAAACAGGTTATTCCAACATAATAATAAAGAATGGAACCAGTCATGCGTAATCCGCACGATGTGATATTCCATAGAATAATAAAGAATGGAACCAGTCATCGTAGTAATCCGCCTTGACGGCGGGATATTCCAACAAAATAATAAAGAATGGAATATCAACGAATTTCACCGAGCATGCGATAGACCGCCTGCAGACGGGTTATTCCAATGAATAATAAAGAATGGAATAACGAAAGAATTTCACCGGTATGCGGTACTTAGCATAAGCAAAAGTTATTCCAACATAATAATAAAGAATGGAATAACAACCCTTACGAGTATTGAAAGAAAATAACTCTCTTGAATACATGAATACGAAAGAATAATACCCTTACGTACAACAAACAATATCCCCTACCTTAGAAAAAACTGAATCTTTGGAATAGTGAAGTAGCAGAATACTTTTCTTCTTTTTCTCTATAGTTTCTCTATCTAGAGTTTCAGTGAATTCATAAGAAATAATGAAGGAATGAACTTCTATTTATAGGAGAATGGACTGAATAGTATCTAATTCATGAACGGTCCAGATTGATTTACTTTTAAACGGACGGTCCATATTGATTTACTATTAAAACTTAAAGCAACGGTCCATACTGATTTACTATTAAAACTTTAAACCAGCGATCCATATTGATTTACTATTATAACTTTCCACCAGCGGTCCATATTGATTTTCTATTATATCTTCAACCAACGATCCATATTGATTTACTATTATATCTTCAACCAACGATCCATATTGATTTACTGTTATAACTTCAACCAACAGTCTGAAAAATTATCACATCTCCTCATGGAATAATATTGTACCCAAAAATGATTTGGACCGAAAAGAATTATATTTTTTTGGGTGAATAGTACCCCATGAATAGTACTTTGGTAATAGTACCCTATGAATAGTACCCCGACATGAAAAGTGTCCGAAATACTCGAGTGAACAATACTAGAGTGAATAGTAACCAGGTGAATTGTAACCCGTGAATAGTACTCTGACACAAAAAGTGTCCCAAATACCCGAGTAAATAATACTAGAGTGAATAGTAACTGGGTGAATAGTAACCCGTGAATAGTACTCCGACACGAAAAGTGCCCCGAATACCCGATTGGTCAATATAACCTCCAGACATCAATTATTATCGAAATAAATGTCAATTTCCACTAACACTAATAATCTCAACACAATGGAACAATCAATTTCATCTTTAATCAACACGAACTTATTCATCATTAATATTATAACTCACAATATTTAACAACCAGGTCGTTCCTAGTAAAGAGGGGACTTTCCGATGAGGATTTCTCCTTACTGGCACGCAATTAGGTGACCAAACCTCTCCTTGACATAACTTCTAGACATTGTCAATATTGCAGATAATAATATGAATAACCTTGCCATCTCAATTATTGATTTAATAATATAACATATTATGTAGATGATATTGTGACAATAATTGAATCAATAATATGAGAGATATGATGCAGCAATTACTGTAGCAATAATTGAGTATAACTAAGTGACTTATCATGTAAGCATCAATAATCAATACCGTGTGCTACTATACAACCAGACGTATTATTGTACTTTTACTACCGAGTAGTTTAACAGTTTTAACGGTAACACTTTCGCAGTTATTTTTATAAAATGATAATTATGTCGTTTTTTAACTACGACAATACTTCTGTTGTGGGGTCCACCAATGATTGTGTCATAGTACGAATATTCCCCGATAAAAAGAATATTCCCCGACAAAGCGAATATTTTATAACAACTTGCATACTTTGCAAAATTTATAAATACTACCCACAACTATAACATTATATCAAATCCACACCATAATATAAAAAAATATTTTGAGAAAAATTAAATCTTTATTCATAAAATTTGGGGTCTCACAAATATTATGACTAAGATAATGCAAAATAAATTATTGTTAGCCTTCAACAGTGTTTAACTGATAAAATATAATAAACATCAAGTTTAACTGCAGCGGAACAAGCAATCCATTAGAAGAGTCAAGTAGAGCATGATATCTACTATCTTCTATGATCTAAAAAGTTTATCATCAATTTTATCGTCGAGACTCAGCTTAATAAATAAACCGCATCATCGAATCATCCCTGCACTATGGGCCAAGGATATTCATGTAATCATCAATGGTTATGATTATACCGAATAATCCCTGGTCATAATCATACCAACAACTGTCCATCAATGCACTATAGGCCAATGGGGATTTTTACCACATCATTTGTAACATTACAGTCATGATTATACCGAATAATCTCTGTTCATAATTATACCAATCAATAGTACATCTATGCACGTAAGCCACATATGACTTTTATCACAATATAAGTATGAGGATGATGACAATGATATAAGAATTCAATTAAAAGAAAGCAAAGGATAAATTTTTAAAGATTATAACTTAATTTATCCAGAATTCAATAATGTCCAAATTGTCAACATGATACTGCTTTGTGGAGTAAAATTCATCAAAAATGATTTGGACAGCAAAGAAATCAATTTTTGTCATGAATAATTTCACAGGTGAATAGTACCTGAGTGAATAGTACTCCCTGAATAGTACTTGTGAATAGTACCCGTGAATAGTACTTTGTGAATAGTACCCCATGAATAAGATTGTGAATAGTTCCATAAAAATGAATACTACTCATGGACAGTACTCCAGCATGAAAAGATTAAAATTTAACAAGAATGTGTAGAAAATATCCTTGTGAAACGATACTAGATGAAGCGCAAATTTCAAGGATATTCTACTAATTTCACAGAGTATAGAAGCAATACTTTAACAAAATGAGGGTATAATCAGGAATACGAGACGAAATAATATTACTCACATACTACAGAGTATGGAAGACAATATTATTCCTATGAATACTGAAAAAATAATATCCCTTACGAATACGAAAGAAATAATACCCCTTCCGAATATTAAACGAAAATAATATTCATACGAATACGAAAAAATAATTTCTCTTCAGAATATGAAATAAATAATACCCTTTACGAATATTAAACGAAAATAATATTAATACGAATACGAAAAATAACTTCTCTTCAGAATATGAAATAAATAATACCCCTTACCTCAGAAGAAGACTGGATACTAGAATAGTGAAGTAGCAGACTACTCTTCTTTTTTCTCTCTATAGCTTCTCTCTCTATAATTGCTCTTGTGAGTCTTAGTGAATTAATATCCCTTACGAATACGAAAGAAATTATACCCCTTCCGAATATTAAACGAAAATAATATTCATACGAATACGAAAAAATAATTTCTCTTCAAAATATGAAATAAATAATACCCCTTACGAATATTAAACGAAAATAATATTAATATGAATACGAAAAATAATTTCTCTTCAGAATATGAAATAAATAATACCCCTTACCTCAGAAGAAGACTGGATACTAGAATAGTGAAGTAGCAGACTACTCTTCTTTTTTCTCTCTATAGCTTCTCTCTCTATAATTGCTCTTGTGAGTCTTAGTGAATTGGTGAGAATGAAGGAAGAATGAGCTTCTATTTATAGGAAAACATAATTTCGATAATTGCATGTTTTGGGGCTCAAAATATTACAATATAATACCTTCATCTTTTCCTTCATTTTTCATTTAGTCCTGCAAGTATTATCAAACTTGCACCACCTCCCCTAATAGTATATCATGTGAATCAATAGTACAATCATGTGAAAAAAATAATTACAGTATAGTACCTTCATCTATACCTCCATTTTTAATTTAGTCATGCAAGTATTATCAATCTTGCACCACCTCCCCTAATAGTACATGCATGTGAATCAATAGTACACACATGTGAACAAATAGTTACAAGCATTTGAATTAATAGCAATTAATTGCTCATTTATTCGATTAATTACCCGATTGGTCAATATAACCTCCAGACATCAATTATTATCGGAATAGATGTCGATTTCCATTAACACTAATAATCCCAACACAATGGAAATATCAATTTCATCTTTAATTAACACGAACTTATTCATCATTAATATTATAACTCACAATATTTAACAACCAGATCATTCCCAAGAAAGAGGGGGCTTTCCGATAAGGATTTCTCCATATTGGCGCGCAATTAGGTGACCAAACCTCTCCTTGACAGAACTTTCTAGACATTGCCAATATTGCAAATAATAATATGAATAACTTTGTCGTCTCAATTATTGATTTAATAATATAAGATATTATGCGAGATGAATCTTTGTGACAATAATTGAATCAATAATATGAGAGATATGATGCAAATTCTTTATCGCAACAATAATTGAGTATAAGCTGAGTGACTTTTCATGTAAGCATCAATAATCAATACCGTAGTTACTACTATGCGACCACGCCAGCACATTCTTTGTACTTTTACTACTTAGGGTAGTTCAACGGTTTAACGAAAACGTTCATAGTTATTTTATAAAAAGATATTTTTGTCATTTTCTAACTACGACAATACCTCCGTTGTGGGGTCCACCAATGATTGTGTCGTTGTACGAATATTTCTTGTTAAAACGAATATTCCCCAACCAATCGAATATTCCCCAACACAATGAATATTTTATAACAACTTACTTACTTTGTAAAATTTTCAAATATCACCCTTAACTTTAACCTTTATCAATTTAACCATTTACTAAATAACATAATAATTATAAGAAAATTGAATACCTTCATTTTATAAAACTCGGGGTCTTACAATCTCCCCTCCTTATGAAATTTTGCCCTCAAAATTTACGTACGTACCTAGTATGCCGAAGACGTGAGGATACCTTGTTTAGATTCTAACTTTTGAGGTATAATCTTTGAGTGTCGAATATGATCATTCTTATCCGGGATTTTAACACGTATCTCCTCATACGTTAAATCTTCTGTTATCTCGTCTAGTTCTAATTTAATAATGTGGTTCGGGTCGTCCACATATTTACGTAACATCGATACGTGAAAAATGTTATGAACACGCAACATACTTGGCGGTAAAACGAGTCTACAGGCCATAGTTCCAACTTGATCGAGGATTTCAAATGGGCTAATTAAATGGAGGGTTTAGATTTTCTCTCTTCATCGACTCTTGCTTCTAGAATAACGCCCTCTTGAACCTTCTTCTTCGTATTCATCAGCTCCAGGTGTGTAGCTTGGGCGGTTTTAACTTTATTGATTAACGTCGATTCTACTCATATAATTGATATCACCGCGTGGGTCCCTAGAGTCTTTAACTCTTATCTCTATCTTTTGTAAGTCGTATGAAATGGGTCTTTGTGTTAACAATATCGCACTCATAAACGCATAAGATCTTCTACTCAATGTGTTAGCTACCACGTTCATTTTTCTAGGATGGTATTGAATCGTATTATTGTAATCTTCAACATCTCGAGCCAACGTCTTCGACGCATGTTACGTTCGTTTTGGGTGAAAAAATATTTGAGGGTTTAGAAATGGGTTTTGTACTGGGGTCAATACAAAATTCAATTTCACGCTCTGGGGTAGGCCAAGAAGTCTTCAAGGAATACGTCAGGAAATTTATTAACGATAGAAATATCATTCAAAATTGTGACTCTCATCCAAGACTTGGATAGCACATGTAATGAAGGTTTCTCTTAACGGAGTTTCAACAGATAAGTCAAAGTCTAATTTCTCCGGAGTCAAATTTAAACGTTGAGCGCAAGTAGGAGAAATAAAAGAATGGGTAGAACTGGTATCTAATAAGGTATAGACTTCGCAAGAATTTATAATTAACTAACCAGTGTAAACTTCGTTTAGTTTCTCGCTTTTTGAGAAATCATGAAAAATGCTCTTCCTAAAACCACCGACTTTGTTTTGTCCGTATCCACCTTTGGTGCCACCGTCCCAGCTGGATTTGATTTCGCTACAAGACAAAATCGAGCTATGTGACCGTCTTTTCCATAACTACAACATACCTTGGAAGGCTGTGAATAGTTTGGACTTATGTGTCCATCCTCTTCGCATTTGTAGCATCTAACTGGCAGTCGTTCTCCTCCCTTAGATATTGTTGTTGGTCTTTGGTCTTTGGTCTTTGGTCTTTGGTTTTGGTCTTTGGTCTTTCTTCTCAGCCGACGTCTTTCCATCGTCGTTAAATCTTCTCTTCTTGAATTTTGCACTTGAATCATTTCTTCTATTATCTTGACCATGATTACCACCAAAGTTGTTACCGTTTCTGGAATGATAATTTCCTCCACGGTGGTTATCATAGTTCCGATGACTGTTGCTACCGGTACGATTATTATTGTGTTGTTGCTCATTATCTTTTGGTTGGGTTGGCTCATTATCGCGCTCCAATAGTTGAGCCCTATTAACTACATCTGAATATAAACAAAGTTTATGAGAAATGAGGTATTGACGTATCTCTGGTTTCAAACCTCTTAGAAACATTCGCGTCATTCTCTCCTCATTATCAACTAAATGGGACGCAAATCGGGACAACTCGGCAAATTTAGCTTCGTATTGCGACACGGTCATATTGTTTTGCTCCAGCTTGATGAACTCTACCTCCTTCATGTGATGAATACTTTTGGGAAAGTACTTGTCCTTGAACAGTTCTTGGAACTTCTCCCAAGACATCTTCAAGTCAAGCGGTGAGTACGTTTACTAATTTCCACCAATGTCGCCTCTCCTCGCAACATAAAGGTGGAAAAGGGAACCTTCTGCTCCTCGGAGCATCCCAAGACATCAAATATCTTGGTGATCTGCTTTATCCACGTCTCCTCCTGAAGTGGTTTTGGCTCTCCCAAAAACTCCGGTGGTCCCAGCTCCTTGAACTGCTTAGCGGTGACCATCCAAGAGTTGCCAGTGTTTCCACCTGTATTTTGAACAGGAGTCTCTCTCGTCTGATGTGTCATGAATTGCATAAAGCCTCTAAACATCCCATCGTTCATCATTTTATCGGTGTTATTGTTTACCTGAGGATTATTTTCTTCATGTTGCACATTATCATGGGTATTGATCGTTGGTGACTCAACGGTCTCATGTGCTTCATTGCTGATCTCAACATTTTCAGATGCCATTTTCAAAAACTGTCACAAAACAAGGGTTAATTGACATGTCACATATTATCCCTATACTCTGACCGACCAATTAAATACCAAATAAACTTCGATAGGTCATACTAGCAAAGGAATTCCCCGTCTCTCCCCTCCTAGTTCTTGTCTCACATCTCAGCTAGGGATCATATTCCTAAGCTTTGATACCAACTGTGACGCCCCCAAAATAGGTATACATCACCCATCTTGAGTCGCTAAATACATGGTACAGAATTTAAATACAAACTTTTTTTATACAGTACGACAAAACGTAGATGAGAGTTTCAAAATGGATAATATCTCGTAGAGAGTATCCAAACTCAAA
Source organism: Panax quinquefolius (assembly GCA_020205615.1). NCBI lineage: Eukaryota > Viridiplantae > Streptophyta > Magnoliopsida > Apiales > Araliaceae > Panax > Panax quinquefolius. The sequence goes on from CM035165.1 coordinate 21,041,291, forward strand.
TAAAGTCCTCATTACAATTATTATCACACTATTTCACTGAATAGTGAGGACTACTAATGCAAACATCTAGACTGTCACTCCGTTCCCCGACTAGTCCCAACTACGTTCTCATTTCTTGAAGAGAACAATGAAAGCAAAAGGGTGAGCTCAACTAGCCCAACAAGAAATATTATGACTAAGATAATGTATAATAAATTATCATTAACCTTCAACAGTGTTAAACTGATAAAATATAATAAACATCAAGTTTAACTGCAGCGGAACAAGCAATCCATTAGAAGAGTCAAGTAGAGCATGATATTTACTATCTTCTATGATTTAAAAAGTTTATCATAAATTTTATCGCTGTGACTCAGCTTAATAAATAAACCACATTATCGAATCATCCCTACACTATGGGCCAATGATATTTATGTAATCATCAATGGTCATGATTATACCGAATAATCCCTGGTCATAATAATACCAATAACTGTCCATCAATGCACTATAGGCCAATAAGGATTTTTACCACATCATTTGTAACATTACGGTTATGATTATACTGAATAATCCCTGGTCATAATCATACCAATCAATAGTACATCTATGCACGTAAGCCACAGATGACTTTTGTAAGACCCCAACTTTTTATAAATGAAATTTAATTTTCTCTATTTATTATTTTGAAATAGTAAGGGTTGGATTGATTAATGTGGTTAGTTATGGGTAAAATGCGCAAATATTTTAAAATAAGTAGGTGGTTATAAAATATTCATTGTTGTCGGGGAATATTCGTTTGGTCATGAAATACTCTTGCTGTCGGGGAATATTAAATGCGACGGTATGCGATCTTTTGTGGGCCCCATAACTTGAAAGCGATTGGATGAAGAAAACAACAAGTATAAGTTGTTTATAAATAGCGGTGTAGTTATTCTGAGATTAACACTGTTGGAATACCCTATGGTTAAAACACGATGTCTGGCGTTGTTGCCTGATGCAGCACAGTATTGCACCAATTATTGATTCTTACGTGAAAGCACTACTCGATAATTGTTTCAGTAGTTCTTGCTCGAAGATTTTATTTTATTGATTCAATAATTCTTTGCGTTGATATTTTATATTCTTATGTTGTTTCAATAATTGTCACTACACAATTTTTTTCCATTATCGAAGCAATAATTTATATTATCCTAATAATATTATTAGAAAACCTTATTGGCAATGTCTAGAAAGTTACATCTAAGGAGAGGTTTGGTCATCTAATTGTGCGCCAAGATGAGAGAAAATCCTTATTGAAAGCCCCTCTTTCTGAGGAACTGCACAGTTGTCGATATTGTGATTCTGTAATATTATTTGTGAATAATTAATTATTGATTTATATGATGAGAAAAATATTCATTTTATGTGAATATAGATGGAGAAAATTTTTAAAGTGACAATTGTTGAAAATCGATATTTTATCTTTTCTGATAAAATAATATTTTATTATATTATTATAATATAATAATGATGATATTTTTACAATGAATGTGGGATGTAAGAGTATATGAGGAGGAAGAGTATTTTTGTTGCAAAAGTTGTATAAAACATGTTAAACATGTATGTGGGCCCATTTCTTGACTGAAATTTGATTATAACCTGTAAAATCGTCCGTTTATGGATTTCGGTCAATTTCTGTTTGGAATTTGGAAAAAATTTCTTCTCCAAAGTTGTATAGAATTGAATTTCCTATAAAAAATGGCAAGATTCGAATTTTATGATAAAGGACTATTTATTATGAATTATTGAAGTTCCGAAATAATTGATTTTTGAAAGTTTTAATTATTTTTAATAACAAAAACGTTTTTTTGATTTAGTTGACTATTGGTGGCTGATGTTTGGATCTGATTTGGTGTGTGTAAGAATTTTTATATAATATATTAATATTATATTAAATGTTATGTTTCGGTGTTCTAAGCATTTTCCTATAAATAGGGTGCTTAGGTTAGAATTGAAAATCACACCAAAAACTAAAGTTTTCTCTCTCTTTCTCTCTCTATAATATCAAGCGTATTTTGTGAGTATTTTAGTACTTTGAGTATTACTATATGGTGCAAGTTCTTTCAGCACTATATCCAGTATTCCAGTTAGAAGTACTATCCTTTTGAGGTAAGGGATGTTATTTTATTCGAAAATGATATTATTTCTTCAATATCATTATGCCAAAATATTGGTTGGAATTTTTTTTTATCAAATTTGGAACTTTTCATGTCAGGGTTATTATTCACGAGTCACTATTCATGAGTTACTATTTACGAGTTACTATTCATGAGTTACTATTCACGAGTACTATTCACGAAGCATGATGATTTTTTTGTGAAATTTCTATCTTTTACTGTCGGAGTCATTATTCACATATACGGCACTATTCACGTATACGGCTATATTCACGAATACGACACTATTCACAGAAAATTAAATTTTCGTTTTTCATCCAAAATATCTATTATGGATACTATCTTTGATTGTATCTATGTTTTGGTCTTCATTCTTGAATTTTACTCCACTCTGGTTATTTATGAAGTATTTTTGAACTTGGGTTATTTAAAGTACGAATCCTTAGTACTTGTTCTTTTGTTTCACTGGATTCATTTTCTTTAAAATATTTTTCATCATCCTCTGTCCTAAATGATGATATTACTGAATATCTTTGGCCTGTAGTGCAAAGATGAATGATTTCTGATGAATATCTTTGGCCGGTAGTGCAAAGATGAACAGGTGTTTAGATGAACATGACCAACTGATGAATATCTTTGGCCTGTAGTGCAAAGATGAATATTTGATTCCAGATATATATTGATTGATGTTACAGGGATAAAATTTTGATAATGGACTTTTAAATTCATATATAGAAGATAGTACATTTTATTCTCTACTTAACTCTTCTAATAAATTATTATTTTCGATGCGAATATTGATTTAAAACTTGTTGTCTATTGTATTCTATTAGATTTTTCCCTGTTGAAGACTAACAATAATTTTTTCTATATTATCTTGGTCATAATATTCTTTACTGGGCTAGTTGAGCTCACCCTTTTCCTTTTTGTTCCATTTTTCTTCTCAGGAGGCGAGAATGTAGCGAGTACTAGTCGGGGTATAGAATGAAGGTTTTAGAAAGTCGTTTTAGTAGTCCTCACCATTTTTGTAAAATAATGTATCAATAATTGTACTGAGGACTTATTTGAGTGTGGATATTGTCTAGATGACAATATTTGTATTTAAACTCACAGTTTTTATGTTGTATTAATAAAGTTGCAGTTGTTTCTGTACCATGTCTTTTAACGACTCAGAATGGGTGTTGTATACCTATTTTGGGGGCGTCACATTTGGTATCAGAGCTTAGGGATATGGTCTCTGGTGGAGATCGGGGAATAGAGTAGGAGGGGAGACACGAGTAATCCTTCGCTAGTGTGTCATACCTAAGCTTATTTGTTGGTCAGTTGAAGTATATGGTTAATATGTTATATGTTAAATTATTTAATTAACCCTTGTTTTATGGCAGTATTTAAGAATGACAGCTGAGAATATTAACGATGGAGTTAATGAGACCGTGGAAACACCTTTAATCACCACCAAGGGGAACGTGCAACAGGAAGGCAATATTCCTCCTATAAACAACACCACTGAGCAGACGATGAACGACGGGATGTTTCGGAGCTTTCTGCAGTTCATGCAAAACCAGACGAGGGAGACTCGTGTACAGAATACGGGTGGAAATGATAGCAACGCGTGGCTTGTCACAGCCAAGCAGTTCAAAGAGTTAGGACCACCAGAATTCATTGGAAAGCCGGATCCGATCGAGGCGAAAACGTGGGTCAAGCAAATTACCAAGATATTCGATGTCTTGGGATGCACGGAGGAACAGAAGGTTCCATTCGCCACCTTTATGTTCCGTGGCGAGGCGGACTCTCTGGTGGAGTCTCATGAAACATACTAAACCTGCCGCTTTTCGGCATGTCTTGGGAAACGTTTTAGAAACTTTTCAACGAAAAATACTTTCCTGAAAGTATTTGCCATATGAAGGAGGTAGAGTTTATTAGACTAGAATAAAACAACATGACGGTGTCCCAATACGAGGCGAAGTTCGCAGAGTTATCCATGTTTGCACCTCATTTGGTAGAGAATGAGGAACGAATGATGAGGATGTTTTTGAGAGGTTTAAAACCCGAGATTCGGCAATATCTTATCTCTCATAAAGTTTCTTTATATTCAGATGTTGTCAGCGGGGCTCAATTATTAGGCGAGATAGCAACTCTCGTTCAACCAAGGGATTTAACCAAGGTCATACTGGGTGGCGGCGATCATCGAGCAATGAAAACCAAATGGGGAGAAAAACATTCGTATTAAAAGCGGTAACCACTCTGGTGGTAATTGTGGCCATGAAAATAGAAGAAGCGAGTCGAGGGGAGATTTTAAAAAAAGGAGATTCAACAATGACAATGTGAAGACGTTAGCACCAGCAACAACTGGTTCCAAGGGAGGAGAACGACCACCGGTTATATGCTATAAGTGCGGAAAAGAAGGACATATCATTAAGCGCCCACAATAGTTTAAGGTATGTTATAACTGTGGAAAGGAAGGGAATATCGCTCGAGATTGCACTGTAGCGAAACCAAGTCCAGCGGGGATGGTGACTCAAAAGGCTGTCCCAGAAAAGTCAAAGTCAACGGTTCTTGGAAGAGCATTTGTCCTTACTGGTCAAAGTGCGAGGAACCCAAACGAGGTGATCACGGCTAAGCTAATCATAAACTCTTACAAAGTTTATACCTTATTAGATACCGGTTCTACCCATTCATTTATCTCTCCTACTTGTGCTCAACATTTAAACTTCACTCCGGAGAAATTAGACTTTGACCTATCTGTGGAAACTTCGTTAGAAGAAACTTTCATCACATCCACTGTTTATAAATCTTGTTTGATCCAAGTTGGCACCATCACATTACCTGTTGACCTTATCTCTTTAAAGATACTTGCATTTGACGTGATTTTAGGGATTGATTGGTTAACTACTCATCATGCCAAAATTGATTATTTTCGTAAGGTTGTTAGTTTTCATATTCCTAACCAACCTGTTGTGCGAATTCAAGCAACTAAGCCATTAAAATCAATCACTATTATATCGAGTCATAAAGCTATTCGTTTATTAAAAAATGGATGTCAAGCTTTTTAGCCCGTGTTATGGATTTGAATAAAGACACGTCAGATTTGAATAATATTCCTCTTGTTATTGACTTTCCTGACGTATTTCCTGAAGAACTTCCCGGTCTACCCCCGGAACGTGAAGTTGAATTCTTTATTGATCTTGAACCTGGTACAAAGTCCATTTCTAAAACCTCATACCGAATGGCTCCTATTGAACTTCAGGAGTTAAAGGTTCAACTACAGGAGTTGTTGGACATCGGTTTCATTCGTCCTAGTACATCTCCTTGGGGTGCTCCTGTTTTATTTGTAAAGAAGAAAGACGGAAGTATGCGACTTTGTATTGACTATCGAGAATTGAACCATGTCACCATCAAGAATAGGTATCCGCTACCTTGTATTGATGACTGTTTGACCGATTCTGAGGCCTTGCAATTCTTTTCAAAAATCGATCTTAGTTACGGATATCATTAGTGAAGGTTAAAAGCGAGGATATTACAAGAGGCGCCTTCGTGAGAACTTCGATGCAGGCATTATGAATTCCTAGTTATGTCCTTTAAATTGACTAATGCTCCTGCGGCTTTCATGGATATGATGAACCGAGTATTCAAGGAATATTTGGATCAGTTCGTTGTTGTCTTTATTGATGACATCCTCATCTATTCCAAAAGACGTGAAGATCATGAGCGCCATTTGAAGCTGGTACTACAAAGGCTTCGTGATAACAAGTTATATGCCAAGCTAAAGAAATACGAGTTCTGGCTTGAGGAAGTAGCATTCCTTGGGCACATGGTGTCAAAACATGGAGTGTCTGTTGACCCGGCGAAGATTGAAGCAATACAAATTTGGGAGCAACCAAAGACGGTGACCAAAGTACGTAGCTTTTTGGGCTTAGCTGGTTATTATCGAAGATTCATGGAAGGATTTTCTCGAATCGCTACTCCATTAACTCAGCTGACTCGTAAAGATACAAAATTTGTATGGAGCGAGGAATGCGAGAAGTGTTTCCAATATCTCAAGAGGAGACTCATTTCGGCACCTATTTTGACAATACCATCTGGTTCGGATGGATTTGTTATCTACAGTGATGCTTCAGGCAAAGGGTTAGGATGTGTTCTCATGCAACGTGGGAAAGTCATAGTCTATGCCTCGCGACAACTTAAAGAATATGAGAGGAATTATCCTATTCATGATCTAGAGTTGGCAGCAGTCGTTTTCGCGCTAAAGATCTGGAGGCACAATCTATATGGGGAAAAAGTGGAGATATATTCAGACCATAAAAGCCTCAAATATTTCTTCACCCAAAAGGAACTTAACATGCGGCAACGACGTTGGCTCGAGCTATTGAAAGATTACGACCACACTATTCAATACCATCCTGGAAAAGCGAACGTAGTAGCTGACACATTGAGTAGAAGATCATACGCGGGAACAAATGCGATGTTGTTAAAACAAAGGCCCATTTTGTGTGATGATGTCAAGTATACGCATAGAACCAACTTTAATCGATAATGTTAAAGTTGCTCAAGCAACAGATCTGGAGCTGATGCGTATGAAGAAGAAAGTACAAGAAGGTACTATTCTAGAAGCAATAATCGATGAAGAAGGAATACTTCGAGTCCACTCCAGACTTTGTGTTCCTAATGATTCTGACTTGAAGCATAGAATCATGATAGAGGCACACAATACACCATTTGCAATCCATCCTGGAAGTACCAATATGTATCGTGATCTTCGACATACATTTTGGTGGAACAATATGAAGAGAGAGATTGCAAAGTTTATCTCGATGTGTTTAACTTGTCAACGTGTAAAGGCGGAGTATAAAGTACCAAAGGGTCCATTGCAACCACTTGAGATTCTGAAATGGAAGTGGGAACACATTACTATGGATTTTGTTACGGGTCTTCCCAAGGTTTCTCAAGGCATAGATGCGATTTGGGTTATTGTTGATAGATTAACCAAGTCATCCCATTTCTTGCCTATACGTCAGACTTATTCCCTTGAACGTCTTGCTAGTATGTACTTAAATGAGATTGTTAGATTGCATGGCATGCCAGTATCCATAGTTTCGGATCGTGACCCAAGATTCACTTCAAGATTTTGGGTTAGCTTGCAAAAAGCTATGGGCACGGATTTACGATTGATTCGGCATACCATCCTCAAACGGACGGACAATCGAGAGAGGACTATTCAAACTCTTGAAGATCTATTAAGACTACATGTCCTGACTTCAAAGGAGTTGGGATATGTATTTACCATTGGTGGAATTCTCCTACAACAACAGATTATCGAGCAAGTATAGGAGTGGCTCCATTTGAAGCATTGTATGGGCGGAAGTGTCGCTCTCGATATCTTTGGGATGAGGTGGGAGAAGCAACATTGTTGCGACCAGAGTTGGTACGAATGACTACAGAGAAGATCCAAATGATTCGACAACGTATACAAACGGCACAGGATCGAAAAAAGAGTTATGCGGATCTTCATCGAAAGGACGTGGAATTTGATGTTTGGGAACATATATTGTTACGTATTGCTCCATGGAAGGGAGTTACAAGATTCGGGAAGAGAGGAAAGCTCAATCCACGATTTATTGGTCCATTTCAGATTCTTGAATGAGTAGGAAATGTGGCTTATAGACTCACGTTACCTCCAAGCATGTCTCGTGTTCATAACGTTATTCACATATATGTGCTTCATAAATATGTGAAGAATCCGAACCACATTATTGAGTTAGAACCAGACGAGAAAGCCAAAGATTTAACATACGAGGAGGTACCTATCAAGATCTTTGATAGGAAAGAGCATGTCTTACGCACTAAGGTTATACCACAAATTAAAGTTTTGTGGAGAAACCATGCTATTGAAGAAATGACCTGGGAGTTAGAATCAGAATTGAAAAAGAGGTATCCTCACCTTTTCGAAACACCAGGTACGTACATCAATTTCGAGGACGAAATTTCATAAGAAGTGAAGGTTGTAAGACCCCAACTTTTTATAAATGAAATTTAATTTCCTCTATTTATTATTTTGAAATAGTAAGGGTTGAATTGATTAATGTGGTTAGTTATGGGTAAAATGCGCAAATATTTTAAAATAAGCAGGGGGTTATAAAATATTCATTGTTGTCGGAGAATATTCATTTGGTCGTGGAATATTCTTGCTATCGGGAAAAATTAAATGCAACGGTAGCAGATCTTTTGTGGGCCCCATAACTTGAGCGATTGGATGAAGAAAACAACAAGTATAAGTTGTTTATAAATAGCAGTGTAGTTGTTACCATTAACACTTTGTTGGAATACCGGTGGTTAAAACACACGATGTCTACGCGTTGTTGCACAAAGATGCACCCAGTATTGCACCAATTATTGATTCTTACGTAAGAAGGCACTACTCGATAATTGTTACGATGAATTACTTATTCGGTATTTTATTTTATTGATTCAATAATTCTTTGCGTTGATATTTTATATTCTTGTTGTTTCAATAATTGTCACTACTACGGTATTTTCCATTATCGAAGCAATAATTTATATTATCCGAATAATATTATTAGAAAACCTTATTGGCAATGTCTAGAAAGTTACATACAGGAGAGGTTTGGTCATCTAATTGTGCTTGATGAGGAGAAATCCTTATTGGAAAGCCCCTCTTTCTGAGGAGCTGCTTTGTTGTCGATTTGTGATTCTCATAATATTATTTGTGAATAATTAATTATTGATTTATATGATGAGAAAATATTCATTTTATGTGAATATAGATGGAGAAAATTTTAAAGTGACAATTGTTGAAAATCGATATTTTATCTTTTCTCGATAAAATAATATTTTATTATATTATTATAATATAATAATGATGATATTTTACAATGAATGTGGGATGTAAGAGTATATGAGGAGGAAGAGTATTTTTGTTGCAAAAGTTGTATAAAACATGTTAAACATGTATGTGGGCCCATTTCTTGATTCGACACTCAAATTTTCTCAGACTTTATCATTATTAACATCAATTATTGAGAGGATAATTGATTCGCTTTTTAAGAGAGAACCCCGAAAGACAATCCAAATCCATACCCTGATACTACCGGAGTTCAAAGATCAACCCCCGATCACACTCGGGAGTAATAACCAACCTCTGATATAACCCCGAGACCGCAGATATAATACCGAACACACACCGAGAAGACCGATTAATCTCTTGAGATAACCCCGAGGTATCCAAATTTCAAATTAAGTCCCAACCATGGAATAGCCACCAACCTCGGTGATAACCCCAAGGAATGCAGCTTTGAGATAACCCCGAAAATGCTTGTTTTAAATGCCACCACCTTCAATCTCTAAGGCCACAACGAGATACACCGCACCAACCCTAACAATAACATCGGAAGACAGTACACCTCAAAGATGACAATGAGGACCTTCAACAATTGCAGCAGTATTCAATCTCAAATAAGTCTCGAGCAACGCTCACTTTATCAAATTTCAATCCGGCGATAACACCGGTGAGGGGCAACATCGCTATCTCGTCTAAACACGATGCCACATCACGCCTCTACGCAACGATGTCCCACAAGGCTAATCAATCCCGAGTGACTATCAGGTGGGTAATCTGATGAAAGTTGAAGCTCAAGACCGAGAGGGCATCGTCCCATCTTCAATGACTTCACACAAACTCTAATCCCATGCCATCGCATAACTCTCGACAACCACGGTCCCAAAATAGGTCCTCAGATACCTCAAACGGATGCCCGGATTGCACTTCTCAAAATCCGAGTGGACATTACAAAGGCTCGAGTGCACGATTTCGAGACGACCCGACCCGACAAAACCCGGCCAACCCGACCCGACCTTCAGTACACTCTAGCTCACCACACACACTGCTACATATGCCTATAAATAGAGGGCTTGGGGTGCTGATTTTTTTTAAGAAAAAGACGGGGAAACCCCGCACACATTTGCTCTCAGACTCGCCCATACATAAAGTATATTCCCACTTTCAAACACCTCAGTGAGCTCATATATAGCCTCTTTTGTACCCACAAAAGCCAAGAGTTTACCCACTCTAAAGATATAGAAGCCTTTTTTATCAACACCGTAAGCCTTCTCACACACTTTAGAGTCTTTCTTTCATCTTTGCACACACACCCTTCTACACGCTGAGAGTCGTGTTGCTTGCTTTTTGCCCTGACTTTCTATCCGTGGTTTCATTCCATCAGATATATATATATATATATATATATATATATATATATATATATATATATATATATCGACTAACATTATCGAAGTTATGCCTCGATTGAGCCTGCATTTTATTCCGAGCGCTTTATTTGCTTTTATATATATATATATATATATATATATATATATATATATATATATATATATATATAACTATGTTCGAATGTGTTCGATGAGCCTGCACTTTGGCCCTCGAGCGCTTATTATTTATATATATATATATATATATATATATATATATATATATATATATATATTATATATATTAACTGTGTGTCTGACTGCTCGATGAGCCTCGATTTTATATCCTAAGGTGCTTTTACTCGCTTTTATATATATATATATATATATATATATATATATAATGTGGGTCTAACTCGCTCGATGAGCCCGGATTTTACATCCTATGCATTTATTATTTATATATATATATATATATATATATATATATATATATATATATTATTTCGCCTTGCCTTTAAGTTTTCTTTATATATGGCGCTTGATCGCTTTACTGCCTTTATTTTATTTTTACGTTTTTGTCTCCTCTCGAGTTTCCTCCGTGGTGCTTGATAGCTTTTAATGCTTTTATTTACATTTCGATCCCCATGGAGGTGCTTCGTGGTTGGTGATCATGTCTATATATATATATTTACCGCTTTTATATATATACCGCTTATTGCTTTTATACAAATTGCAACATTCTAGCGCCTAGAAATCATGTGATCACAGATTCATCCCATCGATCTAGATTCTGGTTCCTGTGATGGACATTTTTCAAATGTAGCGCCTTTTAAAATTATTCTCATGATGTCCAATTTCCTCGATGGTTTCCATACCCACGAGGAAGTCGAGATTATTTTTTTATATATTATTTTCATATTTGATGCCTCAGATCCGTCAAATAAAATCAATCCAAATTCACACTTAATAAAATGGGAGTGTAAAAGGTCTCAATTCCTATTGAGCATCGTGGTTTGAAAAACCTCTTTATAAAACATCATTGCCATATCTTGCTAAAAATTGAATTTTTACATAAATTCAAACCCTCGTATATATAGGTTCGAACGAGGCCTCGCACAACTTCCATATAACAACACACATCACCCACACACACACACACACACACACATAATAGTTTCTTGAAAAGAGGCGGTCACCGTGGTAACACGGATGTCTGGGTGCCTAACACCTTCCCCCACATAAACCAAGTCCCCTGACCCTAAACGAATCTCTTGCTTTCACCGAATTCCAGATATCGTTGTCACATCACCGGGTCAATGTGCAAACCTTTTCTCGGTTGTGGTTGGTACAACCATTTAAAAACCAATCTGGCGACTCTTAATAAATCCCATCGTCGACATCATACATGTCGGACCTTTTTCACTTGTTTTTTCAAACAAATCTCACCTAAAATGAGAACACCAAAGAACAAGTAACTGGAAAGGGACACAAAAAAATCCCGACGCCGACAAAGTGGCGCTATCTCTGGGGACTCCAAAGAAGAGGACTTAAGCCGCTATTACAATCTTTTCAAAACAAGTATCCGCTTGTGTGTGGATGTTGCATTTACATTGGATGAATGTGTACGAATGCATGTCTTGATTGAACTTAGTGCTTCGCATCATATCTCAAGGTGTGATGTTAGTGCTTCACACTATAAACCGCGCATATTATATTAGTGCTTCACATATGTCATCATTTCATACTGGTGAGACGCGATGTATGTGAATGTATGTTGTGTGGTCCCTCCACCAGAGGCTATCCCGCTTGTTTGATTATCGGACTCGTGAGAAGACTAATTCTCCGAGGCTCGTGAAAGGCACCACCCAAATTCGCCCAAATTGAAAGACCGATTAACTTCCCGCCAAGTAGATTGCATGATTTGGGGAACCTTCATGCCAAAAGTCGCGAGAGTAACCTAAGATAGGTCACCGATAAACCCAAAACGGAGGAAAGTCTCTTCATGCTCTCATTTCAATTACTTGTAAACACAATTACTTGTAATTTCATTCCATATATATCTCCATGTAATGAGAAATATGAAGCAATGTGTCCACATACATGTTACAAATAAAAACAAATGACATCCGCTTTTTTGCAGATAAAATTCCTAAAATGAACACATCACATAACATGTTATTATACACCTCCCTAAAGACTAAACTATGCAAGTCTTTCAGGGGAATCAATCGACCCTATCACCCGGCTCAAAAGTCCAAAAGGCAACAGCCCACAAATAATCATGTCATTATCCGACCAGATCGAACTTAATCCAGCTTTCAAAGAATTCACTTGATTAAGTAAGCAGATTACAGATTTGGTCGTTCTATTAAAAGAATTACACCACCACACAGGTCGAAAAATACCAGACATACCGAATCCTCCACACAAGGAGGAATCCTGGCCATTACCATACCGAACTACAAATGATATAACAACCAACAAAATTCATGATGCTACCCATCCCACTCGAGAGATCCGCATAATCGGTGACATCAAAAAGAAAGTCCTCCAAATGGAAGAGACCTTCAAGACTATCAAAGGAATTGAAACACACGGAGTGTTTCATATATGTCGATCTGTGTATTTTCCCCGTGTTCATTACCCGTAAAAATTTAAAACTCCCGACTTTGAAAAATACGACGTTAGGAGATCCTTACACACATTTAAAAGTATTTATTGAGAACTTGGATCCTATGCAGAGGATGAAAACTCGTAATGCAATTGTTCCAAAAGAGTCTAACCGAGAGAAGCCTGCTCATGGTACACAAGATTAGACAACTCCAAAATCCATAAATGGAAGAGCTAGCACATGCCTTCCTCACTCAATACAAAGCTTTTCAAACTCAGATGGCTCTCGACGCAGATCAAATTACCAAGATCAAGAAACAAATTAACGAGTCTTTCGAGAGTATGCTCAAAGGTGGAGACGCCTGGTCGCCCAAGTTAGTCCCGCCATGATGTAATCGTAAATGGTCATGACATTCATAGATATACAAGAAGCTCCCTTCTATGAGAGAGTTTTAGCCAAGATCGGCAAACCATTTTCTCTCAAATGGTTAAACATGGGGAGACGGCCGAGATGGGATTGAAGTCGAAAGATTCAAGACCTAGTCGCACTCAAAGTCATATGCATCACATCCAATCTGGAAATTATGGGAACAACCCCTGAGGGTCCATAAAAAGAAAGAAGAAGATGTTTCCTCGATACTACAGGGCAAAAAGGCAATCAAAATATGCCCATTCAAAGGAGAAACTACACTCCCTTTCCAAAGACAAATCAAAAACCTCCAATACCAAAAGGTGGAGAAGTCAAACGCCATCGAGTGTTTACACCCTTAGGGGATACCCTCGAGAACATTTTAAATCTTCTAACAACACACGTAAGAAAATCACGATCTTCTTCCACCAAATTAATTTCTAATGGACGGGGGTTTCAATGTCGCTAGAAAATGTGCTTATCATGCCGGGGCACCTGGACATGATACTCAGGATTGTTGGGCCTTGAAACACAAGATCCAGGACCTGATAGACAACGGGAGAGATCGTAGTCACCAAACCCGATCAAATTTCATGTAAAAGACAACCCTCTTCCTCAACACAAAGAAGAAGAGGTCAACATGATCAATCGGAGCAATGGACAAATTCCAACTTCAAATGTGAATCTTCCTGCACCCTCAAAGACGGTGATGACAAATGGGATTATGCCAAGTTCCAATTCACAATGGAACGAAAGATCAAAGCTCTCGCAAACAAATCGAACAATCATGAAATCGGTGACTTATCAAAGATCAAGTGACTCGCCGAATTAATCACCAGAGCATGCCAGCCTCCTACCTATTGTCATGAATATTCCTCGCGTCACTTTCGTAAAATGAAATGTCGGAAGACAAAGTGACGAAGAGAGCAAATGCCAAAGCCCGCCGGATTTCGCCAACAAAAGGGAATTCACCTATTCGGGCCAACCCATGGAGGAAATTCTTCATATGTTAATCAATGAAGGAAGGATCAGCCCTTCTACCTCCAATCAACCCCCGCTCGGATGGTACAACTCGATGGAGTATGTCAATATCACTCCCAGCCTCATGGTCACAAAGACGTAAGAATGTCAGGCACTCCGCCACCTTATTCAAAATCTAATCGACAAGCAGTGTATCAAGCGCTTGATAGATAACGACACCGTGTTACGTGCAAAGTGAGAATGCAGCCCTACTAAGTGGAAAAGTGTGGTAGCAAATATATCCACCGGGCCGAGGGATTAATACTTTACTCACAACACCAATAATTCAACTCAAAGGAGGAAACAATCCTTTGAAAGTGGCCGCCCCGAGCCAATCAACTTGCCACGCAGAGCACAATATCCTATTGTTAGCTTGCAAGGTTCCGTGGAATTATGGAGAAGGTGAAGGATCCACCTCACATACAACCGCCAGCAGTGTCGGCGAAAATCCATCAGATATCTTCCCCATCGGTGATGAAGCCCACCACCAAATCAAAGGGGAAAATACCCATGGAGAAGATTGAAAAATTCCTCCGCTACCGGGGTCATAATGAAGCTACTGTGGGTTTTAAGCTCGAAAGAAGCTCCACAACAAATATCAATTTTGACTTGGTCCTAACTTCCGAGAATCACCGGAAGGTCTTGTTAAAGGTTCTAGAAGAAGCCTCATCTCCGACATCAAGGATACGGAAAGTTTCAACATATGGTTGATCACATTTTCAACAATAATGTGATATCCTTCATCGATGATGACATATACCCCGGGGGACCAATCATTGCAAACCGCTGCACATCATGGCTCTTGTCCTCCTGATATATGGTAGCCGAGTCTTAATAGATGGAGGTTCATCTCTCAATATCTCGCCCATACGCTACCTTGGTGAAGATGAATATCAATCTCAACCGAATCTGAGAGTAGCCATACTATCATCAAAGCTTTTGATGGAGCCCGCCAGAATTCCTACGGAGTAATTGAGCCGCCAATCAAAATTGGTCCTCACACATTCTCGCGATCTTTCCATGTGCTCAAGATAGATTCGGATACAACCCGCTTCGGACGCGACATGGATTCATATGGTCAAGCAATCCCTCCACTCTTCACCAACAATTGAAATACATCATCAATAATAGCTCGTCACAACCAACGCCGAACCGTAGAGATTCCTCAAAGACGGGGACATGCCGCTCATCAATGCCAATGACGACGTTGAACCAATTAGCCATGCTTTGAAATAAGCAACACCCAATACCACGCTATTGAGCACCATCGCTCAACCCCAGATTTCTCGCCGAGGTGATGTCACCCACTCAAGAAATGATGTCGTTAGGTCATAAACCGACACAAGGGTTGGGTAAAGATTGCCAGGTATCAAGTACCCCATTCGATTAACCAAGCAAGTCGAAATAAATTGACTAGGCTATTCTCGCCACTTCTAGTCACAGAAATCTCATAAGCATCAAAGAGATTCCTTCAACTTCAACCATGTGGCGCTTAGCTTCGCTTTCAAACTCGAAGTCCGCACAACCTCCAAGAAAGGTGCCAAATGCAATGTAATGGCTATGTTATTTCCCAAGCCGCATCCGCAGAAGGAGAAAGAAATCTTTGTTCCAAATCCCGCAGCGGAAGAAGAGGAACGAAGAATCAAACAAGACGTCATACGGGATGATGTCCGGATACGATCATCGCTCATGATGAACATACCAACAGATACACCCTGACGATGATCGCCTGTATGTAATGGCCATCATTCGGATGTGGAGGATGATGACAATCCTCCATCATCATGGCCCCACCCGACTTTACCTCGCCAATTGGGACAACATTCCTCGCTTTGTCGACGAGGGTAAAGCGCGTAAACTCTTTCTCTCCTCAGAGATATAATAACCGCTACTTTTCTCAGACATGATTAGCAGCTTTATTTTGCCAAGATATGCTAACACCAACACATTTCATATGATCAACAACACATTTCATATATATAAAGTGAAAGCATATTTTTTCAGTTCAGAATTTAGATGTGCTGATGTGCTGGATACGATGCCTCTCCTACACAAGGATCAGACTTTTGATGTAGAGATGAATTCAAATTTCGATGGATATACAGATGACATCGAGGTGCCTCCAGAAATTCAAGAATGGGTCAAAGACAAACCCAAACCCAACCTCGATCAAACCACTTCTTTCAATCTCTAACCTTAGAAAGCCCTAAGTTAATCCAGATTGGTTCGCACTTACCCCAAACCAACGGAATGATGGTTGGTTACGCTTATTAACCCAATTCCAGGATGTGTTTGCATGGTCTCATGAAGACATGGTGGGTTTGTCCAATCGACATTGTCCTTCATCGCCTTCCCATTAAAGAGGGATTTAAGCCACCAAGCAAAACTCAAAGCGATTGAAACCGAGTGGAGTTTAAAGGTGAAAGAAGAAATTGTGAAACAATTTCAAGTCGGCATCATCATGGTGTCTACATATCCCGAGTGGATATCCAACATCGTGCCTGCATTTAAAACCCGAGGGAAGGTGCGAGTTTATGCGGATTATCGGACTTGAATAAAGCTTGCTTAAAAGATAGCTTTCCCGCGCATATTTATCCACATTCTCATCGACAATATCGCATAATACGACATGTACCTTTTGTCGATTGCTTTTGGGGTACCATCGATCATGGTTGCCGAGGAAGATCGTGAGAAGACCGCTTTCATCACTCCTCGGGGAACTTTTTGCTATAGACGGTTGTCATTCTACCTCTCATCAATGCCGAGCTACCTATCAACGAGCTATGATGGCTCTTTTCCACGACTTAATGCATAAAGAGATCGAGATCTACGTGGATGACATCATTGTCAAGTCCCTAAGGAGGATGACCATATGACCATCTCGTAAAGTTGTTCAACAGTCATGTAAGTACAACTTGAAGTTGAATCCAATAAGTGCGCCTTTGGCGTTAAATCGTGCAAGTTGCTAGGATTTCTAGTCACCACAAAGGGATAGAGCCGATCCCGCCAAAATCCAAGCCATCACCGAAATGCCCATTCCTCGATTGCAGAGAAGGAAATACGGGATTTTTGGAAAGAATCAACTTCATCAAGAGGTTTATCTCCCAACTCACAAAGAACCTCGTGAGCCAATCTTCAAGCTTATTAAGGAAGAACTCTCCCATGAAATGGAATGATGAGTGCCGTAATGCCTTCCTTACAATCAAGAAATAGCTAGTCAAAGCTCCCGCCTTGGTACCACCCAGTGGACGATATTCCCTGCTCATGTATCCGTCCATAAGTGACAATGCCATGGGTCGCATGTCGGGACAGAAAAGACGATAGAGGCCAAGAACGAGCTATCTATTACCTCAAGAAAAGGTTCAAAGAAGAAAGGAACACAAGTACACTCTCGATCGAAAAGACGTGTTGCAGGCTTTAAGATGGGCTTCCATGAGGTTACAACATTACCTCCATGGTCACACAACCCATCTCATATCCCGCGGATCCTCTCAAGCACGTGTTCAACAAACCCATGTTAAATTGCCGACCGTCCAGATGGCGCTGATCCTACAACAATTTGACATCGAGATATGTGACTCAAAAGTCCATCAAAGGTCAAGGAATCACGATCAACCGGGTCACCGCACCTTCGTGGGATTTCAAACCCTTGAAACATATTTCCTCGATGAAGGAGTAATGACAAGACAAAGAACACCATCAAGACGATACGCGCCAATCACGGAAGATGTATTTTGATGGAGCCATTATTATGGAAGGTTCTGAGCCGAGCAGCTTCTAGTATCTCGCACGGGAGCAGATCCCGCTGTCATCAAATTACAGCTTTGTCAAAGACCAACAATACGGCCGAGTATGAAGGTCGCCTCATGGGGCTAAAACTTGCCTGCTCAATGGGCATCGTGCGTTAATCGTCCTTGAGATTCGAGTTGGTAATCGAATAATCCACCGTAATCTATCAAACCAAGGAACTACATTTGTCGCCTTTACCACCACTCCAGTGGTTTGAAGATGGCTTTGAGTTCAAGAAATCTCCTTTCTACACATTCCTCAGAATAGAATGATTTTATGACGCATTAGCAACTTTGGCCTCCTTCGATTCGATATCGCATAAGGAACACTTGCCAAGCGCCACAATTTCCCTCAAACAAGGCCCCAAACTTTATGGGAATTACATTGAGAAGTATCGATGAGCTACCTCCCATCCAACCTCCTCGGTATCAAGATATCAAGGAATATCTCGCGAGATGGATCTACACCCACCGAGGCGAGCCCGACCGAGAAAAGGCGATCCATCGACTTGCTATGAAAGTTCTACCCGAGTGGAGATGCGCTTACAAAAAAAGAGATGCAGACTAGGTCTCCTCAGTGTTTAGACAAAGATCAAGCCCAAAGGCTTATGGATGAAATCCATGGTGGAGTCTGGGCCCCACACGAGTGGCCCCTCCTTGTCAAGAAAGTCCTCGTGATCGGACATTATCGCTATCTCTCAAAGTCGATTGCAACGACCACGCCAAAAGATGCTATCAAGCCAGATTCATGGAATGCTATACACGCCTCCACGGAACTCCACAATACGAGTTCGCCTCGCCCTTCTCAATGTGGGAATGGACGTTATCGGCCCATCGAGCCTAAAGCCAAGAATGGTCACCGATTTATCTTCACCATGATCGACTACTTCACCAAGTGGGTAGAAGCAGCCTCCTTCCCCCCCAGGTCACTAAAGAAGTCATCATTGCTTTCATCGTAAACAATGTCGCTTTGTCGATATGGACAACCAGAGGTGATTGTGTCGATAATGCCAAAAACCTCAACAACAAAAATGATGGAGGAATTATGCAAAGAAATTCCACATCAAACATCTTAACTCACATCTATCGTCCAAAGATGAACGGTGTCATTGAAGCTGCTAACAAAAAAAACATCAAGAAGATTATGCAAAGATGTCCGCCAACCACAAAGATTGGCCCGACCTATCGCTTCTCCGACTCATAGCCCTACACGTAACCACAATGCGATTTCCACCGGGGCAACCCCTCACGCTTTTAACCTATGGGATGGAAGCAAAGGTTCTATAGAAGTTGAGATGGAATCTCTCGAGTGTCGATCGACGCCACCGATGAAGACCAATGGGTACAAGATGTATCACCAATTGTCTCTAATAGACGAAAGGCGAACCGCGCTGCTATCTTCTTCCATGGTCAAGATATCAACAAAGGATCGCCAGATCCTACAACAAAAAAAGTCCGGCCACTAGCAGCTTAAACAACACGACTTGGTTTTGAAGAAGATTCTCGACAACCAAGATCAAAGCTAAAGGAAAATTCGCCCTAACTCGAAGGCCCGCTTATTGTCAAGGAAGTATCGACAGAGGCGCCTCAGATTGCAAGAAATGGACGGCGATGAATTTCCACAACTCATCAACTCGCATACACCGTGAAAACGGTATTATGTCCGGCAAGTAACCAAAGAAACACCCCGTGCATAATCATCGTCACCAAATATTCCGCTTCTTTAACCCTTTACCACATACAACTTTTCTACACTTTGCCCCTCGTGGAAACATACTTTTCAAGCCAAAGCCTGGCTTTCTCCTTTCAACTCCATACAACTTAGTCATCCCACCGCGGATTGAACCTCTCATTTATAGCTTGGCTACCCATTTCCGGGATCAAACTTTTCACCCACAGCTTATCCTCAACCTAGATTAAACTTTCTCCTCCCCGCACTCACCGCACTGGATTACGCTTTTCCTCACCGAGGGGCTAACTTATCCTCAACCTAGAACTTTAAAAACTTTCCTCTCCCCACACTCGGATTCAAGCTCTTTCCTCGAGGGGGCGAACTACGCCGACCGATCTCCTCTTCAATAGAGTACGAGGCAACCATTTCATATGGCCCTTTTCCAATAAAAAAAAAAAAACAACAAAACATTTTTCTACCATAAAACAAAAACAAAAAAACAAAAACATTCCTACACCATCGTCACCATATACAACATTGAACCTCTTACACCAGTGTTCAAACACGCAGACCGATCTCCTCTTCAATAGAGTACGTAGTACCATTTATGGTCTTCGCCTCACCCCTACCAAAACACAAACCATTGTCAACTGCATCGGATCCTCTTCAATCCACTACATTTCATTCTTTCGCCATCATCAAAGGGATGGAATTACCCGAACTCCTCCCAAATAGGAGATTCACACCATCTAAGTCATGCACATATGCCTCAAGAGACACCAACCCATAAGAGGTGGAATTAACTAGCTTCTCCTAAATAGAAGTATCATGACCATCTCGTGGTGCTAGCCAATCTCGTAGAGAGAAAGCCACACTCCTCTCCACATTTCCATTCAAAAACAAGTCCCAAGACACCAAAGATGGTAGGATACATAGATCGATGATCCATTCTCAACTATCCAGAGACAACTCAATGTCCATCCACCCAGAGAGGAATTCGTAATACATCAAGATCACAAGCCCTCAAGCAAAGAGAAAAAAATATCAAGCAAATAGCAGAAGGCATATCTAAAAGGGAAGTGATCCAAAAATATATTTCCCTCATATATAATGTCGTTGTTGATATATATACAATGTAAACTCAGATATGACAAAATGGCTAAGCTTAGTCATGTAGTGTAATATAAGCTCATCTACAAGTCGTGGTACATGCGAGCTAACAAGACCAATATGGCGCCCCTCTCTAAGAAGGAGGTAAAGTCAGTAGTCTCCTCGGGGGAGAATATCCACACGACCCAACAGATCAGAGCCATCCGCATGATGACCATATGCTCATCAATATAAGCGCCATCTCTCGCGATCATACCAAAGGGTAAGGGACCTCACCAGAAGATTATCTCGTGATGTACCACATCCCGGCAGAGATATGGCGATATCCCGCTCAACTACCATCGGTCTTACGGTCGACCTAGCCTCATCACGCCAAATGACAACAATGCATCTCTACGAGCCAATGCCTCGCCTCTCTCTCTAATAGAGCGCGCCCCCTCACATCAAGAGCAAATGACATCATAGATCGAATCTGATCTCTCTCAAAGGTCATCGATGAAGACTCGCCTTCTAAGCATCGTGCCGAAAAGTGTCAATCACAAAAGTACCGGTACTAGGAGAATCCGAAGAAATGTCGGCAACCCAAAGAAATGCTCCTCTCTCGATGTAGGCATCAATGTCCTCCATAGGCTCTACATCGTATAACTCGCTTCCCCCATCGCAAAAATACCGCCAGCAAAACCGATAAAACCTCCGCTCTCCATCCATGCGAGTACTCGCAGAATAACCGGACGACCGACAGAAAAGCAATTAGCTCACGCCGATCCCAAAGAAGCGATACACTAGATCGGGCCCTCTCACGAGAGGTATCGAGAAGTCAACGCCGACCTATCGCCTCGAAAGGATGAAAATCTCGAACCGGGTCGAATCATGACATCACGGCCAATGGGTGATAAGTAGTCACGCCTCAAGCCACCTAAAGGGAGGAAATCCATGCCCGAGTACGAGTAATGAAGTCAGATGGTGAGCAAAGCCCCGAGCACAAAGAATATGCTAAATGGATCTCTCGATATCCGCCAAAAATGCGACCAGATCGAGCATCTATACACTCCGATGGTCGAAAGGAGTATTATACATAGCCACATCATGGGAGAAGCAATACCCATGCCGCCTAAGGGTACCAACCGGCCGCAAGTGTGACATAAACCACACATACAAAGATGACCAACTCCCAAAGAACACGCCCGACGGGTAAGTATCAAGAAGAGATGTGTCGATCGCAGGTCTCGCCACGATCATAGTACAATGGTACGACCTCCCCGAGAGCTCTCACGACCATGATAACTCCTATATCTATCTCATCCATATACCGCGGCATATACACGTATGACAAAGACACATAGCATCAAGACATCAACTCGCCAAACGCCAATGATCCTCCGACACTGAAATCCCTAATGTCGCGAGTAGCTATCCTCCGCGCCAAATCATTATACAAAAAAACGCCGAGAGATCACGTGGCCGATGTCACCATCCCGCACACTACTCACGCCTCAATCCCGTGAGAGTCATGAATCGCCTCACTCATGTCTCCCAAAGCCATGTGCACGCAAGGTCCGCTTAAGGGCAAGATCGCCAAACGTGCATACCTCCTCCGTAGTAGAGTCAACTCATGGGTGCCAAAATGAATACCCGCCATCGTAGCCAATGCTCTAAAGATCCCGCCTACAAATCCTCGCAGAACTCGAAAATGCCAAAAGGGTCATGGTATGTCGCAAAAATAATGATCTACAACACCCCTGTCTCGGCGTGACATGCTATCATACCACGATCGTGATACCCAATGCCACCACCGACGGTGCGGTATGATCTATACGGCTAACTCGTCAAGAAGACATCTGTATGGCCGTGTCATAAGACCATCCAGGGTCAATGCCAAATATCTCTCGACATACATATATATGCATAATATGATACATACATGATAATGAGATAATGGATGGCAATATGATATAGGGAATGAAAAATGGTGCATATTCCTCCTAATATATCATCATCTAATACATCACCTATACACCTACAAATACATGAAAATGGGGCACAACGCCTCTACTACTAACAGAGGCCTATCAAAAGATATAGCGAGAATGGGGAACAACCACCCAATATCTAACAGAGGCCTATCAAAAGATATAACGAGAATATACATCGGAAGAAGACCAGGTCTCGATGTCCACATCCTCAATCCTCGCCCACCGATGTAACTCCTCCCGAGTCACCGATCTCTATCAACAGGATGTCAGCCTATAAAGAGGAGGATCTGCACCAAAAACCAAATGGGTCGTTCGAGGGGCCAAAGACCGAGCCGAAGGAACAAATGACTCCGCCTCGCCGGATCTCTCCCAAATGCCGAATAAATACATGTGCCTCGGGTCCAACCGCCGTCAAACTATCAACTGGGTCGATGAGTCGAGTTCTGACACAAGCCACCCAATCCATCATCATCAAAGATCCCGAAACCATGTCCCCATAAATCGTGGTGGCACGGATCGGGCCCCAATAGTGCGAGGGAGCCACCAACGCCGAATATCTCCCGAGTACATGGACCCTGATAAATCAAAACCGCTAACTCCCAACAATGGAATATATCCGATGGGTGATCGTGATATGTGCCAACGACGCTCGACAGAGGCAAGATCGGATACGAATCTCCCCTCGTGGTGCTCCTAATAAAGACGCTTCCCTAAATAGAGCTCCCACCTCCATCTCATCGTGAAGAGAGGAAATCTCCGTGGAAATCAAATACTTACTCCAAAGTAGGGTGTCCATCCTCAAAACCGATGGTCAAATGATCCCCGAGTATGGAAGCCATGTGATGGCGCCACCGTCAAGAACTCCAAATGTGATACTACAGAGAGAGCGAAGCCCCTCGACATGTGGACCTCTCGCAAAATAGAATGGTGCCATCGCCGCCCCTCGTGGATAGGTATCTAAACCTAACACACTCATGGACGCAAACATGGAAGCCTCTCATAGCCCCAAAATCGCCAACACAATGGCAAAACATCTCGCTATCAAGAAACACTCTTAACCTATGAATGGGGGAAAGACAAGAGAAATACTCACCAAAGAAATGGGTAAAATCCTAGCCAAGCCTCTGGCATAAAACCCTCGTGAGCGCAGACGCACGCCCCGAGGAAATAGGCAAAGGTGTAAGAGCCCCAATCATACTCTCCTATACTACGCCCCCATCACGCGTGGCGCCACCGACCAAAGCGAAAGATACCGTGGAAGAGTTATCTCACATGGCGCACCTCGAATGATCATCGTGAACAATCGCCGCAGAACGCGATCCCCGATCCTCGACATCATCGTGCATGGGCTCACCAATAGCCCGCTTATAACATCTACGCCAAAGGACCCGAACGACAGCCCCGCTTTCGAGCGCCCACCGAACTCCTAATAAGGATCCGACGACGAGAGGGGTAATATTCGCCATGCAAGGCAATCGCCCCTCCAAACTCCATACCGTGATAAATCGCCAATCCATAGGCGCCATCATCACCTCAATCCAAAGAGGTGGAGGATCGAGTCCGATGAAACCATCGCCGCATAATGCCCCGAGGTAACCCCAGTGGACAACGACGGGAAGGATGGAGAAAATGCCCCAAATCCCCACTCATGCACTATCGCTTCTATAATCGTGATGAAGCGCCCGGTACATGGAGTGATGCTAAACAGCCTCGAGGTCGTAGTAAAACTCGAACCCGCATGAAATGCAGATCAACATCGTAACCCTTTAATCCTCATCAATAGGAAAGAAGGAAGATCAAAGTCTAACGCCATACCTCGTTAGCATGCAAGTACATCGATGGATGTTCACCCAAATCACCCAAAGAACTCCGGG
Organism: Panax quinquefolius; assembly: GCA_020205615.1. Lineage (NCBI taxonomy): Eukaryota > Viridiplantae > Streptophyta > Magnoliopsida > Apiales > Araliaceae > Panax > Panax quinquefolius. The sequence continues at coordinate 21,066,111 of CM035165.1, forward strand.
TTCACCACCGAATGCTCTAAGCTCCTCGCGAGGGACATGTGCAAAGCAGAGCGGGATCTCAATCGGAATATCCGCCTCGCTCCCCTCAACGCCCGAACATCTACTCGACAGACAGACGATCACGCCTTCCCACCAACCGACGAGGTCAGTTCGACAGTAACGGGGACGAGGCACTTCGTAAGCCCTCCGCCAGACGCCGTAAGCGGGTCCCAGAAGAACCGCTTCACCGATCCGGATCCATAATATCCGGACAACAAGTCTCCAAATCACCTCGTAAAGGTGTGGTATTTTCACCGAGCTTTTAAATGCATTTATGACTATATGCATGCATGCATTTACTTTAAACATATAATAGAGTTAAAATGCATGACTACCCAATGCCTACATTTGAAAAAATTTTTGCCATAGTCCCTTTGAAAATAGGACTATCCACATGCACATAGTATGTGTCTAGGTGGCCATTCAAGAAAGACACCGCCTCCAAAGTCATATACATAATATATGCATTAAAAATTAAAATCATCATGCATAAGGCCAACCTCAATGCTAGAGTATTTTGCCTTTCTACCTTTTGCTCATCGACCTCAAATAGACAAAAAATAGCGTAAAAAGGTGCCAATTGACTGCCTCAAAAGTCAAATTTTTTTCACATCATTATGTTCAAAGATGGTTTAATACTAACATTTACTATGTTGAATATTTTTATCAAGTCATTTGTGCATACATAATCACTACTATGTGTTTAGATGCATTTCGTATGATAACTCACAATCCAACTGACATGTAAAAATCGAAAAAATACATGCATATGCTACTGTGATAGTGTAGAACACTTGTACGGAGTGATAGATTTTGCGTAAAAAGCACTCAACTCAAAGCAGATCCAAGAAGGCTCGCGGTTTTTCTAAGCTTAAAAACGAGTTAGAAATGAACTTCAGGAAGGCAAAGTCATAGGATTTATCATCCACGCCGTCAGCAGCTCACCATGGCTACACAAGCAGTGCACCTCGCGCCTCTATATGGGGTCCCACCCTCCTTCGGCTGGCCCAGCTTCGAAGTTGAAACGGAGTTCTTACGGGCTAGAAAGGTCAAATCGAGAATAAAAATGCCACGCGATCGAGCAAAACAAGATACAATCTCGGTCTTCTCGATGAGACTTTGAACTCAGACATCACTCATCGGTAGTCACCCGAACACGAGGTATACCCCGCCAATGATCCCATTTGTCACAAATCACATCCGCAATACCTCGTACAGTCCGATGCCGCCAACTCGGGTCATTACCCTAAGAAGTAGTCCGTCCCCAAAATAACGTAGGTCCCCGACTTACAACGTACGTCCTCGACGGGTTACAACGTAGGTCTCGACGTAGGTCCTACAGAGATCCCCGGGGGGGGGTTACAACACGCTCATCCGCTGACATTTCTATCAACGAAGGTCAAGCAACCTCGACATTATTTCACCGATGGCAAGTAAACCCATCAAGCATCGAGAACTGCTCGATAGTTACGACGCACTCACGCGCCCCTCAGAGAGATCTCGACGGGTTACAACGATATATCTCCCATGGGAGTAAAGAACGCATGCTCACCGCTGACACATATATCAACGAAGGTCAAGCAACCTCGACGCTATTTCAAATTGATAGCGCTTAAACCTATCGAGCTATAGAGCTATTTGAGGTTCTCATACCCAACGCTTCATATTCCCCAAATGGATCCCTCACGGGGTCACAACGCAAATGCTCCGCTGATCTACACGAAAATAAGGTCAAAACTCGATGATCTCCTCACACAGAGTCAACCGCTGATTCACACGCGGTGTCAAGGTCAAGCAACCGACAAATATCCCATAATGTTTCAAATTGCTGATTCACACGTCAACGAAGGTCGCATCCCGATACAAGATTTGTCATCATAAGAATCCAACAGATCGCGGATATATTCTCGCGATACTAACCAGTGAGAGGTCAACATTATCAAAGAGGATAGATGATGGAATATGTTATACACATCCTCAAATGATCAAGCTTTATCCCCACGCATCTCTCTACACATAAGAGGTACATCTTCGGATCAAGTCATTATCAAGAACACAGAATTTGGTGATAACTCCAACATCAACATCCTAATGTATTCGGCTTACATCAAATCCGGGTCAAGATTGCCAATCCCCAAATAAAGCAACAGGAGCCAAAGAATCATCCCCAAAGATGTTGGGCTACAACCCCGCATACATGCATCATACATTTGCATCATGTTGCTATCCATAGTACCATGTTTATCTTGTTGCGCTTTCAAGTGTTCAGATTCTTTATCCTACCCATGCATCGCCATGCATGAGTATGATAAAGAGGGCATCTGTAGACACTCAAAATTTTCTCGTACTATCACACTAACATCATAGGAGGACATATTCGCCTTTAAGAGAGAACCCCGAAAGACAATCCAAATCCATACCGATACTACCGAAGTTCAAAGATCAACCCCGATCACACTCGGGAGTAATAGCCCAACCCTGATATAACCCCGAGACCTCGCAGATACAATACCGAACACACACCGAGAAGACCGATTAATCTCTGAGATAACCCCGAGGTATCCAGCCCTCACCCCAACCATGGAATAGCCACCAACCTCGGTGATAACCCCAAGGAATGCAGCTTTGAGATAACCCCTAAATGCTTGTTTCAAATGCCACCAGCTTTCAATCTCAAGCACTCACAACGAGATACACTGCACCAACCCGAAGAATAACATCGGAAGACAGCACACCTCAAAGATGACAATGAGGACCTTCAACAATTGCAAGAGCCCAATCTCAAATAAGTCTCGAGCAACGCTCACTTTATCAAATTTAATCCGCATAAACACCCCAGAGGGGGCAACATCGCTATCTCGTCCAACACGATGCCACATCACGCCTCTACGCAACGATGTCCCACAAGGCTAATCAATCCCGAGTGACTATCAGGCGGGTAACGGATGAAAGTTGAAGCTCAAGACCGAGGGCATCGCCCCATCTTCAATGACTTCAGACAAACTCTAATCCCATGCCATCGCATAACTCTCGACAACGGCGGGTCCAAAATAGGTCCCAGATACCTCAAACGGATGCCCGGATTGCACTTCTAAAAATCCGAGTGGACATTACAAAGGCTCGAGTGCACGATTTCGAGAGACGACCACCCCACAAACCCGGGCCGACCCGACCCGCCTGTACACCTCACACCACCACAGTACACACCTGCTACTATATGCCTATAAAAGAGGGGCTTGGGGTGCTGATTTTTAAGAGAAAAGAGACGGGGAAACCCCGCACAATTTGCTCTCAGACTCGCCCATACAAAGTATGTATTTTCCCACTTTCAAACACCTGTGAGCTCATATATACCTCTTTTTGTACCCACAAAAGCCAAGTGTTTACCCACTCTAAAGATATAGAAGCCTTTTTATCACCACCGTAAGCCTTCTCACACACTTTTTTAGAGTCTTTCTCTTCATCTTTGCACACACCCTTCTACACGCTGAGAGTCGTGTTTTGCTTTTTCTTGACTTTCTATCCGTGGTTTCATTCCTATATATATATATATATATATATATATATATATATATATATTATATATTATCTAACATTATCGAAGTTATGCCTCGATTGAGCCTGATTTCTGGCCCCGAGCGCTTATTTGCTTTTTATATATATATATATATATATATATATATATATATAACTATTAACCAGTGTCTAACTTTGTTCGATGAGCCTAGATTTTATATATCGAGCGCTTATATATTTATATATATATATATATATATATATATATATATATTAACTGTGTCTCGACTCGCTCGATGAGCCCGATTTTATATCCTGCATTTATTCGCTTTTATATATATATATATATATATATATATATATATATATATATATAAACTCTAACTCTGCTCGATGAGCCTCGATTTTATATCCGTATATTTATTGCTTCGCTTATATATATATATATATATATATATATATATATATATATATATATAGCCTCGAGTTCGGAGTTTTCTCTCGTAAGCGCTTGATCGCTTTTAACAACTTTATTTACATTTCGATCCCCCATGGAGGTTTCTCCGTGGTGGTTGATGATTTTAACAATGCATATATATATATATATATAGGTATTCTTATCATGATCATGTCTATATATATATATATTTTACCGCTTTTATATATATACCGCTTATTGCTTTTATACAAATTGCAACATTCTCAGGCGCCTAGAATCATGTGATCACAGATTCATCCCATCGATCTAGATTCGGCCTCCGATGGATGGATTTTTTAAATTAAAGCAAATTTTGTAAATTATTCTCATGATGTCCTAATTTCCTCGATGGTTTCCATACCCACGAGGAAGTCAAGATTATTTTTGTATATTATTTTCATACGGATGCCTCAGATCCGTCAAATAAAATCAATCCAAATTGATCACTTAATAAAAATGGGAGTGTAAAAGGTCTCAATTCCTATTGAGCATCGTGGTTTGAAAAACCTCTTTATAAAACATCATCGCCATATCTTGCTAAAAATCAATTTTTACATAAATTCAAACCCGTGTATATAGGTTCGAACGAGGCCTCGCACAACTTCCATATAACAAACATCACATCACCCACACACACACACACACACAGATAATAGTTTCTTGAAAAGAGGCGGCCACCGTGGTAACACGGATGTCTGGGTGCCCTAACACCTTCCCCAAGATAACCAAGTCCCCTGACCCTAAACCTAAACGAATCTCGCTGCTTCACCGACCAGAGATATCGTTGTCACAACCATCGGGTCAATGTGTCAATGTGCAAACCTTTTCTCATTTAGTCATGCACAACCATTTACAATTTAAAAACCCAATATCATTATGCCACTCTTTGGAACTTTTCACGTCTTTATTCCATCATCGACATCATACATGTTTTACGTTACCTTTTTCACTTGTTTTTTTTCAAACAAATCTCACCTAAAATGAGAACACCAAAGAACAAGTAATCATTGCGAATAATGATTTAAAACTTGTTGTCTATTGTATTCTATTAGATTTTTCTCTGTTAAAGACTAACGATAATTTGTTCTATATTATCTTGGTCATAATATTCTTTACTGAGCTAGTTGAGCTCACCCTTTTCCTTTTTGTTCCATTTTTCTTCTTAGGAGGCGAGAATATAGCGAGTACTAGTCGGGGTATGGAATGAAGGTTTTAGAAAGTCGTTTTAGTAGTCCTCACCATTTTTGTATCAATAATTGTATTGAGGACTTATTTGAGTGTGGATATTGTCTAGATGACAATATTTGTATTTAAACTCACAGTTTTTATGTTGTATTAATAAAGTTGTAGTTGTTTTTGTACCATGTATTTTGACGACTCAGAATGGGTGTTGTATACCTATTTTGGGGGCGTCACAACTTTTATCACAATATAAGTATGAGGATGATGACAATGATATAAGAATTCAATTAAAAGAAAGCAAAGGATAAATTTTTAAAGATTATAACTTAATTTATCCAGAATTCAATAATGTCCAAATAGTCAAGATGATACTGCTTTGTGGAGTAAAATTCAAGAATAATATTGTATCAAAAATGATTTGGACAGCAAAGAAATCAATTTTTTTTCATGAATAATTCCCTGAGTGAATAGTACTCCGTGAATAGTACTTCAGGAATAGTACCTTGTGAATAGTACTTTGTGAATAGTACTCGTGAATACTACTTTGTGAATAGTACCATAAAAATGAATACTACTCATGGACAGTACTCCGGCATGAAAAGCTTAAAATTTAACAAGAATGTGCAGAAAATATCCTTGTGAAACGATACTAGATGAAGCGTAAATTTCAAGGACATTCTACTAATTTCACGGAGTATAGAAGCAATACTTTAACAAAATGAGGGTATAATCAGGAATACGAGACGAAATAATATTACTCACATACTACAGAGTATGGAAGACAATATTATTCCTATGAATACTGAAAAAATAATATCCCTTACGAATACGAAAGAAATAATACCCCTTACGAATATTAAACAAAAATAATATTCATACGAATACGAAAAATAATTTCTCTTCAGAATATGAAATAAATAATACCCCTTAAGAATATTAAACGAAAATAATATTCATACGAATACGAAAAATAATTTCTCTTCAGAATATGAAATAAATAATACCCCTTACCTCAGAAGAAGACTGGATACTGGAATAGTGAAGTAGCAGACTACTCTTCTTCTTTCTCTCTATATCTTCTCTCTCTATAATTGTTCTTGCGAGTCCTAGTGAATTGGTTAGAATGAAGGAAGAATGAGCTTCTATTTATAGGAAAACATAGTTTCGATAATTGCACGTTTTGGGGCTCAAAATATTACAGTATAATACCTTCATCTTTTCTTTCATTTTTAATTTAGTCCTGAAAGTATTATCAAACTTGCACCACCTCCCCTAATAGTATATCATGTGAATCAATAGTACAATCATGTGACTCAATAGTATAATCATGTGAAAAAAATAATTACAGTATAGTACGCTCATCTATACCTCCATTTTTAATTTAGTCATGCATGTGAATTAATAGTACACACATGGGAACAAATAGTTATAAGCATGTGAATTAATAGCAATTAATTGTTCATTTATTCGATTAAGTACCCGATTGGTCAATATAACCTCCAGACATCAATTATTATCAGAATAGATGTCGATTTCCATTAACACTAATAATCCCAACACAATGGAAATATCAATTTCATCTTTAATTAACACGAAATTATTCATCATTAATATTATAACTCACAATATTTAACAACCAGATCATTCCTAGGAAAGATGGGGCTTTCCGATAAGGATTTCTCCCTATTGACGTGCAATTAGGTGACCAAACCTCTCATTGACAGAACTTTGTAGACATTGTCAATATTACAAATAATAATATGAATAACTTTGTCGTCTCAATTATTGATTTAATAATATAAGATATTATGCAGATGATACTGTGACAATAATTGAATCAATAATATTAGAGATATGATTGTAAGACCCCAACTTTCATGAATAAAGAATAATTTTCTCGAAATATATTTTTGAATATTATGGTGTGGATTTGATATAAAGTTATAGTTGTGGGTAATATTTACAAATTTTGCAAAGTAAGCAAGTGGTTATATAATATTCGATTGGTCGGGGAATATTCATTTTAACAGGGAATATTCGATTTACTCAAGACAATCATCAGGGACCCCAATAACTAAGTATTGTCGTAGTTAGAAAAATCTACGTAATTATTTTTTTATAAAAATAACTTGGCGAAAGTGTTACCGTTAAAATTGTTGAACTACCCTAGTAGTAAAAGTATAATAATACGCTATGGGTTGCATAAGAGCACACAAAGATTGATTTTTGATGTTTACGTGAAAAGTCACTCAGTTATACTCAATTATTGTTACAGTAATTGCTGCATCATATCTCTTATATTATTGATTCAATTATTGTCACATTATCATCTACATAATATTTATTATTATTAAATCAATAATTGAGACGACAAAGTTATTCATATTATTATTTGTAGTATTGACAATGTCTAGAAGTTCTGTTAAAGAGAGGTTTGGTCACCTAATTGCGCGCCAATAGGGAGAAATCCATATCAAAAAGCCCCCTCTTTCTTGGGAATGACCTGGTTGTTAAATATTGTGAGTCATAATATTAATGATGAATAAGTTGTGTTGATTAAAGATGAAATTGATAGTTCCATTGTGTTGGGATTATTAGTGTTAGCGGAAATAAACATTTATTTCGATAATAATTGATGTTTGGAGGTTATATTGACCAATCGGGTTATTAATCGGATAAATGAGCAATTAATTGATATTATTTCACATGCTTATAACTATTTGTTCACATTTGTGTACTATTGATTCATATTCATGTACTATTAGGGGAGTGGTGCAAGATTGATAATACTTGCATAACTAAATTAAAAATGGAGGTATAGTTGAAGGTACTATACTGTAATTAGTTTTTTCACATGATTATACTATTGAGTTACATGAATGAACTATTAATTCACATGATATACTATTAGGGGAGGTGGTGCAAGTTTGATAATACTTGCAGGACAAAATTAAAAATGAAGAAAAAGAGGAAGGTATTATACTGTAATATTTTGAGCCCCAAAATGTGAAATTATCGAAACTATATTTTCCTATATATAGAAGCTCATTCTTCCTTCATTTCTCACTTATTCACAAAAGCTTTAGAGCAATTATTATAGAGAGAAATTATAGAGAGAAAGAAGAAGAGAAGTCTGCTACCTCACTATTCCAGTATCCAGTTTTTCTAAGGTAAGGGGTATTATTTCTTTCGTATTCATGAAGAGAGTTATTTTCTTTCAATACTTGTAAGGGTTGTTATTCCATTCTTTATTATTATGTTGGAATAACTTGTCTATACGAAGTACCGCATACATGGTGAGATTCTTCTATTATTCCATTCTTTATTATTCATTGGAATAACTTTATGCATGCAATTTCTATCGCATGCCTGGTGAATTCTGTTGTTATTCCATTCTTTATTATTCTGTTGGAACATCTTGTCTGTGTGGATTACGCATAACCTGGTTCCATTCTTTATTATTCTGTTGTAACATCTTGTTTGTACGGATTACGCATGACCTGGTTCAATTCTTTATTATTCTATTGGAATAACCTGTTTGTGCGGATTACGCACACATGGAGAATTCTTCTATTATTCCATTCTTTATTATTCGGTTGAAATAATCTGTCTACGTGGATTATCGCATGGCGGCAAAAATCCATTTGCGGTTTCATATATTCTATTATACTCAGTTGATTAAAGTTTTGGCTTCTATACTCCATGAAATTAGTGGAATATCTTTGATATTTGTGCTTCATCCAATATCTTTTCATGAAAATATTCTTCTGAGCATTCTTGAACTTTATTCCACAAAGCAGTATCATGTTGACAATTTGGACGTTATTGATTTCTGGATAAATTAAATTATAAATCTTTAAAAATTTATCCTTGAACTAGTTTTATTAAATTCTTATATCATTGTCATCATCCTCATGTTTATAATATGTTGAAAGTCATCTGTGGCCTGTAGTGCATGGATGGACTTGGTATGATTATGACCAGGGATTATTCGATATAATCATGACCGTAATGTTACAAATGATGTGGTAAAAGTCTACATTGGCCGTAGTGCATTGATGGACAGTTGTTGGCATGATCATGACCATTGATGAATACACGAATATCCTTGGCCCGTAGTGCATGGATAATTTGTGATCGTGATACTAATGAATATCCTCGTCAGAAAGTGCGGGTTGATGTGGTTTATTTATTGTCGAGTCTCAAATGATAAAAGTGATGAAAAACCTTTTAAATCATAGAAGATAGTAGATTTTATTCTCTACTTGACTCTTCTAATGGATTGCTTATTCTGCTGCAGTTAAACTTGATGTTTATTATATTTTATTAGTTTTACACTGTTGAAGGCTAATGATAATTTATTCTGCATTATCTTAGTCATAATATTTCTTACTGGGCTAGTTGAGCTCACCCTTTCTTTCACTGTTCTCTTTAGGAAATGAGAACATAGCCGGGACTAGTCGGGGAATGGAGTGACGGTCTAGATGATAACATTAGCAGTCCTCACTATTCTGTTAAATAGTGTGACAATAAATGTAATGAGGACTCCATTGAGTGTGGATATTGTTTAGATGACAATATTCTTATTAAAAACTCTTAGATTATGTTTTGTCGTATTTTACACTACTGTTGTATAATTAAGTTGTATTTGAATTTTGTATAATGTATTTGGCGACTCAAGATGGGTGATGTATACCTATTTTGGGAGCATCACAGTTGGTATCAAAGCTTAGGGATATGATCCATGGCTGAGATGTGAGATAAGAACTAGGAGGGGAGAAATGGGGAATTCCTTCCTAGTATGACATACCTAAGTTTATTTGGTATTTGTAAGACCCCGAATTTTATGAAATAAAGTATTCAATTTTTCTATTCAAGAAATGGTTAAATTGATAAAAGTTAAAGTTAAGGGTGATATATGAAATTTTTTTTCAAAATACGCAAGGGGGTATAAAGTATTCATTGTTGTTTGGGAATATTCGTTGGTCGTGGAATATTCTTTCCGCTTGGAGAATATTCGTATTTACGCAAGCAAATTCATTTAGGGCCCCATAATGTAATAACTCGCTTGGATGAAGAAAACGACAAAATTAAGTTTTTATAAATAACTACGTAATCAAGTATCAAGTAACACTGCTGAATACCCGGCGTTAAAATATAAAGTAATACGCGCGTGTTTGCATAATAAAGACACACACCTGCTTTATACATGATTTTTTGAATTATCGATCCTTACATAAGAAGGCACTACTCAATAATTATTACAAAGAATTATCGCTCAATATTTTATTTATCGATTCAATAATTGCTACGTTGAAATTTTATATTATTATTGTTCAATAATTGTCACCGCACAAAGATTTCCCATTATCGATCAATAATTCATATTATTCAATAATATTATTAGATAAAGACTATTGGCAATGTCTAGAAAGTTCTGCCTAAGGAGAGGTTTGGTCACCTAATCAAGCCAAGAAGGAGAGAAATTCTTATCGAAAGCCCCTCTTCCTCGGAACTGGTTGTCATATAATGTGATTCTATAATATTATTTGTGAATAATTAATTATTGATTCATATGATAAGGAAATATTTATTTTATATGAATATAAATGATGGATTTATTTATGTGGTTATTAATGAAGGAATTAATGTCGAGATGTTTTATTTGTATTTTGTCTGGATTGAGGTATTAAAAGATCAAATCGGTTATTTACAAATTTATTGTGTGAGTTATAATATTTAATCCGACCGCTGATCGTTGTAATTTTTGGATATGTTATACATATATAAGTTGAGTATATGTCCACAAATTTTGAACCGTTAAAATGAACGATGATTTGTTATGAATTTTAAGAGGTAACCGATTCTAAATTAGGTTTTGGTGGAAAATTCTAGAATTGAGTGGGCCCCACTCTTGGTTGTTGGGGAAGATGGCTGATTTTTGGTGGGTGGAATAGTAGCGTAAAGCCATCGTGTTGCAGTTAAGTCCGCTTTGCATGCTAACATTTTCCTATAAATAGAGGGCTGTTTTAGAATTGAAAATCACACCGTAAACAAGTTTTCTCTTTCTCTCTCTATATTATCGAGCGTATTCTTGTGAGTATTTTGAGTATACTTTGAGTATTGTTAGATTCGGCAAAGTTCCCTTCAAAGACTATATCCTGTTTCAACTAGAAGTACTGCCTTTTCGAGGTAAGGGATGTTATTTTCTTCTCGATGATGATATTATTTCTTCAATATCATTACGTCAAATATCGGTTGAACTTTTTATCAAATTTGAACTTTTTCATGCTCGGGATTACTATTCATGAGTTACTATTCACGAAGTTACTATTCATGAGTTACTATTCACGAGTTACTATTCACGAGTACTATTCATGAAGCGTGAAGATGTTTTTTGTGGAATTTCTATCTTTTGGTGTTTGAGTTACTATTCACGATACTCAAGACTATTCACGATACTAAGACTATTCACTTAATCACGGCACTATTCAATCGAAAAAATGAAAATTTTTCTTTTCGCTCTAAAATATCTATTTTGGATACTAGCTTTGATTGTATCCATGTTTTGATCATTCTTGAATTTTACACCACTATGATTATTTTTGAGGTATTTTGGACGGGATAAAATCAATGCAAAGATGAATGATTTCAAGAATATCTTTGGCCTCAGAGTAAAAGATGAACAGTGTTTAAATGAACACGACCAACTCGATGAATATCTTTAGCCAAAGAGTGCAAAGATGAATTATCGATGAATATCTTTTGCTCAGAATGCAAAGATGACTGTTGTTGAATATCTTTAGCCAAGAGTGCAAAGATGAATTATCGATGAATATCTTTTGCTCGTAATGCAAAGATGACTGTTGTTGAATATCTTTAAATTTCAGAGTGCAAAGATGAATTATCGATGAATATCTTTTGCTCAGAATGCAAAGATGACTCGTTGTTGAATATCTTTAGCCCGAGAGTGCAAAGATGAATTATCGATGAATATCTTTGCTCAGAATGCAAAGATGACCCGTTGTTGAATATCTTTAGCAGTAGTGTAAAGATGAATCTGTTGATGAATATCTTTGGCCCGTAGTGCAAAGATGAATTTATTAGTATGATTATGAACAGAACCGTGATTTGGTATAACCATGATCTTTGATGTTTCGTAAAGACAAGTGATGAAAATTATCTTCGTTTCGATGAGGAAAAAGAATTTAGAACTACAATTACGATTATGAAGTTATACACGTGATTGTGGGATGTGAAATTGTTGATTGATGTTACAGGATAAAACATTGTTGGTGGATTTTTAACATGGAGAAGACAATAGACTTTTATAGTCTATTCGACTCTTCTAATGGATCGCTTCATTCCGCGCAACTATGGTTGAAAAGTTTTATCATCTACCATATGTTCTAAATCTCCGATTTATTACATCGATGAAGACTATTGATAATTTATTTATCTTTAGTCATAATATTCTTTATCGAGCTAGTCAGGCTTCACCCTTTTGTTTCACAATTCCTTTCGTGTAATAAAGGTGTAGTCGGGTCGAAATGGGGATAAATGAGGAATAGAGTGGTGGTCTATAGATGTTGAGGGTGAGGTGAATTTAACTTGAAGGGTGTTTTTCACTCACTATCATACAAGATGTCTAATGACATACAACCTCGTGTTATCTTAAGACACGGTTGTGCTCATCCACTCGTCTTTGAGTATATTTACAAGCACTACCTATATAATCTCGGTGTTTGTTTGGAGTATAATACCCAATTAGAGACAAAGGAGATAATGATATGTCAAGAGAAGACTCACCATCGGGAAGAATATGATAGTAATCTTCTCATTTTTCTTTTGGGGTTTATCAATCAACCAAGGATAATTTCGCGGGCCATATGATATCTACCATAACCTAAAAGCACGGCCTCCCATGTATGAAGGTTTCTCGAGCACTTCCCAAAGATTCTAATTTCTAAAAATGCTTTTGACTATACCTTTATGTAAGGTGTCATTGTGACGTACACAGCTGATATATATTTGTATCCAAACTCACAAAGATATGTGTTTGTTATATTTTTGCACCACAATTGTTGTAATAAAGTTGTAGTTGTTTTTCGCATTACATATTTTTGGCGACTCGTAATGGGTTGATGGAATGAACCTATTTTGGGGTAGTCACATTTGGTATCGTAGAGCTATAAGTAAAGAGCCCCGAGCCTCTCACCGGGTGACTTCGTTGATGGGGATGCACCGGCTTTACATCTCCGTAGGGGACGCCTGCTCATGGTGGCAAACCGATAGTACCATTGTGAGGTGTCGGGTCAAGCACCATCCAGAGAGTTACATTTGGTATCGAGCTTAGGATATGATCTCCATGAGATCGGGAATGAACTAGAGGGGAGAGATGAGTAAATCTTCGCTAAAGGTGTCCTACCTAAGCTTAATTGTTGGTCACCATAATATCGGATATTACGTGATATGTTAATTTGTTCAATTAACCCATGTTTTGAAGTCAGATTCTAGAATGACATCCAAATAAAGAAGATGAGCAATGGAGAAATCATGATGACAGGGAAGATGGAATCAAATGAAAGCAAGGTATTCTCAACTCTTTGAAATACTGTGTACAAAAAATTTCGAGGACGAAATTTCATAAGGAGGGGAGATCAGAAGACCCCGAATTTTATGAAATAAAGTATTCAATTTTTCTATTCAAGAAATGGTTAAATTGATAAAAGTTAAAGTTAAGGGTGATATATGAAATTTTTTTTCAAAATACGCAAGGGGGGTAAAGTATTCATTGTTGTTTGGAATATTCGTCGTGGGAATATTCTTTCATTTGAGAATATTCGTATTTACTGCAGCAAGCATTATTCAGGGCCCCATAATGTAATAAACTCGCTTTTATGAAGAAAACGACAAAATTAAGTTTTTATAAATAACGACGTAATCAAGCTACTCAAGTAACACTCGCTGAATACCCGATGGTTAAAATACAAAGTAATACGCGTGTTTGCACAAGAAAGACACCTGCTTTACACAAAGATTTTTGAATTATCGATCCTTACATAAGAAGGCACTACTAAATAATTATTACAAAGAATTATCGCTCAATATTTTATTTTTATCGATTCAATAATTGCTACGTTGAAATTTTATATTATTATTGTTCAATAATTGTCACCGCACAAAGATTTCCCATTATCGATCAATAATTCATATTATTCAATAATATTATTAGATAAAGACTATTGGCAATGTCTAGAAAGTTCTGCTCAAGGAGAGGTTTGTCACCTAATCATGCCACCAAGAAGGAGAAATTTTATCGAAAGCCCCTCTTCCTCGAACAACTGTCGTCATTATAAATGTGATTCTATAATATTATTTGTGAATAATTAATTATCGATTCATATGATAAGGAAATATTTATTTTATATGAATATAAATGATGGATTTATTTATGTGGTTATTAATGAAGGAATTAATGTTTGAGATGTTTTATTTGTATTTTGTTTGATTGGAGGTATTAAAAGATCAAATCGGTGTTATTACGCCTTTATTGTGTGAGTTATAATATTTAATCCGACCGTTGGATCGTTGTAATTTTTGATATGTTATACATATATAAGTTGAGTATATGTCCACAAATTTTGAACCGTTAAAAATGAACGATGATTTGTTATGAATTTTAAGAGGTAACCGATTCTAAAATTAGGTTTTGGTGGAAAATTCTAGAATTGAGTGGGCCCCACTCTTGGTTGTTGGGGAAGATGGCTGATTTTGTGTGGGTGGAATAGTAGCGTAAAGCCATCAAAGTTGCAGTGTTAAGTCCGCTTTGCTGCTAACAACATTTTCCTATAAATAGAGGGCTAAGTTAGAATTGAAAATCACACCGTAAACAAGTTTTCTCTTTCTCTCTATATTATCGAAATATTCTTGTGAGTATTTTGAGTATACTTTGAGTATTGTTAGATTATGCAAGTTCCCTTCAAAGACTATATCCTGTGTTTCAACTAGAAGTACCGCCTTTTCGAGGTAAGGGATGTTATTTTCTTCTCGTGATGATATTATTTCTTCAATATCATTATGTCAAATATCGTTGGAACTTTTTATCAAATTTGGAACTTTTTCATGCTCTGGATTACTATTCATGAGTTACTATTCACGAAGTTACTATTCATGAGTTACTATTCACGAGTTACTATTCACGAGTACTATTCATGAAGCGTGAAGATGTTTTTTGTGGAATTTCTATCTTTTGGTGTCTGAGTTACTATTCACGATACTACAAGACTATTCACGATATACTATTCATTCACTATTCACTTAATATTACTACGACTATTCAATTTAAAAATGAAAATTTTCTTTTCGCCTAAAAAATATCTATTTTGGATACTAGCTTTGATTGTATCCATGTTTTGATCATTCTTGAATTTTACACCACTATGATTATTTTTGAGGTATTTTTGGACGGGATAAAATCAATGCAAAGATGAATGATTTCAAGAATATCTTTGGCCTCAGAGTGCAAAGATGAACAGTGTTTTAAATGAATATGACTAACTCGATGAATATCTTTAGCCAAGAGTGCAAAGATGAATTATTGATGAATATCTTTTGCTCGTAATGCAAAGATGACCATTGTTGAATATCTTTAGCCAAGAGGCAAAGATGAATTATCGATGAATATCTTTTGCTCAGAATGCAAAGACGACTGTTGTTGAATATCTTTAAATTTCAGAGAGTGCAAAGATGAATTATTGATGAATATCTTTTGCTCGAATGCAAAGATGACTGTTGTTGAATATCTTTAAATTGAAAGCAAAGATGAATTATCGATGAATATCTTCGCTCAGAATGCAAAGATGACCCGTTGTTGAATATCTTTAGCCCGTAGTGTAAAGATGAACTGTTGATGAATATCTTTGGCCCGTGGTGCAAAGATGAATTTATTAGTATGATTATGAATGTGAACTGTGATTTGGTATAACCATGATCTTTGATGTTTCGTAAAGACAAGTGATGAAAATTATCTTTGTCTTCGATGAGGAAAGGAATTTAGAACTACAATTACGATTATGAAGTTATACACGTGATTGTGGGATGTGAATTGTTGATTGATGTTACAGGATAAAACATTGTTGGTGGATTTTTAACATGGAGAAGACAATAGACTTTATAGTCTATTCGACTCTTCTAATGGATCGCTTCATTCACCGCAACTATGGTTGAAAAGTTTTATCATCTACCATATGTTCTAAATCTCGATTTATTACCGATGAAGACTATTGATAATTTATTTATCTTTAGTCATAATATTCTTTATCGAGCTAGTTGTGCTTCACCCTTTTGTTTCACAATTCCTTTCGTGTAATAAAGGTGTAGCCGGGTCGAGCTGGGATAGTGAGGAATAGAGTGGTGGTCTATAGATGTCGAGGGTGAGGTGAATTTAACTTGAAGGGTGTTTTGTCACTATCATACAAGATGTCTAATGACATACAACCTCGTGTTATCTTAAGACATGGTTGTGCTCATCCACTTCTTCGAGTATATTTACAAGCACTACCTATATAATCTTGGTGTTTGTTTGGAGTATAATACCCAATTAGAGACAAAGGAGATAATGATATGTCAAGAGAAGACTCACCATCGGGAAGAATATGATAGTAATCTTCTCATTTTTCTTTTGGGTTTATCAATCAACCAAGGATAATTCGCGGCCATATGATATCTACCATAACCTAAAAGCACGGCCTCCCATGTATGAAGGTTTCTCGAGCACTTCCCAAAGATTCTAATTTCTAAAACAGCTTTTTGACTATACCTTTATGTAAGGTGTCATTGTGACGACGCATACATGCTTGATATATATTTGTATCCAAACTCACAAAGATATGTGTTGTTATATTTTGCACGACAATTGTTGTAATAAAGTTGTAGTTGTTTTTCGCATCATATATTTGGCGACTCGTAATGGGTTGATGGAATGAACCTATTTTGGGGTAGTCACATTTGGTATCAGAGCTATAAGTAAAGAGCCCCGAGCCTCTCGCCGGTGACTTCCTGTTGATGGGGATGCACCGCCGCACTCTCCGTAGGGGGACTGCTCGCTCATGGGCAAACCGATAGTACCATTGTGAGGTGTCGTGGTTGAAGCACCATGAGAGTTACATTTGGTATCGAGCTTAGGATATGATCTCCATGAGATCGGGAATAGAACTAGAGAGGGAGAGATGAGTAAATCTTTCGCTAGTGTGTCCTACCTAAGCTTAATTGTTGGTCACCATAATATATCGGATATTATGTGATATGTTAATTTGTTCAATTAACCCATGTTTTGAAGTCAGATTCTAGAATGACATCTCAAAATAAAGAAGATGAGCAATGGAGAAATCATGATGACAGGAAAGATGGAATCAAATGAAAGCAAGGTATTCTCAACTCTTTGAAATACTGTACAAAAAATTTCGAGGACGAAATTTCATAAGGAGGGGGATCAGAAGACCCCGAATTTTATGAAATAAAGTATTCAATTTTTCTATTCAGTAAATGGTTAAATTGATAAAAGTTAAAGTTAAGGGTGATATATGAAATTTTTTTTCAAAATACGCAAGGGGGTATAAAGTATTCATTGTTGTCGGGGAATATTCGTGGAATATTCTTTCTGTCGGAGAATATTCGTACGACGGCGCAGTCATTTGTGGGCCCCATAACAGAATAACTGTCGGATGAAGAAAACGACAAAATTAAGTTTTTATAAATAACGACGTAATCGCTATCAAGTAACACTGTTGAATACCCGATGGTTAAAATACAGTAATACGCGTGTTCGCACAAGAAGACACCTGCTTTACACAAAGATTTTTGAATTATCGATCCTTACATAAGAAGGCACTACTAAATAATTATTACAAGAATTATCGCTCAATATTTTTATTTATCGATTCAATAATTGCTACGTTGAAATTTTATATTATTATTGTTCAATAATTGTCATCGCATAAGATTTCCCATTATCGA